>JBBGZY010001074.1:0-337500 GCA_037952925.1 Lithobates clamitans
TAGTCGATGCACGGCCGGAGAGACTTGTCCTTTTTGGTGACGAAGAATATTCCCGCACCAGCTGGAGAGGTAGAATGGCGTATAAAACCTTTGGCCAGGTTCTCATCTATATATGTCTTTAACACTTCCTGTTCTTTCTCAGACAATGGGAAAATGCGTCCAAATGGTATTTCGGATCCTGGCAGTAGTTCGATGGGGCAATCATATGGGCGATGAGGTGGAAGAGAGTCTGCCCCTTTTTTACTAAAAACATCAAGGAATTCATGATATTGTTTGGGTATGACCTGGCAAAGTTTCTGGTCGGTGTCTAAACAAAGTAGGGTGAAAGAGGAATCCGAATCCTTCTTTAAAACAATGTTCAAGACAGTAAGAGGATGAGAATTTCACTTCTCCAGATGTCCACTGAATGTAAGGGTTGTGGGCCTGCAGCCAAGGGATACCCAGGATGATAGGAAACATGGGAGAGGAGATGACATCAAGAACCAGCAGTTCCTTGTGTTGGGAGGAAGTAGAAGCAGGCAGAGGCAGGGGTTTCCTGGGTTACTTGTCCCGATCTGATGCGGGATCCATCCGCTAGAAATACGGCAAGTCCATGGGTCTTGGCTCGTAATGGAATGTGTGTTGGCTGGTAAAGTTTGAATCAATAAAGCAACTGCATGCTCCGGAATCAATGATGGCGTTGGTCGTTATAGTCCCTTCTTGCAGCTGTAAAGACAGAGGAATGGCAATGTGGGTAGAGTTCGCAGATAGGGCAGAGAGACTGGTAAACACCACAGACGGGCACTTACTTAACTTGACAGGGCAGTTCAGTACATAGTGTCCAGTCCCACCGCAGTAGAGGCACAGATTGAGTTGTCGGCGTCGGGCCCGTTCTTCAGGCGATAATGCAGGTCGCATCAGGCCCAATTGCATTGGTTCCGCAGAGTCAGATGAGACATTAGCTGAATTAGGACTGGGTGAGGGTGCATAGCGGGTTGCTGGAAGTGGTGCTCTGGTTGTCATCCAAATCGGACGGGATTGAAGAGCAGATCGTTCAGATCGACGTTCCCGGATACGTCGGTCGATTTGGATAGTCAAGTTAATCAAGGCCTCAAGAGTGTTTGGTACACCCACTCGGGCAAGTTCATCTTTTAAACCCTCAGATAGGCCCAAGCGGAACTGGTGACGCAGGGCCGCGTCATTCCACTGAGTGTCCGCACTCCAACGTCTAAAGTCCATGATATAGTCTTCCGCAGGTCTGCGGCCTTGCTGGAGTGTGAACAGAGCAGATTCAGCTGTGGCAGTCTGTTGGGGGTCTTCATATATCTGTGCAATGGCTTCAAAGAAGGAAGATAAGGACTGGGTCAATGCTGAGTCCCCCTCAAGTAGGCGATGGGCCCAGGTCTGGGGTTCCCCTTGTAGGAGGGAGATCACGAATCCCACTTTAGTGGCCTCCAGTGAGAAAGTCCGGGGCTGTAATGCGAAAAAGAGCTTGCATGCGTTGCGAAAGGCCCGGAACTTGGCCCGGTCTCCAGAGAATCTATCAGGAGTGGGTACCTTTGGTTCAGGTGGGAGCATTACTATGGACGGACCAGGAACCGACTGTGCCGGGGTAGCAGCTGAGGAGGCGGCCAAGGGGTTAGGCCCTGCTAGGTGCTGGACTTGTCCCTCCAATCTGTTGTAGTTGTCCTGGAGGGATTGTACGGCTTGGGTAAGAGCCGCAAGGTGAGTGCATATCTCCTTCAATGGAGAGGAATCTCCTGCAGGCTCAGTCATGGTGCTGCTTCGTACTGTTAGGTACCTGGTAGGTGAGCCTGACTGTAGGAGAAGACCTCTCATACAACGCTGGTTCAGGAGCCACTGGAGTGGGGACAGTGGTCTCCCTGAGCGCAGGGGGTAGGAGTGCCTGTTGGAGTGAAGTCTCTGATGTAGAGGTAGAGATCCCTGGGATGGCAGGACTGCAGGTGAGAGGAGACTGGAACAGAAGCAGGCTGACACACTGGATGGTGGAACTTGCAGGTGAGAGGAGACTGGAACAGCAGCAGACTGATACACTGGAAGTGAGGAAGTCACTAGGCTGAAGCTGATGGTGCAACAGCAAGCAGGTAGGCAGGCACAAGCAGAGTCAAACAGTCCAGGTTGGCAGGTAACTGGCACACAGGTAATTACAGCAGGCAAAGGCAGAGTCGGTGAGCAGGCAGAGGTCGGCAACGGTAGCAGATTCAGACAGCAGAGGAGTCAGGCAGGCCGGGTCGGGATTGGAGCAGGTCGGATGGTAGGGTTGCCACCTCATCCCTTTAAACCGAACACATATTAATTACACAGGTTCTGTGGCTGATTAAGATGGTAATTAAACTCACTTGGTGCCTTATCTGCATTTAATTAGCCTCAGAACCTGTGTAATTCAAAGGTGTTCGGGTTTAAAGGGATGAGGTGGCAACTCTATCGGATGGTCAAACAAGCCGGGTCAATCAGGTAACAAGCAATCAGGATTCAGGTTTCAGGCAGAGTCACAGAGCTGAGACGAAGCAGCACTGTTCCCATGGAACAGGGGAACTTTTATGTGCTGGTTGGCGCCAAACCGGCGCTAACGCGAGCGCGCGCCCGTGCTCGTGCACGCACCCGCGCGTGCCCGAGCGCCACGCCCGACGCACGGCAAGCAGTGGCAGCTTGGCGCTGTGTCTGAACAGGGACGCGCCGGCTCCTAGACGCATGCAAGCGCCCTGATCTGGTGCTGGTGGATCCCTGACAACAGCACTTCTTCTGCCTTCTTACTTCAGTCAGTATGCACCCCCAACTGTCCCGCTCCTTCTTGTGCTTTTCTTTTTATATGACTCTTCCTGCTCCCAGGTACTCCTGGACATTGTAGTTGTTTCCCAGTCATGGCTGCAGTCCAGATCCTCCTCCAGACTACTCCCATAATGCCACTGCCTAAGGTCAGTCACTGGCTAAACAAGGCACACCTGTTAGTGCCATTTGTGACAGATAAAGAGTTTTGCAACCAGTAATATTACCATTTGTTACATAAGTAATAGTCTTGGAATGGTACAAATAATAAAAATGACCAGAAAAGAACCACCAACAGGGATAATTTTAGTGGCCCCAACATTGGTGGCCCGTGGAAAGCACCTTATCATTAGTTGGTGTAGTGGTACCTTAAATTGGTGGCCAGTGGAGAAGGACCACTTATATTAATGGTCATTGGGAGAAGGAACACTTTTACATTATAGGAAAATTGTTGTTGTACTGTTTCCAGGAACAGATAGATGTCTCCAAATCCCTGAGAACATTGAGAATAAAATTATTTTGGAGAAAGACAGAGCTTCCTCCAAGGGGATGGGATTTTAATGGAGACAACAATGTCTGTTACTAAGGTAAACACGCAATTATTGAGAGTTTATTTAAGAAAGTATACTATTTTATCACATGATAGCATAAAAAATACACATAGTTAAAGTTGCACATAAACCATAGGTGATACTGGATACATGAAATAGCAAGATGCTTGAGTATGCAGAAGGACCGACATGTTTCACAGATTCCTGCTTCTTCAAAGGCACCGCATGCATCTACAATTTCATCTGGATTACATAAACATGTCATTAATAATTTCATCTTGGGAATCATGAATGATAATCACTTTATTGCTTAGATGTGCGTGCTTACCCAGTTTGAGACCAGAGATGCTTACACGGACGAGTGCGGCATGATGCCATGATTAGGACTCGGCCAAGGATGGCCAACCAGCTGTAACAGCTACCCAGTGGAAGCCAGATCCATCCGGGTTGGACAGTGGGGGTATCGGATCGCGCAAATACCAGGGTGATAATTAATACCAATATTCTGCAAATTTAAATTTGAGTTTATAGGAAAGCATCTTGAGGCAATTCACATAAACTATAAGTAATTAGCATAAAAGTATAAATAGTGAGCCAACATATCACAAGATATGTATTGCACGCTCAAGTATTGATAGACAAGGGGGAACATGTTCAATGTTTCAAAAAAGAAATTACAAGGTTAGCCCAGAATGAGCCACACTGTCATGGAAAAACCTGGTAAATAAATAAATAGTATCAGGTGTATAAATATAAATATGGGTAGAAGGGGAACTAAAAAATCTATTTTGAATGGGTGTATCTAAAGGTATACACATTATGATGGTCAGCATGGTGATTACAGAAGGGCGGCAGCCTACCTAATTAAGGGAGAGATAACTAGTGTTATTTATCTGCAATAGCATGAAAAATAGCGGAAATATCTAATATAGAATATAAGAATTTACCATATTGAGCAGCAGGTTATAGGTGTGCAGCTCCCACATGCCCCATAGCTGAGGCAGTGTGGTCCCAGATACAAGTGCAGAGAGGGAGGAAAGGGATAAAGGATTAGCTGAACCATATGTTTGCTACGGTGTAATCACAATGGCTGAAAGCCATATCAAGCTGACAGTACATAGTATGAAACCATAATACAAAAGGAAAGGGACCGATGATTACCTGATGAGCGCCGTCCGTATTGACAAGTCCCGGTGGATGTGTAATCATCCACTGTGTGGTGTGATAGAGAACCACCTAATGCATGTGACGGCGGAGACACTGTCACCGCTGTCTTAAATGTGCGCGATCCCACCGGAAGCAAAGGGTCAAAATGACCCCTGACTTTACTTCCGGGGCTGGGGCCCCTGACTGTGTGCATGCGCCAAAGACCAAGGACACGGCCCAACTCGCAGGTGCCCAACTCGCTCGCAATAGGCGTGCAGAAGGCATGAGGGAGGGAAAAATTAGATGTCCCTACCCTCCGTCAGGGGCACCCGAATAGCCCCACTTAATACCAATGTTACAGGAGGCCAATAAACCGAATCCAAAGCACAGAACATCACGCCGTCCAAAAGCATCCAAAGTGCCAAATATAAATATAAATGGACAATTGAAATAAGCATCAATTAATCATCAAGAAATATATAAACAACGTCTAATGCCGCGTACACACAAGCGGACTTTACGGCAGACTTGGTCTGGCGGACAGGACTCCGTCGGTTAATTTGATCGTGTGTGGGCTCCAGCGGACTTTTTTTCCCCAAAAGTTCGACGGACCTAGAAATGAAACATGTTTCAAATCTTTCCGTCGACTCGAGTCCGGTCAAAAAGTCCTCTCATCTGTATGCTAGTCCGACGGACAAAAACTGACGCTAGGGCAGCTATTGGCTACTGGCTGTGAACTTCCTTATTTTAGTCCGGTCGTACGTCATCACGTAGGAATCCGTTGGACTTTGGTTGATCGCGTGTAGGCAAGTTCCTTCATTCTAAAGTCCACCGGACCTAGTCCATCGAAAAGTCAGCCCGTGTGTACGCGGCATTAGAAGCACAAGAACATGTGTAAACACGTGCTTCTTTGTGTGCAGAAACACAAAATATCAAACCATAAAAACAGCAATCAATATAAGGGTCACAATGGGGGAGGAAAAAAAGGGGGGGGGGGAGGAAAAAAAGGGGGGGGGGAGGGGGAGGGGGAAGGAGAAAGAAGTGAAGTGGCAGCGCTGGAAAAATAAAAATAAAATAAAAAGAGAAGAAAGGGGAGAAAACCAGTGTTAAAAGAAATAATAACCAATAATCAAGTAGTCAAGGAATGATGATAATGAAAATTTAACTAATCATATACAATACATATAGCTATGAGCCACATGAGAATTGGAAAGATCAAAATCAAATTGGACACAGATCAAAATACCAACATTGGTTATGTATTAGTTAGTATATGGTACAATAAATGTTTCTCATAGGGTAAGCATAGTTGATCTCATATTATATTTAATTCCTATTGTTGAAAAACTATAATGCCTATACCGCTGAGGAAGGTATGATAATGTACTGTACCAATATATTTTGATAGATTAGTGAAGCCATAAATATCCTAAATATAGGTACAGGGTTACAGAAAGGGTTTGAACGATAAGGCTGTATTTAGCCCAGGTGGATAAGTGTCTCTGATTAAATATCCATCTAGCTTCTTGCTGGAGAATCTTTTTGTCGAAGTCTCCTCCCCTATCTGATTTTGAGATCACCTCTAATGCAAAGAAAGATATATAAGTTGGGTCGTAGCTATGATTTAATCCCACATGTTTGCATATTGGGGTGAATAGTAGTCCTGCATCGAGGTAATAGAGATGGTCTTTTATGCGTTGGGGGTTTTGTCTTCCCAATGTAAAATGTGCCACATAGGCACATTGCAAGATAAACAATACCAATAGTTCCACAGTCTGCATATGTTTTAGATTTATAGTAACCCCCTCTTGGTAGGGGGCAACCTGTGCCTTCCCTAATCCAAGGACATTGGTCACAGTGACCACATTTAAAAGTACCCTTTCCACCAACCCCTCCAAAAAGGGGAGCGGCGGGACTAGATGCGGGACTACTATTCACCCCAATTTGCAAACATGTGGGATTAAATCATAGCTACGACCCAACTTATATATCTTTCTTTGCATTAGAGGTGATCTCAAAATCAGATAGGGGAGGAGACTTCGATAAAAACATTCTCCAGCAAGAAGCTAGATGGATATTTAATCAAAGAGACACTTATCCACCTGGGCTAAATACAGCCTTATTGTTCAAACCCTTTTTGTAACCCTGTACCTATATTTAGGATATTTATGGCTTCACTAATCTATCAAAATATATTGGTACAGTACATTATCATACCTTCCCCGGTGGTATAAGCATTATAGTTTTTCAACAATAGGAACTAAATATAATATGAGATCAACTATGCTTACCCTATGAGAAACATTTATTGTACCATATACTAACTGATACATAACCAATGTTGGTATTTTGATCTGTGTCCAATTTGATATTGATGTTTCCAATTCTCCTGTGGCTCATAGCTATATGTATTGTATATGATTAGTTACATTTTCATTATCTTCATTCCTTGACTACTTGATTATTGGTTATTATTTCTTTTAACACTGGTTTTCTCCCCTTTCTTCTCTTTTTATTTTATTTTTATTTTTCCAGCGCTGGCCCTTCACTTCTTTCTCCTCCCCCCCTCCCCCCCCCCCCCTTTTTTTCCTCCCCCATTGTGACCCTTATCGTGATTGCTGTTTTTCTGGTTTGATATTTTGTGTTTCTGCACACAAAGAAGCACGTGTTTACATGCATGTTCTTGTGTTTCTAAGACGCTGTTTGTATATTTCTTGATGATTAATTGATGCTTATTTCAATTGCCCATTTATATTTATATTTGGCACTTTGGATGCTTTTGGACGGCGTGATGTTCCGTACTTTAGATTCGGTTTATTGGCCTCCTGTGACATTGGTATTAAGTGGGGCTATTCGGGTGCCCCTGGCGGAGGGTAGGGACATCTACTTTTTCCCTCCCTCATCCCTTCCGCACGCCTATTGCGAGCGAGTTGGGCACCTGCGAGTTGGGCCGTGTCCTCGGTCTTTGGCGCAGACGCACAGTCAGGGGCTCCCGCCCCGGAAGTAAAGTCAAGGGTCATTTTGACCCTTTGCTTCCGGTGGGATCGCGCACATTTAAGACGGCGGTGACAGTGTCTCCGCCGTCACATGCATTAGGTGGTTCTCTATCACACCGCACAGTGGGTGATTACACATCCACCGGGACTTGTCAATACGGACGGCGCTCATCAGGTATTCATCGGTCCCTTTCCTTTTGTATTATGGTTTCATACTATGTACTGTCAGCTTGATATGGCTTTCAGCCATTGTGGTTACACCCTAGCAAACATATGGTTCAGCTAATCCTTTATCCCTTTCCACCCTCTCTTCCCTGGTATCTGGGACCACACTGCCTCAGCTATGGGGCATGTGGGAGCTGCACACCTATAACCTACTGCTCAATATGGTAAGTTCTTATATTCTGTATTAGATATTTCCGCTATTTTTCATGCTAATGCAGCTAAATAACACTAGTTATCTCTCCCTTAATTAGGCAGGCTCCGCCCTTATGTAATCACCATGCTGACCATCATAATGTGTATACCTTTAGATACACCCATTCAAAATAGATTTTTTAGTTCCCCTTCTACCCATATTTATATTTATACACCTGATACTATTTATTTATTTACCAGGTTTTTCCATTACAGTGTGGCTCATTCTGGGTTAACCTTGTAATTTCTTTTTTGAAACATTGACTAACATGAATGAATGAATGAAGGAATGAATGATTTGTATAGCGCTGCAAATGCGAACTGAATCGCCTCAAGGCGCTTGATCTCTCCTGTGTTGTCCAGCGTGCAAGCTGATATTGGGGTAGTCCTATGTAGAGGGAGTTTGTGTAGTCGAGTCTGGAATTGATGATTGTTCCAACTACTGCTGCTTTGTCCTCTTCTGGGAGGAAGGGGATGAGTCTACGTAGCAGGCGGAGGAGATGGTGAGATTGGCTGACTACTGATCCTATTTGTGCATCCATTGACAGTCAAAAATGACTCAGAGACTCTTGGCTTTGGTGCTTGGAGAGATGGTCTGTCCAAAGATGGTGGGTGGTGTCCATGGGGTCTTAGTTTTGGAATTTTGATTTGCCTGTAGGAGAAGAACCTCGGTTTTTGATCCGTTGAGTTTAAGAGAGCTAGTGGTCATCCAGTCGTCTATCAAAGTGAGGCATTTTTCTAGTTGCTGATGATGGTCTTTTTCTCCGGTGATGCGAAGGTATAGTTGGGTATCATCCGCGTATGAGTGGAAGCAGAGGTCCAATTTTCTGATGATTTTGAGAAGTGGGCAGATGTTGATGTTGAAGAGCACTGGTGACAAGGGTGAACCTTGAGGGACTCCACAAGAGATTGCGCGGGTTTCATAGGTGAAGGCTCCTAGTTTCACTGCCTGAGAGCAATTTCCTAAGAAGGATGCGAACCATTGTAGATCTGGATCTGTGACTCCTGCTACTTCTGTGAGGCGAATGAGTAGAGTATTGTGGTCCACTGTATCGAACGCTGCACTGAGGTCCAACAGTACTAAGAGACATGATTCTCCATCATCAGCTGCTTCGAGGGCGTCGTCCCATATTTTGAGAAGTGCCGTTTCTGTGCCATGGCCTGGGCGGAAGCCTGATTGCAGCGGGTCCAGGAGTTTGTGCGTGTCCAGGTGGTGTTGAAGCTGTTGTACTACTGCTTTCTCCATAATCTTGGAGATGGTGTTGAGGCTTGTTATCGGTCTGCGATAGTTAGGGTCCTTAGGGTCGAGGTTGGGTTTCTTTAGGAGGGGTTTGACGATGCCATGTTTGAGGGCGATTAGAACAGCCCTTTCTTTGAATGACTGGTTGATGAGGTGTGTTATAGTGGGAGCCAAGATGTCGGAACATGTTTCCCCTTGTCTATCAATACTTGAGCATGCAATACATATCTTGTGATATGTTGGCTCGCTATATATACTTTTATGCTAATTACTTATTAGTTTATGTGAATTGCCTCAAGATGCTTTGCTATAAACTCAAATTTAAATTTGCAGAATATTGGTATTAATTATCACCATGGTATTTGCGCGATCCGATACCCCCACTGTCCAACCTGGATGGATCTGGCTTCCACTGGGTAGCTGTTACAGCTGGTTGGCCCTCCTTGGCCGAGTCCTAATCATGGCATCACTCGTCCGTGTAAGCATCTCTTTTCTCAAACTGGGTAAGCACGCACATCTAAGCAATAAAGCGATTATCATTCATGATTCCCAAGATAAAATTATTAATGACATGTTTTATGTAATCCAAATGAAATTGTAGATGCATGCGGTGCCTTTGAAGAAGCAGGAATCTGCGAAACATGTCGGCCCCTCTGCATACTCAAGCATCTTTCTATTTCATGTATCCAGTATCACCTATGGTTTATGTGCAACTTTAACTAAGTGTATTTTTTATGCTATCATGCGATAATAAATGTAATACTTTCCTAAATAAACTCTGCATGTTTACCTTAGTAACAGACATTGTTGTCTCCATTAAAATCCCATCCCCTTGGAGGAAGCTCTGTCTTTCTCCAAAATAATTTTATTCTCAACATTTTTACATTGTTGACCAGGAAGAAAACTGCCCCCTTACAGACAAAAAATAAGACAAATGATATCAGTGGTTACCGGGAGTTAAAAACTTTTCATTGCCCAAGGAACCCCTAGCAACCTTTGGAGGAACCCAAGGTTCCACAGAACCCTGGTTGAGAAACCCTGATCTAGAGTTACAGTAATCTGGTCAGGCAGTTTATACTGTGTAAACCTTACACCTGAGTGCAGGTAGGTGGCTGTGACAAGGAGACACAGTATAGGTGAGAACATACTGCAGGCAGGTAGGTGTCCATTGGGGGGTAAATGTAGGATTCAAGGTGGGTGAAAGGAGCAGACAGGTGTATGTAGATGAGCATTTTTCCCTCTGTTTTCACCTGGTGATCTGCCCAGTAACACACTTCCTGCATTAGAGTGCCCCCACTCTGGATGAAGGAGCACAGGGCGCAATTCAGAATCGGCCTTGTGAAACAAGATAGGAATTTGCTAAAAAGTTTAAATTCCTTGCAATGTACATTGAGCACCAGTAAGGATTTGTTTTTTCTTCTCAACCATAGAGTAGCTGCTTTTTAAGTAAATGTTTAACTGATGCACTATAGAGATGGTACTCTTCCCTCTCTCCTACCACCAAAGCATTTTTGATTACCATTTCTTCATTTGAATTCCTCTCAGAGACAAGAACGTAATAGTCCAAGATTTACTATAATCCCGAAATCTGTTCTTTCCAAACACTACACACGAGATGTGAGGCTGTCTTGTATTTATTAGATTGGCGCTGTGCACAGGGAAAAGCCAGACAAAACATAACAAGCAAAAAATGGCTTTTCTCGGGCTCTCACCCTGAACGAAACCAATTATAGAAAACTTACTTGGAACAGCAATTATCTTCTACCTGATATCTACGCTTGGTTCCGAGAAGTCTTCGATACTTTATTTCTGCTTTAATTACTTTTTTTCCCCCTTTTACCATTGATTAGGATTTCTTGCTGTGTTGAGAAGGGATGTGTACATGTTCATTTCGTTTAATTTAATTTAATTATTTGAGTTCAATCAAAATGAGTCCCACTGCTGGTTGAATTCTCGTGAATGTTATTGTTTCTCAAAAATTTGGCAATCTTTACATTTTTTCTTTCTAACCCATTGCTTGAACAAATTTAGAGTTGACACACAAGAATTATTTTTGATCATGTAGTACAGCATTTTTCTCTTTTTCAAAAAGCTGTCCACTGAGCATCATTATTTTTATGGAGCAGTGAGCTGTACAGATCAGCTTGGTCAAGGCACCATGACTACCCCCAGCTTCCCCATAGCCCCCCATGGAGTCTGGGGCCTTGGGCAGCTGCCAGCTTTGCTTTTATCGTAATCCACCTGTGACAGACCCAACCGGGACAGGGGCTTTTGGAGAGCACTAGAGGCTAGCCTTCTACCCCATTGATTATGGTCCATGGGGGAGACTGGGGAATTTGTCTGCTTCTCCTGCTCCCAGCCTCTGATCCTATGGAGAGAGCAGATCATTCTCTAATGATGGAAAACAACACACTGAATGCCGAGAGCGAGGCCTGTATTCATTCTCTGAATAAAGACAATAAAGCTTCCCTTCTGGAGTGGATGGAAAGATGTAATATTAATCTTGTACAGGTGACTGGTCAGAGGAAATTTAGTGGCACTCCTGCAGACTGGGTTGGAGAAGCTCCTCCACTTGGGATAGATTTTTTTTTATCAACGATCTCCCTTAAGAAATCTATGAAGATAAATTAATTCCACTTTTTTCCGACTGCTGGAACATTGGATGAGTTATGATGACTTTTCTGGTGGATAGATTACACAAGTGAAAGCCAAACACCTGAAAGGCAGCATGTATAATGTACTTTGTATATCCAGGGCGGTGGACTTGTTGCCGGACAGTCTGTGGGATCCTTGACTAATCAAAGCTGGTCTGGGTGCCTGGCTGTTAATTAGCTTACTGTTAATTAGATCACTGTTTAATAAGGTTACTGTTAGCTGTTTTATGGATGTACTGTTGGATGTACTGGTAATATTACTGTTTAAAGTTTGCATTGTTTAGGATAATGTGATCAAGCTCTTATCTGATTTTGTGTGGTATAAATTCTTTGTGAATTTACAATAAAGAGTTCCTGTTTGCACCTAAGCTAATGTCGTCCAGTTCATTGATGTAATTCTCAGCTATAATACCTTGTTCCTGGTTACAAAGTGAAGGAAGCTGTATTTTGGCAGAGGCGGGGTGCCAGGTGGTCCGTCACACTACCACCGGTCAATTATAAGCCTAGAGACAAGTCATCCTCCTTAGATGCCTTAAAGCAGGAGTAGCACCTTATTTTAGTTAAGCTACTAGTTAAATGTTGTTCTTGGCTTCATTGTAGTGAGTGGAACAGTGATTGACTGTTTTTGTCTGGTCAGGGTTTCCTGAGCCGAGAGTTTGATTCCTCCCACCTGCCTCTGAAAAAACTTTCCAGAATATAGGGCAGGGAGACTGAAATGATCAGTGTGAATACTTATTATGCCCCAGCCAATCGCCTGGAAAAAGGCATCCAGAAGGTGGCTGGGAAAGTGCTAAATATTTGATAAAACCATCCAGGCAACTGCCGGAGACCCACTACAGTAATGAGAACCTGGAGTAGGGTAGGTTGGAGCTCAGGGCTGTGCACAGAGAGCTGGACTTAGGCACACAGTCCTGCATCAGCAAGCCAATGTCTGCCACTGTGGAGGAACTGGTGTCTGTCCTCCTATCTTTCACTGATCCATTATAAGCCCCGAGACAGGTAATGCTTCATGCATGCTTTAAAAGAAACATTTTTAACCAGGGTTCCTAAAGAGATTACTAGGGGTTTCTTCAGCTGTGGCTGAGCTGGCTCCCATCTGATGGTGCCTGCATAAGTCCAATACCACTTAGCAGAGCCAGCAACATGACACCAGTAACCATTTTTTAAGCTGTCTGTATGTGTGATATTCTGACCACCACTGTAAGGGTCATCCTTCCCTCTGACCCCAATTTAGTAGGGTTCCCCAAGACCAGAAAATTATTTTAAGGGTTTGTCTTGTGTAAAAAGTTTGAAAAAGTCTGTCTTAAATTGGTTGTAAACCTCTGAAATGAAAAATGAATACAGCACATCCTTCTATAGCATGTTTAGCCTCAGTCCAAAGCAACCAGTGTGTTTCCTATCTTCTCTCTCTTATCTCTGCTATCTAGATAAGTCATGTTTGACAATCTATGCTGACTCCACAGAATCTGGAGACGGCCCTAACCCCCTGTCCAGCACACAGTAGGTGATTGACAGCCTCAGCTGTGCATGTTTCCCTATGAAACTGTGTAGAAGGGTGTGTGTCCATTACCTCCACTCAGGTTTCAGATGCTCTATGCTGTGTAGCGTGTGACATCAGATCCCTACCCCCTGCCTTCTGAAGCTCAGAAATCTTGTGTAAATTCTTAACTTTGAATGACTGTAGAGAAGAGATGGCTGTGAATAAACAGGTACAACTTATGTAGGAGGATTTGTTCAGTCGAAGTATATCACCTGAGGCGAATCACTTCACTGGGTACTTTAAAGTGCATGTAAACTCTAACAATACATTTCTTTTATTTGCTCCAATTATATCTGTTTATTCTTAAAAACGGTTTATGGTATATGTTTGAGAAGGGCAAAAAAAAAGTTGTTCATCCACCCACAAATCTTGTGCCCAAGGGGTGGGCAGATCCACCTGGTAGGCAGACTGACGTTCCCCTTTAAAGAGGAAGTAAACCCTCCTGCAAAAAAAAAATTAAAAACACACCCTGCAAGATAAAGCCATAATGAGCTAGTATGCATAGCATACTAGCTCATTATGAATTACTAACCTGAGAACGAAGCCCCCGCAGCCGTCCTCGTCTCCCCCTCAGGCTGCCGGCATGTTGCCCGGGGCTTGCTTCCGGGGGTATCACGGCTCCGGCGCTGTGATTGCATGCGCACAGAAGCTGCCGTGAACGGCACAGTGCAACTGAAGCAACGGCACGTGCATGCCGTTGCTTCAGTTGGCTTAAGTGCGCATGTGCCGGATGACGTTGGCACATGCAAATACAGGGATATCTCCTAAACCGTGCAGGTTTAGGAGATATCCAGTGCAGCTACAGGCAAGCCTAAATATAGGCTTGCCTGTAGCAAGCCTATAATTGTAGTTTAAAGTGGTTGTAAAGGTTGAAAAGGGTTTACAACCACTTTAAAGGCAAGCATGTATGCATGCAGGTTAGCTTTGAGGAAAAGGGCGTGTCCCCTCAAAACGCGTCAGTGACCTGCAGTCACTGAACCTTGTTGTAGTTGCTAATGATGTTTTTCTTTTGATCACGGCTTCTGGAAATGTCAAGACACCCGTCATTTGGGATAAGATGATATGCTTGTGATTTTTATCTCTTTGTGAGTATTTTATTAACTTTTCAAGAGGTGACTGCGGTGTTGCACTAGGTCGGTGTTCTCTCTTTTTTCTGTTATTTCGATATTCAATATTTTCCTGATCTGATGAGATTTGGAAGGCTGGGGAGGACTCTTAATTTGATTGCAATGCAGAAGAAGTTTTTTTTCCAGCTAAGCATTTCTCTATTATATTTTCCCAATCACGTGAGCGCTGGCAGTTTTTATCAGTACGATCGTCACCCTCTGACAGGAAGTGAGTTAATGGCAGGATTATCAGGTTTAAATAAAGGGAAAAAATAAGTATGAAAAAGAGAAAACAAATGTAGCCACCACATCTAAGGACCGGTAAGCAGAAATACTAATAATTTTTCTTCTTGGGTTCAGATATGCTTTAAAACTTGGCAATGGGATGACATCTTTTCTCTAATAGACATTAATGGCTGTGTGTTGAGTTATTTTGAGGGGACAGCAAATTTATACTGTTATACAAGCTGTACACTCACTACTTTACATTGTAGCAAAGTGTCATTTCTTCAGTGTTGTCACATGAAAAGATAGAAAAAAATATTTACAAAAATATGAGAGGTGTACTTACTTTTGTGAGATACTGTACACCATCCTTGAGATAAGGTTACATTATCATAAACATGTAGGAAGATTCCAATTCTTACAAATGGCTATTTCTATCCGACTCTCTTTAATATTTTGTATCAAAATGTTTGGTAATGGAAATAATCCGAATGAGCACACGGAGCATTCTAAAAGGATTTGTAGCATGGCATACAGCAATAGTTTGTTTGATGTTCTAATCTATTTTATTTGATTACATGGAAACCTTGGCACTGGCACTATAAAGAAATACAAACCAATATAATGGTAAGAATTGTGATCACTGAAGGCCTTTCAAATGTCATGCGCCCAAAAATTCCACCAACCAGGGAGATAAGTCCCTAAAATTTCAACTGTTATCCTTGAAATGTACTAGTTACTTCAATAAAATGATTTTCTGTATTGGACAGCCTTCATTTTATTATATAATACTGTGTGGTCACCGATCAATTTGAAACATGCTATAGAATACAATTAATACTGAATAATGAAAACAAAGTCTACATGGAGGTGTATAGAATACAGTATATACTGTATATACTGTTAACACCAGGGATATCAAACTGGGCTGGTGGCCCTCCAGCTGTTACGAAACTACAAGTCCCGTAAAGCTTCTGCCTGTGGGAGTCATGCTTGTAACTGTAAGCCTTGCAATGCCTTATGGGACTTGTAGTTTTGCAACAGCTGGAGGGCCGCCAGTTCGAGACCCCTGGTTAGCACCCATGGGCTGAATTCTCAAATATGCGTCAATGTTAAAATCAGAAGTAAACATGACAACATATTGAGTGGAATAATTTGATTTCATTAATGCTATATTTAGAGTGAAACTGCAAACAAATATACACAATATTGTCAAAAGTATTGGGACGCCTGCCTTTGCACACACATGAACTTTAATGGCATCCCAGTCTTAGTCCGTAGGGTTCAGTATTTGGTTGGCCCACCCTTTGCAGCTATAACAGCTTCAACTCTTCCGGGAAGGCCGTCCACAAGGTTTAGGAGTGTGTTTATGGGAATGTTTGACCATTCTTCCAGAAGTGCATTTGTAAAGTCAGGCACTGAAGAAGGCCTGGCTCGCAGTCTCCGCTCGAATTCATCCCAAAGGTGTTCTATCGGGTTGAGGTCAGGACTCTGTGCAGGCCAGTCAAGTTCCTCCACCCCAAACTCACTTATCTATGTCTTTATGGATTTTGCTTTGTGCACTGGTGTGCAGCCATGTTGGAATCCCCAAACAAAGATGAAATTGTTCAAAATGTCTTGATATGCTGACCCCTTAAGATTCCCCTTCACTGGACCTAAGGGACCAAGCCCAACCCCTAAAAAAAAAACCCCACATCATAACCACCCCCTCCACCAAATGATTTGAACAAGTGCACAAAGCAAGGTCCATAAAGACATGGATGAGCGAGTTTGGGGTGGAGGAACTAGACTGACCTCCACCTGATAGAACACCTTTGGGATGAACCGCGAGCCAGGTCTTTTTGTCTAACATCAGTCCCTGACCTCACAAATACACTTCTGGAAGAATGGTCAAACATTCCCATAGACACACTCCTAAACCTTGTGGACAGCCTTCCAAGAAGAGTTGAAGCTGTTATAGCTGCAAAAGAGTGGGCTAACTCAATATTGAACCCTACGGACTAAGCATGGGATACCATTAAAGTTCATGTGTATGTACAAGCAGGCGTCACAAAACTTTTGACAATATAGTGTATGTTAAAACAACTAAAATTGGAACTAAAATACAAATATAGGATAAAAATGAATAGCTCAGTAAAGATAAAATATCAAAAACAGGGTTTGCAATTTTAGTGGTCAATTCAGATTGCCCCAGCAGTACTTATTTTGCCACTAGATGTCCTCAGTTACATGGCTGGCATCATTCAACTTACTGCCTCCTGGTCTTACTGGACCTCCCCCTGCCTGTGACTGGACAGTGAAAGAAGAAGCAGCACAGTGATGAGCTCATCTTTCTGTCACTCTGGTTTCCTTCTGTCAGCATACTACGTATCAGCATATGAACTGATTGGCTCTTTGTGGTGCTTCTTCCTCCCACACTGCAGTTCTTCTATACAGGGACTGCAAGAGGCTGATACCAGGTCACATTCAGGTACTTACACTGCTTGCATTTCAAACAATACATTTAATAATATATTAATGAATACAGAGCTGCATTGATTTGTGTCTATTATGTCTGCGTGGATTTCAGATTTAAATAAAATGTATAGTGGCTTTGCATTTATTTTTTTTCCTTATTATGATCATTAAATTAAAAGTAAAGATATTTAAAAGACTTTGAGGGGCCATTAAGCAAAGCCTGCTTCAAAAGCTTTAGCAAGCCCTTCTATCTTCATGGGGAAAAAGATGTCTTCAAGGTCTTTGCATCCTATCATTTGACCAGCATTTTTTATCACAAAGGTTTCAAAAAGTTTTATCACTCATAATTTCCATACCGTTCATTATACAGTTATCACAATGAATGTAGATGGTTGGATGACTAAGGGAGATTTAAGGCCTAACTGAACTTTTAGTTGAAATCATCTAAATAGATTCCAGGCACATGTCATCAAAAGGTATGATGACAGGTCTCACAGTTCGTTTTTTTAGAGTAGCCATAGCATTGGTAGAAAAGCCTGTCCCCTGTTAGCATAGTGTAACTACACTGGCTACATGGGTAGTGACAGCTAATTACTCATGGAGGTAAGTGCAGCAAGGACTGGAGGGGTGGGTAGGGTGTAGGGCAGGGGTAATGAATTCAAATTCAAGGTCCTGTCGCCAAAATTTTCTTCCAGCTGAGGTCCACATCTCAAGTTTGTGCTATGACTCAGAAAGATTGTAGTTAGTCATTCTATGTATATCAAAAATATATCAGGTTTCCCCCATCAGAGTGCCCCATTACATCAGGTGCCCCCATCAGAGTACCCCAATCAGAGTGCCCCATCAGGTGCCCCCATCAGAGTGCCCCATTACATCAGGTGCCCCCATTACATCAGGTGCCCCCATCAGAGTGCCCCCATCAGACTGCCCCATCAGGTGCCCCCATCGGAGTGCCCCATTACATCAGGTGTCCCCATCAGAGTGCCCCAATCAGAGTGCCCCATCAGGTGCCCCCATCGGAGTGCCCCATTACATCAGGTGCCCCCATCAGAGTGCCCCCATCAGACTGCCCCATCAGGTGCCCCCATCAGAGTGCCCCCATCAGGTGCCCCATCAGAGTGCCCCTTATATCAGGTGCCCCCATCAGCATGCCTCATTACATCAGGTGCTGCCAATAAGAGTGCCCCCTTACATAAAGTGTCTCAATCAGAGTACTACTCAGAAAGATTGTAGTTAGTCATTCTATGTATATCAAAAATATATCAGGTTTCCCCCATCAGAGTGCCCCATTACATCAGGTGCCCCCATCAGAGTACCCCAATCAGAGTGCCCCATCAGGTGCCCCCATCAGAGTGCCCCATTACATCAGGTGCCCCCATCAGAGTGCCCCCATCAGACTGCCCCATCAGGTGCCCCCATCGGAGTGCCCCATTACATCAGGTGCCCCCATCAGAGTGCCCCAATCAGAGTGCCCCATCAGGTGCCCCCATCGGAGTGCCCCATTACATCAGGTGCCCCCATCAGACTGCCCCATCAGGTGCCCCCATCAGAGTGCCCCCATCAGAGTGCCCCATCAGTGTGCCCCTTACATCAGGTGCCCCCATCAGCATGCCTCATTACATCAGGTGCTTCCAATAAGAGTGCCCCCTTACATAAAGTGTCTCAATCAGAGTGCCCCTTTACATCAGGTGTGCCCACTAGAGTGCATTTTTACATAAGTTGTCCCAATCAGAGTGACCCTTTTCATCAGGTGTGCCCATCTTAATGTCCCCTTACATCAGTTGCCCACATCAGAGTTCCCCTTTATATCAGGCATGCCATCAGAGTGCCGCTATATAAGGTGTATCCATCAGAGTGCCCCTTTACATCAGGTGTGCCCATCAAAATGCCTCAATAGATCGGGTTCCCCCATTAGAATATCCTTATAGATCAGTTGTAATGCATCATAGTTCACATATAGACTGGTAGAGCCCATCAAGGTTAACAGTGTACCTATACCCGATGGATGTGTCCTTGTAGTCAGGAAGGCGGGGGACCTGGAGCTGGAGAAGAAGCGAGCTGCAGGGGGTGGGAGCTGGGGGGAGAAGCTTGCTGCAGGGGGGGGGGTACACATGTGACACCATTGGTTGCTAGGGCACCAGCTGGGATCCGGCACCAATGCTGTGAATCCTCATTTGCCTGACGAAGGGGTTCTGCATGACTCCGAAACGTTACACTCTCCTTGTGTTGTGATCATGCAATAAGTAATCCGTTTGGACGCTACTTTTTGTCAAACCATGGTGTGCTGGCAAATATCTACTGTGAATCCGGCGCTGCAGACTGGTGGGCTGATGGTCCGGGCAGGAGCGTCACTCGGCCTGGGTCCTGACCGCAGTCCACCATTTCGTGACCACTGGTGTGGGGTGTTAGGTAACCTTCTCATTTAATGTGAAAAGGTGAACTTACACTTTAACTCTATTATTAATATTATTGTAAAGGATTTATATGGTGCCAACAGTTTGCGCAGCGCTTTATAACATGGGGGCAGACAGTACACTTACAATACAAATCAATACAGGAGGGATCAGAGGGCCCTGCTCGTTAGAGCTTACAATCTAGAAGGGAGGGTCAAGTGAAAGAAAAGGTAATAACTGTGGGGGGGTGAACGGATGGGGAAAATGAAAATACAGTTGTTTGGTGTGGGTAGGATAGGCTATTATGTTGGGTTAAATGATAGGTGTAGCATGACCTATAAATAATATGTTACCATTTAGCCTACTGTATCATCTCAGAGTAAAAAATACTCACCTGATGACACAGCAGCCGCTCTAATCTCTCGAAGACCTTACAGAGACCCAAGGTATGCCTGCGCATGTGCAGGATCTCAGTCAATGATGTTGGCGTAAGGCCTTTGTATTCTGACAGCGAGGCTCCGGAATACACTGAAATTTGGCCAGTTTCTGCTGAACCAGACAAATTTCGATCCAGCTACGTATGTCCAGCTTTAAAGAAGAGTGGCAAGGGATAATTGTGACTGCTGGGAGGACAACACTGGACTCCATTGACAGGTAAGCATTTTTTTTTTCTGACACAGGCAATTATTAGAGCATTGAAACTGAATTTTTGCTAGGTAGAGTACAATTCTTCTTAAGATTGTGGATTTTGTTTGTAGGCATCTATACATTAAACCAGGGATCCTCAAACTACGGCCCTCCGGCTGTTGCGGAACTACACATCCCATGAGGCATTGTAAAACTCTGACATTCACAGACATGACTAGGCATGATGGGAATTGTAGTTCTTGAACAACTGGAGGGCCGTAGTTTGAAGACCCTTGCATTAAACCAAAGAGGGGTATTGAGGAGGAAAACAGGACAAAGGAAACCAGGGCAATTGGGAGCTATGCAATAGTTTATGATATACAGTAATTAGTGAACTAGATGTCATTGAGTTTGGGTTTACGTCTACTTTAACTGCTCGCCGACCGCCGCACACAGATGTACGTCGGCAGAATGGCACAGGCAGGCAAATGGGCGTACAAGTACGTCCCTTTAAACTTGCCGCCTTTCGCACACGCACGCCACGGGAGCGTGCCCGCGGGTTCCGGGAACTCGATGTTCTCCGGCAGCCCGCGATTACGATGTGGAGAGGTAGAACGGTGAGATGTCTTTGTAAACAAGGCATTTCCCCGTTCTGCCTTGTGTAATGACAGAGATCTACTGCTCCCTGTCATCGGGAGCTGTGATCGCTGTCATATCCTAGGTAGCCCCTCCCCCCCACAGTTAGAATCACTCCCTAGGACACACGTAACCCCTTCATCGCCCCCTACTGTTTAACCCCTTCCCTGCCAGTGTCATTTACACTGTAATCAGTGCATTTTTATAGCACCGATCGCTGTATAAGTGACAACGGTCCCAGAATAGTGTCAAAAGTGTCCGATGTGTCCGCCATAATGTCGCAGTCCTGATAAAAATTGCAGATCGCCGCCATTACTAATAAAAAAAATAATAAAAATGCTATAAAATCCCCTATTTTGTAGACGCTATAATATATATATTTTGCGCAAACCAATCAATATACGCTTATTGCATTTTTTTTAACCAAAAATATGTAGAAGAATACATATCGGTGTAAGCTGAGGAAAATTTTTTTTTTATATATATTTTTGGGGGGTATTTATTATAGTAAAAAATATTGCTTTTTTTTTAAAACTGTTGTATTTTTTGGTTTACAGCACAAAAAATAAAAGCTGCAGAGATGAAAAAGTACCACCAAAAGTAAGCTCTATTTGTGGGGAAAAAAAGGACATAAATTTTGTTTGGGTACAACGTCGCACGACCACGCAATTGTCAGTTAAAACGACGCTGTGCCGAATCGCAAAAAATGGCCTGGTCATTCAACAGTCAAATCTTCCGGGGCTGAAGTGGTTAAATTACGGTATCATGAAACTTGCTGGTAGATGAGGAGGTGATAAAAAAAAAAAAAAAAGAATGCAAACGAAAATGGGATTTGTTCACTTTGTAGTCCCTGACTGTGAATGCTCCATATTTTCCTGGCCATCAGAGCATAAATAGCTGTTGATAGGAACATGTACGCATCTTGTAATGCCAAGAATTGAAATGGTAGTTGTTTATTCCGTGAAATGCCAACATCTTCATATTTCTTTGTACGCTGACAGAACGGTGACATGAAACAATTTGGGGGTTTCAGCTTGTACATATATGTGTGTAACGTGTATGTTACTTTTTAAGATGTGGGAATTCAAGCAGTCACTAAATTTCTCAGGCAAAGTAAATAGAACATTTTTTTGGCCTTTAAAATACATTCATTGAATTTAAATTGATCTGTCTTTCCTTTTAAATAATTTTTTTATATCTTTATTTTACAGCTCTTCCCTAATGCCCCGTACACACGGTCGGACTTTGTTCGGACATTCCGACAACAAAATCCTAGGATTTTTTCTGACGGATGTTGGCTCAAACTTGTCTTGCATACACACGGTCACACAAAGTTGTCAGAAAATCCGATCGTTCTAAACGCGGTGACATAAAACACGTACGTCGGGACTATAAACGGGGCAGTGGCCAATAGCTTTCATCTCTTTATTTATTCTGAGCATGCGTGGCACTTTGTCCGTCGGATTTGTGTACACACGATCGGAATTTCCGACAACGGATTTTGTTGTCGGAAAATTTTATAGCCTGCTTTCAAACTTTGTGTGTCGGAAAATCCGATGGAAAATGTGTGATGGAGCCTACACACGGTCGGAATTTCCGACAACAAGGTCCTATCACACATTTTCCGTTGGAAAATCCGACCGTGTGTATGGGGCATAATACAGACCCCCCCCCCCAGCACAGATCATCAGCAGTACAGATCACCCCTAGTAAAAACTCTCCCAGTACAGCTCTCCCCCCAGTACAGCTCCCCCCAGCATAAATCTCCCCCCAACTACAGTTTTCCCCCGAGTACAGATCTCCCCAAGTACAGCTCTCCCCCTAAGTAAAGATCTCCACCATTATAGATTTTCCTTTATTCAGATCTCCCCCAGTACAGACCTCTCCCCCCACCCCAGTAAAGATCCCCCCAGTACAATTCCCCTCCAAGAAAAGATCTCCTCCAGTACAGATCTCCTCCGGTACAGATCTCCCTCAGTACAGATCTCTTCTGAAGTAAAGATCTTTTCCAAAGTACAGATCTCCCCTCAAGTACAGATCTCTCCCTATTTCAGATCTCCCCCAGTACAGACCTCTCCCCCCACCCCAGTAAAGATCCCCCCAGTACAATTCCCCTCCAAGAAAAGATCTCCTCCAGTACAGATCTCCTCCGGTACAGATCTCCCTCAGTACAGATCTCTTCTGAACTAAAGATCTTTTCCAAAGTACAGATTCCCCCCAAGTAAAGATCTCCACCAAGTACAGATCTTCCTCACTACAGTCCCCCCCCCCCCCCCGCCAAGTGAAGATGCCCCCCAGTACAGTTTCCCTCTAAGAATAGATCTTCCCCAGTACAGATCTCCCCTAGTACAGATCTGCCTCAGTACAGATCTCTTCCGAAGTAAAGATCTTTCCCCAAGTACAGATCGCCCCCTGTACAGATTTCCCCCCAAGTACAGATCTCCCCCACTATGGGTCTCTCCATATTACAGATCTCTCCAGTGCATGTCCCCCCCTCCAATACAGATTCCCCCCTCCAGTACAGATCTCCCTCCCCTGGCACAGATCTCTCCCCAAGTACAGATCACTTCCCACGTACAAATCTCCCCCAAGTATACTTCCAACCTCCAGTAATCCCCCAAGTACAAATTTGCCTCCATTACAGATCTTCCCCCAGTACAGAGCTTTTCCCCTGTCAGGGCAATGGCCGAAGGATGGGTAATCCTGCCAGTACCCATCATGGTTGCGCCAGGCAAACCCCCATGCGCATTCGCGCATGCAGGTGCGCGAGGACGGGTGCACGCAGGTGCACGCAGATTCACGTGCGTTAGCGCGCGCACCGAGACAGTTGTTGGCACCCTCTGGCCTATTTAAACCTGACACATGCAGGTTGCTGGATTATCGTCAGCTTCCCGTGTCTCCTGTACCTGTTTACCTGCATCTGATTCCAGTTACCTACCCGGCTTGCTTGACTATTCCTGCTCTCCACCTGCATTGACCCCGGCTTGAATTTTGACCATTCTATAGTCTCCTCATCTGTACCTTATCTGAGCACACTGTGTATGACCCCTGGCCTGGCTATTGACTCTGTTCCTGGTTTGCCCTGCTGTTCCATACCTGGGATCCCTCCTCACACGGCTGCCAACTCAGCTCACCCAGCGCACCCCAGCTGCCCTCTGCTAACCAGCTCACCCAGCAGCAGTACCGGCAATCCGTGCTCCTTTGGGCACCGTTTTCCCTGTCTCACTCCCAGGGGAACGTTGCACTTAGCCGCAAGAGGCGCCCTCTCGGCAATCCGGTCACGATAAAAATCACAGATCCCCGCCATTATTATTAAAAAAAAATAATAATAAAAATGACATAAATCTATCCCGTGTTTTGTAGACGCTATAACATTTGCGCAAACCAATCAATATACGCTTATTGCAATTTTTTTTTAGCAAAAATATGTAGAAGAATACATATCGGTCTAAACTGAGAAATAAATTAGTTTTTTTGTATATTTTTTGGGGGGATATTTATTATAGCAAAATGTAAAAAAAATGTTTTTTCTTTTTATAAATTGCCACTCTTTTTTGTTTATAGCACAAAATATAAAAACCGCAGAGGTGAATAAATACCACCAAAAGAAAGCTCTATTTGTGGGAAAAAAAGGACGTCAATTATGTTTTGGTGTAATGTCGCACGACCGCGCAATTGTCAGCTAAAGCAACGCAGTGCCGAATCGCAAAAGATGCTCTGGTCAGGAAGGGGGTAAAATCTTCCGGGGCTGAAGTGGTTAAAGTAAATACATTTATGTGAATTTACAAAGTTTCTTAACTAGAGATCCTGACAGTAAGAGCACTTTCTGCTGCATTCGAACAACACTCAGTCACTACGTTCCAATTAGCAGCAGCCCTGTGTGCTCCTTCAGTTGGCTGTTGGGCTGCCTATCGGGTCTATCACACAGGAAGCCCAATTACGGACTCAAGAGGATGACTGACAATACTACTGCTAATGACAAGGAAGGGGCTTAGCACTGTCAGCCTGCAACATACACGTTAATGAAAGTCAGTTTTCAGACTGCAATGTGGCCTTCCTCCTGGTCCCAGAAAAAATAGATACAGTATGTAGGACCCGGACTCTGATCTTTCATCTGTCAAGCAGAATGTCATTAGGAATGTTAATGTCAGTAGGTTTTCATGGAATGACCTCAGCAGTTTAGAAGAAGTAGTGGACCCCCCAACAAAATGGAGCACCAAACCTTTATCTCTTTAATACATAAAACTTTATTGCTGATATTAATTTGATTTTTTTGTGGCCAAAAAACACCCCCTGTCATCATAGTTGAAATAATGTATCAGAATACACTACTAGACTACAGTATATTTAAAAGAAATGGTTGAAGGGTAATCTCCATCTGGAGAAAAAGAGGGGCTGTCTTCATAGACGTGTTTTAGATCTTGGGGGTGCTCATTGCCATTTAAAAGTGCTTTCCTCCTGTTCCCAGCCAGAGTTAATGTAGCAGTAAAGGCAAAACATTTTTTCTCACTTCAGATTGAGCAGTGGTCTCCAATCTTCAGCCTGGGGGCTGCATGTGGCCCTTTGCATGACACCAATGAAGGGCACAATTCCTCCCAATGACTCCAACGATGGGGATAGATTTCCTCCCAATGACACCAACAATGGGGCACAATGCCTACCAATGATATCAATGATGGGGAAAAAGTTCCTCGCAATGACACCAACGATGGGGCCCGTTGACACCAATGATGGGGCACAATTCCTCTTAATGACACCAATGATGGGGTGCAATTCCTCCCAATGGCACCAATGATGGGGTACAATTCCTCCCAATGGCACCAATGATGGGGTACAATTCCTCCCAATGGCAACAATTGTGGGGCAAAATTCCTCCCAATGACACGATGATGGGGCACAATTCCTCCCACTGACACAATGATGAAGGAATTATTTACTCCTACTGATGCTGGGACCTTTTGTACTCTTGATAGCCACAGTCTGGGCCCCCTCTAAAGTCTGAAGGACAGTAAACTAGCCCTTACTTTAAAAAGTTTGGAGACCCCTGAGATTAAGGAGAGTAAGGAAAGTTTACAACTAAGGATGAGCCGACGGTTTGCTCCAAACCTAGGTCTGTTTGGGTATTTGTATTATTAAACAAGGCTTGCAGATTATGATAAGCCCCCTATTCACAGAATCCCCCATGGTTGGTAGAAGAGGCCCTTGTCCTCATCAACATGGGGGCAAGGTGCTCTACCACGGGGGATGCCTCTTGGCAAGTCACACTCTCATGTTGAGGGCACATGCTGACTCCCTACGTTCCTGACCAGCCAGGGTGCATGCTTGGATCAAGGGTGATTTTCAGGGGGATCCCACACACTTTCTCTTTGTTTTTTTGTGTGGAGATCCCTCTTAAAATTAATCCCACGCACAAGAGTCTGGCATGGATCTCCTGGGGGACTTCCTTTCTTTCTTTCTTTCTTTCTTTCTTTCTTTCTTTCTTTCTTTCTTTCTTTCTTTCTTTCTTTCTTTCTTTCTTTCTTTTTCTTTCTTTCTTTCTCCCCTTAAAATCGAAGACTCAAATGGTCTGGTATATATTTTTTGGGTGGGGCTAAACATTTTTTCATTCTTGCTGTTGGATGTGCTACAGCAAAAGTGACATTTACAAAGAAAAAAACAGATACAGTTTAAATTGACAGCAAATAACATTTAATTGCCAGCAAATTAAAAATGAATAAAAGAACAGTTCACAGACTCCTCCAAAGGTCCCCCAATATATATAGCAGGCCCTTAGAGAGATCTGGGTGTTGTTAAAAAAATAACAAAAATAACAAAAAGCAGGTAATAAAATGTCATTTTCCAGCAATTTCAAACACTTTTCTTCTATTGTAAATGTCATTGCTGTTGCAGCACTTTCTGTACATAATAGAGATGCATCCCTTCACAGGCAGGATTAGGACACCCCCAGGTATGTCGTTTAAAGGAATTGCGCACATTTATTGTTTCACTTTATGCATTTAAAAAGATCACTGCTCCTGGCTGGCGGAATGGAATTTAAAAAAAGCCCCCCCCCCCTACATTCAGATTCAGAATACTTTATTAATCCCACAGGGAAATTTTTAAGATACAGTTACATTCAAAAAAGACAACACAAGATCACAATAAAGAAGGGAACAAGAAACAATGCCAGAATAAAATTACCAATAACAGCAATTAGTACCAAATCAAACTAAATTAAGACTATACTCTAATAAATTATCCATACTGATAAAATACTAATAAAATACAACATAGAATAAATAACACAGATGGAAAAATAACAAAAAATCTAACTATCAAAATGCAAATAGCACACTACTTTTTCTAGCATTACCCCAAATAATAATTAACCTAAAACCAACATACTATAAAAAACTACACAAAAATCCAGATCATAAACCAGATTAAATCCTCACACACACGACTCTTATGCCGCGTACACACGAGCAAACTTTTCAGCATCAAAGGTCTGACGGTCTTTCCGACGCACTTTCAACGGAGTTGCAATGTACTTGCGAATGACCGGACTTGCCCACACACGAACGGACTAAAGTCTGGTCGAAAGTCTGTTGGTTTGAACGTGATCACGTACGAAGCGACTAGAATAAGGAAGTTCATGTCCATCGGAAAGATTTGAAACATGTTCTAAATCTAAAGTCCATCTGATTTTCGACAGAAAAAGTCCGCTGAGGGTCCGATGAAGCCCACACATGGTCGGATTGTCCGAGGGATTTGTTCCGTTGGACCAGTCCGGTGGAAAATTCTGGTCGTGAGTACACGGATTTGGTTGCTATTTTTTGAGATGTCCTTGCCTATTATCCCAGAAAACTTGCATTTTTAAGTTGGCAGATTCAGATCCCATTTGATGATAAACAGGACAAATAGAGAGGGTGAATCTCCATAAGTGGGGATAGCAATAAAAATCTAACAAAGAGTTCAAATCCCTCTTCACACTATATCTAAAAATAAAAACGTTTTTCCCTTAGATTTATACAAGCTTTTATTTTTTGGAGAATATGTGCCGGAGCCCCCCTCCTCCCCCCATGCCCTTTCAATGCACCAAGTCATAGCGTAAGTGTGGCCAAATTGCACAGTAGGCAGGTTTTAAAGGGGCATTATAATCCTCTGCACTACACTATCCACAACTCAACTCTGCCCCTGTCCTAAGCTAACTTCTCTGATCCAAAATCTACAACTCACCACTGCATCCTCATTCACAATTGACTTCTGCGCCCCCTGTCTGCACTTTACTTCTGTACCCCCCACCACAACACATCTCTGCACCCACCATCCACAACCCAGCACTGCACCCCCAACCACAACTCCTTTCGGCACTTCAGTCCAAAACTTTTCACAACTCACTTCTGCACCCCTTCCAAAACCTACCTCTGCACCCCAGTCCTCAACTCACTTCTGCACCCCTGTCCGCAACTCATCTCTGCACCAACTCACCTTTGCACCCCCATCCACAACTCACCTCTGCACCCCCGCAAAAACTGTCTGCAGCTACCCTTTGCATCCCTGTCCGTAACTCACCTCTGCACTCTTCCACCCTTCCGCAACTCACATCTGCACCTCCAGTCTGCAATTCATCTCTGCACCCCCACCCTTCCGTAACTCACATCTGTACCTCCGGTCTGCAATTCACCTCTGCGCCCCCACCCATCTGAAACCCACCTCTGCCCTTCCTTCCATGACCGCAGCTCACCTCCTCACACTTCCCCCCTTTTACAGCTCACCTCTGCACCCCTGGCCATAGTCAATTCCTGTCCACCATTGACACCTGCACCTTTTTTTTACAGTTCATCTCTGCAACCCGACAACAGCTTAGCTTTGCAGCCCTCTTTCATACCATTTTACCTCTGCACCCCTCCTCAGCTCTGACCTCTGTATCTCCTCAGCTTTGCACAAGCCCGCCCCCCCCTCCCATTGCCCCTCCACTGCCTTGCTTACATGGTTGGCTTTACCCACACAATGTACCGTCACCATGGCTGGCCAGAGGTAACAGCGGGATCATCGGGCGTGGGAGTTGCCATTCAGACACCGGCAGCTCAGCATGAAGAAACAAAGGCACCTGAGAGCAGTAGGGACATAGGGACAGCCAATCTGGAGCACTGAACTGAGCCCTGGATTCTGGGGAGCCTGCTATTTAGTTAAGGGACCCTTTACCTAGTAAGCATAAGCAGGCCTACTGCTGACACAGAGCTGGTGAGAGGCCACTGGCCAATCCTGAACTACACCTTTATAACAGAGGGACAGAGTTATCTTTCAGTGTTATTGCCAGCAGCCACTTAAGGGGAGAATCCCCTGAACATTCTAACATAACGCTTTTGGCCTCAAGGAGCTGTCCAGCAGAAGGAGTAGAGTAGGCTATTACTGACTGCTGAACTGATCATGTGGTATATCTCCCCCTTAGATAGGGTTGCCCAGTATAGAGTGCAGAAGGGGTTTATACCTATCATTGTAGTTGCTCCACATTCCTTGATTACCCATTGCAGTGTACTGTATTTCTCCAATTTTATTTATTTATTTTTAGTGCATCCCCCCATAGGAGCTGCTGGTGAATAGGGATCCCCCACCCAGGCACACTGATTTTTTTTCACAGGCTCACTTGAGACAGAAAACAGTCCATGCAGCATTTGGTGCCCACTCAACTGGAACAAAGTCTCTTCAGGGACACTTCAGCTATATACTGTACACTCTCTGCATACACTCCTCTTCCTCCAGCACATCACTTGCTTGCAGAACAACTCAGACCCAGCTGGAACACTGTTTGATAAATCTGGCAAGGCTCTCAGCCAGATCAGCAAAAGCCCTTTCACAGGCAGGGACCGCCGGCCCCTTTGGTGTGTGGAAAAGGTCCAGGATCCAGCAACATTTCTGTGGCTACTGATCCCAGCACCACCTTTTCAGGCACTGGCAGCCCACCTGGCTGCAGCTGCCCCTTTCACTAGCCCTCCTGGCTACTTCCCACAGTCCTCCCAGACTGTCACAATTACCAGCCACTCGGCTGTCTTCTCCCTGGAGATCTGCCAGACATGCTAGCCAGCTCCTGCTGTCCTCACCTGGCTCCCGTACCTCTGTACAGGAATCTTCCGTGTGTTTAAAGAGGATCCCTCCAGCACCCGAGCCCCAGGCCTGAGGCCCCCCCCCCGCCCCCAGACTAGAGGGCTACGCTCAAGGCCCTCCGACAACCTCCTCAGCAATCCATCTCCAGCTTCCACCCAAACTTCACACTGCCCCTGCTGACCTGACTCTAAGTATTTAAGAGGGGCCTACCCCCTGCCAGCCCATTTTGCTGGGGATTGCCTAGGGCCCTCCTCAAAACTCCAGGCAGCTCCTCCAAACCTCCCTCCCATTCATCTGTAAACTTCTCCAAGGTTCCAGCTAATAGGGGGAGGTACCAGAGATTTTGTACCTGATGAGACCGATGAGTCATCCAGCCTCCCCGGATCACTCACCCCGACCCAAATTCAAAACACAGACTTGGCTGGCAGTCAAGCCTAACAATTTACCTACACTACAAAAAACCTGTACATTCTATTCTAGCACACTAGAAGGTGCTACATATTTTTATGTTGTTTATCTTGTTATAAGTTACTATAGTTTAACTATTCACTGTATAATTCCGGGAGCCTATAAACCTTAAGTCATTGGGGGTGTTAATCCAGAAATCTGCAATAAATATTCCTCACCTGTCGGGTGTGTTCAGAGTGTGGTGCTATTCACAGAGTTGTGGGCACAGAAACAAGGAGACCCAATGAGTCAAGCGGCTCCTTCGGGGGGTAAGCGCTACAGAATATAATTAACCAACCTGTTTTTATTTTGTTATTGTGTTATTTCTTTGATATCACACCCTATTTGCCTTATAACTCTCAGATCTTAATTTACAAACAGGTATAATATGTTTTATTCAGTCAGCTCTGAAAATAATGGTATTTTACCACTTCTAACTCTCTTAAAATTCAAAGTAAAAGAAAAATTCACAAAGATTACAACATAGGTCATCATCACTCCTTTAAAATAACACCATCTTCAGGGTGTTGATAACTGGGAGCTTCAATAGATGTCTATGGAGGAAAGAGGGAAAAGCAGCTGTTTGAGGTGGTGATAAAATAAGCAGTTCACAAGAAAAGTAATGATATACAAGGAAATAGGGCTTTCCAGAAATTACTGTTCACTTCACATGTAAAGCTAAAGATTACACATCTTGGTGACATTTATTTTTGTGAATTGAACATTTTAGGTTAAAAATTATGATGAGATAAAATCAGTAGAGGTGTTATGCTAGCTCATCTTAATTAGTGAACCTATCATAATGCCTACAAAACGTCTTGTCCAAATGGAACATGCACTTTTGGAAACATTTTTCATAAGCACTCTTTGCAGTTTGTTTTATTAAGGTCGGCTCACACCAGAATCAGTACAAGAACGAGGCCCATGCTTCCGTGGGATTCCTGTGTGTTTGTCTACAGTGTGATTTTCGGCCCATTCATTTGAAAATGCTGAAATCACAACAGACGGCACAAAAAGTAGTGCATGCTACACTTATACTTACACTTACTGTATACCTACCTGTTCTGCAGCCGCTGCGTGGCTTGAGTGCATAGGACAGGCAGCCAACAAAGGAAGCCCCATAGCAACTTTATGGGTGATGTCACTTCCCATGCATTTCCCAGTGTCGGCTGTCTCCTGCACATAGAAGGTGCCACTGGAAACTGGACAGGAGCACTGCAGAACAGGTAAGTATAGCAATCTTTTCTTTACAGGGTTAGATAGATTAGACTTAGAATGTGGGGTTTTGCCTTTACTTCCACTTAAATAGACAACAATATATTCTCTGGCCAAGTGACACAAATGGCTTTGCAAGGATATACAGTAGAAAAGCATACCTGTGGTCTACAGGAATGTCTGGTTTGGAGTGTTACACAGAAGGTGAGTAGCCAGCATCAAAATCCAGATGCAAGCAATGGTCGGGACAGGGGCAAATGAAGTGTAATCCAGAGACAGGCAAAGATCGGGGTTAGTGGAAGATTATCAACCCAATCCAGGGTCAAGGAAAGGCCTGGGCAGGCAGTACATAATAAGTGTAATCCAGGGTTGGGCAGTGGTTGGGGCAGGCATCAGCTGATAAGAATTTAGGAACAGGCAGAGGTCAGTGCAGGCAGCAAGGATAGAGTAATCCATGAACAGGTTGTCAGGCTCAAAGTTCACAGTATACAGAATAGAGACCATGTAGAAAGCAATATCACAAGCACAGAGCCCTGGGCTTATGACATTGAAATAGTGTGCACAACATTGTCGGCCAATGGGAGCAAACCTGCTGCCTAGCTACAAGGACACAGCCTGAGGAGAGCCCCGTCACTGGCCAGTAGGGTCAGAGGAGGTGTTGCCACAACAGCATGACCTGTTGCATGTCAATAGACACTCCTTCTGGAGTTGTAAGGGTGGCAGTGCAGGGATCTGTGGGTAGGCCAAAGACCGGCAACACAGGAGCAGAAACATACGAGATGCTCCAAAAACTCTATTCTCCGGAATCCTTAGCATCAAATATCTCACGTTGAAGGCAACTTTCTTTTTGCAATTACCTGTGCAAAGAGGGTTACAAAGATTAGAGGATTTGGGCATCCTGAGCCCTTTCTTCAGTTTTTGCCAGACAGAGTTGTCTTCATTCTGAGGCTCTACTTTTCAGCCAAAATACCACTTAGGTTCCATGTCAATTAGGAACTAGTCCTACAACCTTTACCACACAAAGTGGTGGTCAAGTTTATCTGCTTATTGTGTGAAGAGTCCTGAAATCATATCTCCAGGCAGAGTTAATAGCAGCAGAATTATTAACACCAGAACTATTTGTGATCCCTCAAAGAAGAAACAGGGGCAAAGAGGCTTCCCTGAGAATGCTATCTACATGGATCATCAAGGTCATTGGCCAGACCTATAGGGCAAATTCTTTTCTGACACCAAAAAAGGGTGATGGCACACTCAACAGTGCACTACAGTATGTCATGATGAGTATGTCAGGCACGGAGGACAATAGCTACAGTGCCTTGAAAAAGTATTCATACCTCTTAAAACTTTCCACATTTTGTCATGTTACAACCAAGAATGTAAATGTATTTTATTGGGATTTTATGTAATAGACCAACACAAACTGGTACATCATTGTGAAGTAGAAGGAAAATGATAAATGGTTTTCAATTTTTTTTACAAATAAATATTTAGATGTAGGGTGTGCATTTGTATTCAGCCCCCTTAACTCTGATGCCCCTAACTAAAATCTAGTGGAACCAATTGCCTCCAGAAGTCACCTAACTAGTAAATAGAGTCCACCTGTGTGTAATTTTATCTCAGTATAAATACAGCTGTTCTGTGAAGGTTTGTTAGAGAACCTTAGTAAACAAGCAGCATCATGAAGGCCAAGGAACACACCAGTCAGGTCAGGGATAAAGTTGTGGAGAAGTTAAAAGCAGGGTTAGGTCATAAAAAAATATCCCAAGCTTTGAACATCTCAAGGAGCACTGTTCAATCCATCATCATCAAATGGAAAGAGTATGGCACAACTGCAATCCTACCAAGACATGGCCGTCCACTAAAAATGACAGGCCAGGCATGGAGAGCATTAATCAGAGAAGCAGTCAAGAGGCCCATGGTAACTCTGGAGGAACTTCAGAGATCCACAGCTCAGGTGGAAGAATCTGTCCATAGTATAACTATTATTTGTGCACTCCACAAATCTGGCCTTTATGGAAAAGTGGCAAGAAGAAAGCCATTGTTGAAGGAAAGCCATAAGAAGTTCTGTTTGCAGTTTGCGAGAAGCCATGTGGTGGACACAGCAAACATGTGGAAGGAGGTGCTCTGGTAAGATGAGACCAAATTTTACTTTTTGGCCTAAAGACAAAATGCTATGTGTGGCAAAAAACTAACACTGCACATTACCCCGAACACACCATCCCCACTGGGGAAACGTGGTGGTGGCAGCATCTTGTTGGGATGCTTTTCTTCAGAAGAGACAGGGAAGCTGGTCAGAGTTGATGGGAAGATGGACGGAGCAAAATACAGGGCAATCTTCGAAGAAAGCCTGTTAGAGTCTACAAAAGACTTGAGACTGGGGCGGAGGTTCGTCTTCCAGCAGGACAATAACCCTAAACATACAGCCAGAGCTAGAATGAAATGGTTTAGATCAAAGCATATTCATGTGTTAGAATGGCCCAGTCAATGTCCAGACCTAAATCCGATTGAGAATCTGTGGCAAAACTTGAAAATTGCTGTTCACAGACGCTCTCCATCCAATCTGACAGAGCTTGAGCTATGTGGCACAGAAGAATGGGCAAAAATGTCACTCTCTAGATGTGCAAAGCTGGTAGAGACATACCAAAAAAACTTGCAGCTGTAATTGCAGCAAAAGGTGGTCAATGTTCTACAAAGTATTGACTCAAGGGAGCTGAATACAAATGCACGCCACACTTTTCAGATATTTATTTGTAAAAAAATTAAAAACCATTTTATAATTTTCCTTCCTCAATTATGTGCCAATTTGTGTTGGCCTATCACATAAAATCCCAATAAAATACATTTACGTTTTGTTGTAACATGACAAAATGTGGAACATTTCAGGGGGGTATGAATACTTTTTCAAGGCACTGTATAGCAGTGGAGAGGCACCCACCAACCAACAGGATAGCTACACAAGCAGGTCACCCTGGCAGATGACACGGGCTCACCCAAGGTGCAGGGTCTAAATACTAACAGTGTTCACCAGGACTCCTGATGGTGGAGATGGGTTTTGCTATTGGTTAGTACCAAGGCACGGTCTTCAGGATTGCCCCATCAGGAAGGTAAGAAACCTGGGGTCCAGTAGCAGATATAGCAGGTAGGGATAAGCAGAAGCGTAGTCAGTAAACAAGCCAAAAGGTCAGTAACAAGTAGTTGCAGTTCGGGATCAGGCAGAAGCATAGTCGAGGAACAAGCCAAGGGTCGATAATGAGTGGTAGCAAAATATGGATGGCAGCAGGAAAGACAGGAGCAAAATACTGGCTGGAGAAAGCACAATAATCTTGCAAAGAGGAATTGTGTAATGTGAGTACCAGTGTAGTGTGAGTACCTGTGTAGAGTGCTGTGACTACCTGAGTATTGTGTGTACTGTGATTACCTGTGGATTGTGAGTACCTGAGTATTGTGTTAGCTAGTTGTTAGTTAATTTGGACAGAGTATAATCCCAAATCCCCATTAAGTTATTGGGTATGATGCCCAGCGGGTGTGAAGATGCGACTCGGTATACATCTTGCGGCATGTATGCGTTCCTTGATCATCTGATCGAGGGCAAATACTGCTGTGCAAAATGTAAGCACATTGTTTCCCCAATAGCCCAGGTTCTGAATCTAGGGAAGCAATTGTCAACACTGAGAAGTCCCTCCATACTAAAGGAGAGTTAGGATCGTACCAAGCAGGTCCTGGCAGGGGCCAGCACAGAGGCGGTGGAGATAAAGAGGGGCAGGCACCAAAGCAGAGTAGATGGGTTATAGTCAGGAAGGATAGAGGGGAAAGAGTCAGGGAGGCTGGTCCTGGGCTGGAAAATCCCAATAAGTATGCCCCGTTGAGTGACATTGGTGAAACCAGTCAGTGACCAGCACTGCTGGAGCTGAGTGACTCCCCTAGCTGCCAGGGAAATGACTCCTCCAGTGAGGGTGGGAGTAAAGCCAAGGGAAAAGAAAGAGATTCTGGTGGTAGGGGACTAAATTCTTAGAAGGACAGGGAGGGCAATCTGTCATAAAGACCTGAAGCACCGAACTGTATGTTGTCTACTTGGCGCTCGGGTTTGGCACATCACCGGTCTGGTGGACAGATTTGTCAATGACAAAGTCAGAGGAAGATGGAGTGTCCTAAAAACAATTTAAGGGACTTAGGAGCTAAATTGAGGAAAAGGACCTCCAAGGTAGTATTCTCAGATATACTACTGGTACCTCGAGCCACAACAGAAAGACAGAGGGAGAAAAGGGAAGTAAACAAGTGGCTGAGGAGCTGGTGTAGAATGGAGGGGTATGGGTTCATGGAGAACTGGGGCGACTTCTCAGTCAGTTACCAGCTCTATAGAAGAAAGGACTGCACTTAAATGGGGAAGGTGCAGATCTGCTGTGAGTGAAGATGGCCAAAAAGTTAGAGGGGCTTTTAAACTAGGCAAAGGGGCGGAGGGTCCAGAGGTAGAGATAGCCAGCATGGAACATATTCCAGAGGGTTGTATTGGGGGCATTAGTGGTAGGTTGACTAAAGCACCAAAACCCAAGGTAAGTATAGTAACAAGTCCTATTTGCAACCCCAGAGCACCCAATAAGGAGATAGTATTTGACCGGTCTAAACTATGTGGCATGTTCACCAATGCCAAGAGTCTAGCAGGCAAGATGGGAGAACTAGAGCTACCATTGTACGAGGAGGATTTCGATTTTGTAGGAATTACAGAGACTTGGTTCAACAGCTCTCATGATAGGCTGGCAACCATTCAAGGATATTCCCTTTATTGCAGGGATAGAGAGGGTAAAAAAGGAGGAGGGGTATGCCTGTATATCAAATTTGATGTACAAGTGAATGTGAGAGATGACATCACTAGGAGCAAGGAAAGAGGTGGAATCCTTATGAGTAGAGCTACAAAGGGAGGAAACTAAGGGGAAAGTAATACTGGGAGTATGCTATAAGCCCCCTAACCAGAGGGAGGAGGCGGAGGCGGAGGCGGAGGCGGACCTCCTATAACAATTTGGATTAGCGGCAAGAATGGGAAGTGTCATTATAATGGGGGATTTTAATTATCCAGACATAGACTGGGTGGAAGGAACCGTGCATTCATCTAAGGCTCGCCAGTTCCTAAATGTCTTGCAGGACAATTCCATGGGTCAGATGGTGAATGCACCAACTAGAAACAAAGCGTTACTAGACCTACTGATTACCAACAATACAGACCTGATCACGGATGTGGAAATACGGGGCAATTTAGGAAAAAGCGATAACAGGTCAATTAGTTTTAGTATAAAACACACGAATAGGAAACATAAGGGGAATACAAAGATACTGAATTTCAAAAGAGACAACTTTCCTAAACTACGATCCTTGCTAGAAGATAATAATTGGGATAAAATCTTAGGAACAAAGAACACAGAGGAAAAATGGGTATGCTTTAAGAACATATTAAATAAAGGCATTAGCCAGTGCATTCCAATGGGAAATACATTTAAAAGAGCCAATAAACGTCCTGGGTGGCTTAACTCCAATGTAAAAATGCATATAAAATCAAAGGAGAAGGCCTTCAAAAAATACAAGGCTAAAGGATCATCATCAGCATTCCAACTTTACATCAGCATTCCAACTTTATAAAGAATGCAACAAGAAATGTAAGGGTGCAATCAGGGCGGCTAAGATAGAACATGAAAGGCACATAGCAGATGAGAGTAAAAAAAAATATATAGTAAGTAAAATAATAAGAAAGGGAGGTTAGATCATATTGGTCCCTGTAGCCGATTCCCGTCGCACTCCGCTTGAGTGCTTCAGTCAGTCAGATATCAGATTTTTACAGCCAAATATTGTAACCAAGACTAGCTCAGTTACACAGCTTTAACATGAACTGTTTTTTTTTTTTTAGATCTCACACAAATATATACACCAGGATGACACTACAAACTGTAACCAGAAACCTAATTAACATGAGCTAATTAACTAATCGTTTAGACAGCCTAGGTGACTCAGAGGCATGACCTTTCAAGACAGTCTTTCTGTCTTTTAGCTCAGAAGACACAATCAGCATTATCATAAATATAAACACAGAAAACCCTCTCACAATAGCAGAAGTTAATTACAATTAACAATACAAACAGTGATCTCCCTCCTCCTCAGCCTAGTAGGCAACAAACTATAGTAGGAGTAAACTGTCCGCCTCCTACCCAGTTCTAGAGGCCTGTGATCAATTCATTATATATATCCTGGGAGATATTGTGGATAAATATTACTGTTATACTTAAGTAACCACCTTCTCGTTGTCCATTAAACAGCTGTCCATCATTTTTCTCAATCACCCTGTGCCCCTAATGGACACAGGGTGACTTAGACATAGTTGGTACATGGGGAGCTGAATCAAGGGTTTCCCAACCTCTCCAAGGGATTCTGGGTTCCAGGGGCCCTCCCGTCACATCTCTTTCCTTTCGGCAGATGACTAACACAGGAGGAGACCCCAGACGGGTTGACTCCGAAGTTAGTCCATAGTTCCAATCCCCCAATGCATGTACCCACACAGTACCCCAAACAAATTGTTTCAAACAGAGCATTACTCACCCAGCCAACCATTGCCTCTTTCATAGAACATACTCGCTGCTGGGGGGAAGTGTGGACTGGTCTTTCTCCCTTGAGTCCCTTCAGCCGCTGGAGAGAAGAGAGGGTGGCTGGGCTCACTCCGTCATGCTGTTGGACATCTGGACCGATTGCCCAGAATCCCTGGGGTATACAGGTGGAGACTGAAGTCCCATCCACCTTTACAGGAAATCCATTCTCTGTTAGTTGAGGGCAGAGGCCAGCAGAACTCTGCCCTGCTGCCAGCACTTCCGCTGGGGACCGCACATCATCTGCTCCAGCTAACTGTTGGTAAGGGAGGCCGACTTCCCCGGCTCCCTGGAACTTATGAAGGTTCCAGCCACTGGGTATGAAGAAGGATAGCGTTGCAGCCAACAGTGCTGGTTTTTCACTCTCTCCCATTAATGTTATATGAAAAAAAGAAAAAATCGCCACATAGTGTAAAACCGTGGTGGTTTTATTGAACAAATGCTGTTAAAAGTTTCCACAAGTCCAATAAGGTGCAACACATGAATGAAAGATCCTACATAAAAATCTGCAGATCATGTTTAAAGTAGCATGGTGTAGTTGAACATAGACTCGCTGCCCCAGTTGAAGGCCACTAGGTCGAAACGCGTAGGTCTTGCTACACCTGCTTCCCATATTGCTTTTAATTTTTTTTAGTGATCACTTTTCATCTGTCATTTGATGCTCTGTGAAACATTTTTATGTAAGATTAAAATCTTCTATTTTTTATGACCTGCACCATATGGAGCCCCCTTTTTTCTTTTTCTATCTTTTTTATGGTCTGAATGTTCCACCATTCCATTGTGTCACCTATTTGCCATATTGACCTCCCCCTGAGGTTTGGTTTATATTTTGCTTGGAAGATTCGCCTGAGTTTTGGATATTCAGTTGCCATACCTGGATCCCGATTGCCCGATTGACACAACGCCCGCTTCTGGAGCGATCTCTTCACGATGAGCGTTTGACTTTCGGTCAAAACACACGCCTGATTGACCCACTGTCGTACGACATGTGTGCTCACCGTGTCCGGTAAGAAGTACCCATCCATTATCTTCCATTGGATGAATGTTCATCTGTTGCCTGTTGTGCCATACAGCTATTATTGTGTCTACATCACTCTCACCATTCGCCACAGAGGATACCACCTCAGTCATCTGAGTGGACTTCCCTTTCTGAACTTATTTGGTTTTTGTTCAGCAGTGTTTGGACTTCATCATGTAATGCCACGTACACACGAGCAGACTTTACGGCAGACTTTGTCCGGCGGACTTTGACGGGCTTTACGACGGACTTTGAGAATGAACGGACTTGCCTCCACATGATCAACCAAAGTCTGATGGATTCGTACGTGATGACGTACGACCGGACTAAAACAAGGAAGTTCATAGCCAGTAGCCAATAGCTGCCCTAGCGTTGGTTTTTGTCCGTCGGACTAGCATACAGACGAGCAGACTTTTCGTCTGGACTCGAGTCCGTCGGAAAGATTTGAAACATGTTTCATTTCTAGGTCCGTCGAACTTTTGGGGAAAAAAAGTCAGCTGGAGCCCACACACGATCGAATTGTCCGATGGACCAAGTATGCCGTAAAGTCCGGTCGTGTGTACACGGCATTATAGTCACTATACACTATTGCTGTACCACGTTTTATTTTATTTTTTCGTTAACACTTGTTCATATCAATTGTTGTGATATATACTTCACCATCACGGTGCTTCACACTCACAAGCGCTACACTTTTTACCTTTATACAGGAAGGGCTGGGGCAGGGGCGCAATTTTAGTGGAAAAAAAAAAAAAAAAACGAATGCTGGAGTTCAGCTTTAATTTCCTTCTGCTTTTCTAGCTAGAAAAGCTGAGCTCCGAGAAATTTGTTTATTTTTGCACTTATACTTTCAGTTCCTTTGTTTCCCGGAGAATCTTTCAGAACTTTGAGTTTTCAATTTAGCAGCAACAATAAGATTCCGTTTAAGGGTGATTTGTACTCTGAGAAAGATCCACTGCTCTTTGGTTTACAAATGCAGACATGTCAGCAAAGTGAACAGCTTCAACCGTTCGGCTAAATAATTGGGCTAAGATGTCAACATTTTAATCAATGTTCTGGAAGTAAATAGACATTGATTTCTCGGAGCGTGCAAGCAATCTGAGAAGACATTGTCCACCCAAATGGATGTGTATCACTGGAGCAAATTAAAAAGACAGCTTGCAGAAACCACTAGTCTTGTGTTAACTGCTGTTTCCCAGCCAAAAAAAAAGTCAGCAGATTCTATGCTAGCAAAAGAAATTTCTTCTCCAACTAACTTTCTACGTCCTTCTACTCTTGAAGTTTTTTTAAGAACTTGCAAGGAAAAGCAAACAGGTTTACTTAAAATGACCCTGTCCAAGAAAAAAATATAACAGAAGAAAGGCCCTTGCAAAAGAAGGGGTATTATCAGGGACTAATTTTAGACAAGGCCACAAAGGTTGTGGTCTAGGGTGCTTTCACTATTATTATCTGCATACTCTGGTGCTCAGGCCTAGTAAAATCTTCCCAACACCTGGCTTTGGCATGTTTGGCATCTTCATGTTGTGTCTATGGACACACAATTTTCTTCACCTCTCTAGTGGCCCATGACTTCTACCTTGCCTCAGTTCCAATGCTCTAGCCTCCATAGGACACTGTATGGTTCTTGAGCATTTTCCAGAAGTGTCAGACTCCCAATTTCCATGATGTGCACAAAGGTTCCATTTATTATACTGTAGGTCAGATACAGTCACATTTCGCATTACCAAAGTCAAAATGATAAAAATATACAAAATGGTCTTCAGTGTTAATTTACATATGCAATGCCAGTGAGATTGGAAGTCTGATTTGTAAAGGATTTTTATAACATGTATAACAAAAACCACAGAAAAATAAGATTAAACAGATGCCAATCAGATCTCACAATAATTGTGCTAGACTGGGCCTTTGAGATTACAAAGAAAGCTTAAACTATTTAAAGAGTTCTAGCTCCATAAATAATGACAAATGACATTGTTGGGAACTTATAAACATACATCATGGTTTGATAAATAAATGTTAATGTGTAAAAAACAGCATAGATTATTTATGCTATGGGCCTATTTATTCTGCAATACATTTGCCAAAATTTAAAATATAAATTAATACCAATATTTTTTTTTTTAGGAAAAGGCAAGGCCTTTTTTAAGTGATATTGTATTTGATTTTTGTTAATGGTATAGACAAACTGTAACAAATCTAACAAAAATAAAAACTGATCCGTTTTAGGTCATTTTAAAGCAAGTTAAAATTAGTCCAGTTTAAAAGTATTCTAAAATTATGTTTCTGGTACAAAACATTGCATCTGCCCCACAAATGGACCCCCTTTTTCATCTGCCCCACCACTGTACCCCCTGCTCTTCTGCCCCGCCACTGTAACCCCTTGTACATCTGCCCCACCACTGTACCACCCTGCTCATCTGCCCCACCAGTATCCCCCCCTTTCTCATCTGCCCCACCAATGTACCCCCATTATCATCTGCACCACCAATTTAACTCCTTTCTCATCTGCCCCACCACTGTAACCTCCCACACATCTGCCCCACCTCTGTACTCCCCTGGTCTTCTGTTCGACTACTGTACCACCCTGATCGTTCCCACCACTGTACCACCCTGCTCTTCTGTTTCACCACTGTAACCCCCTGCTCATCTGCCCCACCAATGTTCTCCCTTTCTCATCTGCCTTACCACTATACCTCCCTGCACATCTGCTCCATCCCCGTACCCCTATGCTCTTCTGTATTACCGCTGAACCATCTTCTCATCTGTCCTAACACTGAACCTATCTGCCCCACCACTGTAACCCCCTTTTTCATCTCCCCCACCACTGTACCTCTTGAACATCTGTCCCACTACTATACTCTCTGCTCTTCTGCCCCACCACTGTAACCCCCCCGCGCATGTGTTCCACCGATGTACCGCCTTTCTCCTCTGCCCCAACACTGAACCCCCCGTACTCATCTGCCCCACCACTGTAACCCCCTGTACATCTGTCCCACCACTGTACCACCCTGCTCATCTGACCCACCAGTACACCCCCTTCCTCATCTGCCCCACCAATGTACCCCCTTTATCATCTGCACCACCAATTTAACTCCTTTCTCATCTGTCCCACCACTGTAACCCCTGCACATCTTCCCCACCACTGTAACCTTCTACACATCTGCCCCACCTCTGTACTCCCCTGGTCTTCTGTCCGACTACTGTACCACCCTGCTCTTTCCCACCACTGTACCACCCTGCTCATCTGCCCCACCAATGTTCCCCCTTCTTATCTGCCCCACCACTGTACCTCCCTGTACATCTGCTCCACTGCCGTACCCCCATGCTCATCTGTCCTAACACTGAACCTATCTGCCCCTCTGCCCCACCACTGTAACCCCCTTTTTCATCTGCCCCACCACTGTACCTCTTGAACATCTATCCCACCACTGTACCCTCTGCTCTTCTGCCCCACCACTGCAACCCCCTGCTCATTTGTTCCACCGATGTACCGCCTTTCTCCCCTGTCCCAACACTGAACCCCCCCACTCATCTGCCCCACCACTGTAACCCCCTGTACATCTGCCCCACAACTGTACCACCCTGCTCATCTGCCCCACTAATGTACCCCCTTTCTCATCTGCCCCACCAATGTACCCCCTTTCTCATCTGCCCCACCACGGTAACCCCCTGCACATCTGTCCCACCACTGTAACCCCCTGCACATATGTCCCACCTCTGTACCCCCCTGCTCTTCTGTCCCACCACTGTCCTACCTTTCTCATCTGCCCCACCAATGTACCACCCTGCTCTTCTATCCCACCACTGTACCTCCCTGCTCTTATGTCCCACCACTGTAAACCCCTGCTCATCTGAACCTTCTTCTCATCTGTCCTAACACTGAACTTATCTTCTTATCTGCCCCACCACTGTACCCCCTGCTCTTCTGCCCCACCACTGTAACCCCCTGCTCATGTGTTCTACCGATGTATTTCCTTTCTCCTCTGCACATCTGCCCCACCTCTGCACCCTAAACCCCCCCCCGCTCATCTTTCCCACCACTGTAACCCCCTTTTTATCTGGCCCAACACTGAACCCCCCTGCTCATCTGTCCCACCACTGTAACCCCCTGCTCATCTGCCCTATCACTGTACTCCCCTGCTTTTCTGTCCCACTGCTGAACCCCCTTCTCACCCCTCCCACCACTGTACCTCCTGCTCATCTGCCCCATCAATGTACCCCCTTTTCTCATCTGCTCCACCACTGTACCTCCCTGCACATCTGCTCCACTGCCGTATCCCCATGCTCTTCTGTCTCACTACTGAATCACCTTCTCATCTGTCCTAACACTGAACCCATCTGCTCATCTGCCCCACCACTGTAACCTGCTTTCTCATCTGCCCCACCAATGTACCTCCTGCATATCTGCCTCACCTCTGTACCCCCCTTCCCTTCTGCCCCACCACTGTTCCCCCTGTTCTCCTGCCCCACCACTGTAACCCTGTGCTCATCTGTCCCACCAAAACACCTCCTTTCACATCTGCCCCACTGCTCTACCCCCTTGCTTTTCTGTCCCACATCTGAACCCCCTTTTCATCGGGCCCAACACTAAACCCCCTGCTCATGTGCCCCAACACTGTACCTCCCTGCTCTTCTGTCCCACTGCTTAACCCCCTTCTCATCTCTTCCACTGCTGTACCCTCCTGCTCTTCCGTCCCACCTCTGAACCCCTCCTGCTCATTTTCGCCACCGCTGTACCCTCTTCTCATCTATGATATGCGTGATATGCAGAGTGGTGAAGGGAAGCAGAGATGAGACACATACCTGTCCTGGCACACTCATCCTGCTGATCCACCTCTCGCATCCAGCCTACATACTTGTATGTGATGTATGTGATGTATGGGATGTATGGGATGTATGTGATGTATGTGAAGTATGGGATGTATGGGATGTATGGGGTGTATGGGATGTATGGGATGTATGTGATGTATGGGATGTATGTGATGTATGGGATGTATGGGATGTATGGGATGTATGGGATGTATGTGATGTATGTGATGTATGGGATGTATGGGTTGTATGGGATGTATGGGATGTATGGGAGGTATGTGATGTATGTAATGTATGGGATATATGTGATATCACATACAAGCATTTGGAATGGATGTACAATGATGAGCTCAGGTCAGGGGCATTTTCTGAAAGCAGTGTGCCTGTGCCCAGGATCATAAGTTGGGCCCCCGCAGCTGAGAAAAACTGCAGCGCTCTGCGCCGCATCAAAAGTTGGGTGTGATTTTCATTGCGCTGAATACTGGCTGTGGCTTAAAGTGACACAGAGTGCCGGGGTTCAGTAGTAAGTGACGCAAAAGGTTCAGGAATAATTTAAACAAAATTCCCAGAAGCTCAACAGTAATTCCACAAACTGTCACCTGATTGTGGTTTTCTCAATCACAGTGAAATCCCTTCTTTCTGAGATTGGTAGTGGCATCCAAGCGAGTCATCTTCCTCCAGATGGTGGGCGGGGCTTGCAGGACTGTGATTGGCTTTAGCAGTGGCCAATGACAATCCTTCTCCTCCTGGAAACAGGGACCCCCCCCCAGCAGAACTGCACCCAATCTCTTCACCATCACAAAAGCTGACGATCGCAGCTACAGCAAAGATAGAGAACCAAACAATGTTTCCCATCTTTTACAATGTGTGGGGGCGCAGTGCCTCCTCCTCAGTGCAGGTGGGGCATGGGGAACTCTGAAATTGGAATGCATTAGTGTCTCACCGACACTTCCCTGCGCTGCTCTGCTGATGGGGAGGAGTCAGGTGCCAGCAAAAGAGGCTTTGCATGCCGCTTGCGGCACCAGTGTTGGGGGTTGCCTACCCCTAGATGAATGAAACAGGATAAATATAAAAGTAACAATGTTGATTTGTATTTTTGAATTGTGTCTAAACAGTGTTTGTAAAAACAGTTTTTTTACACCATTTGCTGTAATAGCTGTTGTATTAACACAGCTACTGAATTGTTGGAAAATGCAAGGGGGAGAGTGGCAGTAGGGGAAAGGGACATGGTGTAATAAACACGCCTTGTGCACTTCAATTACGTTTTTTGGGGGTGTATTAGCACACCCAACGTCAAAAACTATTGAAAGAGACTGTATTTGTTTGTTTTGTATTGTTTTGTATAGTACAATGATTTTAAAGCAAACCTGTCATTTTAATAAATGCCCAACTCAAATCTCCTCTATGGGTTGGGAACTCTCCAGTGCCTGTACTTACCTTAAAGCCCACTGAACATTTAGTTTAAATCAGCAAACAACTTCCAGGTGCATAAAACTAAAAGGTGTACAAAGTTAGTTGTGACGGAACAGTCAAGCACCCAGCTTGGGTGCTTCCGTCAAGCTACAGCTTCCTCCAGTCTGGACCCAGGAACAAGGTATCATAGCTGAGCACCCAAGGACTAGATGACACTAGCTTAGGTGTAAGCTGGAACTGGAACTCTTCATTGTAAATTCAGACAGAATATATAACACACAAGATCAGGTGAGCCTGATCACATTATTGTATACAATGCAAACTGTAAACAGGACTATAATTAACATAGCTAAGGAACAGCCAAAATAAAAATAAACATTAAGCTAATTAAACAACTAGTCACTTAAACAAGCCTAGGTGCCCAGATCGTTCCTCACCCAGCCCACAACTGTGGTGGATACACAAAGTACATTACACATTATCATAAGGATTAACAAATACGATCCCATAATTGTTCAATAACACAGTAAAGTGGTCAAAATATAAATCAAATCTCCAAGAGATGAGCATACAGACAGAAACAAAAGCCAACTCAATACCAATGTGAATGCACACCTAGGAGGCACACAATGGGAGAGACATACTTACCAATATACACATAACACCTTAACCACTTCAGCCCCGGACCATTTGGCTACCCAATGACGGGGCCACTTTTTGCGATTTGGCACTGTGCCACTTTAACTGACAATTGCGGGAACGTTGCTCCCAAACAAAATTGACGTCCTTTTTTTCCCCACAAATAGAACTTTCTTTTGGTGGTATTTGATCACCTCTGCGTTTTTTATTTTTTGCGCAATAAACAAAAATAGAGCGACAATTTTGAAAAAAAGCAATATTTTTTTACTTTTTGCTATAATAAATATCCCCAAAAAATATATAAAAAAATTTTTTTTTTCCTCAGTTTAGGCCGATATGTATTCTTCTACATATTTTTGGTTAAAAAAAATTGCAATAAGCGTTTATTGATTGGTTTGCGCAAAAGTTATAACGTCTACAAAATAGGGGATAGTTTTATTGCATTTTTATTAATATTTTTTTTTTTACTAGTAATGGGGGCGATCTGCGATTTTTATCATAACTGTGACATTATGGCGGACACTTCGGACATTTTTGACACCTTTTTGGGACCATTGGCATTAATACAGCGATTATTGCTATAAAATTACATTGATTACTGTAAAAATGTCACTGGCAGTGAAGGGGTTAACCACTAGGGGGCGGGGAAGGGGTTAAGTGTGTCCTAGGGAGTGATTCTAACTGTCTGGGGGATGGGCTAGCAGTGACACGACACTGATCACTGCTCTCGATGAGAGGGAGCAGACGATCAGTGTCCTGTCACTAGGCAGAACGGGGAGATGCTGTGTTTACACTGGCATCTCCCCATTTTTCAGCTCCGTGACTCGATCGCGGGGCACCCAGCGGACATCGAGACCACAGGTCCCGCGGGCACGGTCATGGAGCTCGTGTCAGGCACACGCGCACGGTGGGAAATTCAAAGTAACGTACAGGTACGTTACTTTGCCCAGCCGTGCCATTCTGCTGACGTATATCGGCGTGAGCTGTTCTTTAAGTGGTTAATAAACAGACTATAGCAGGAGGCTCCAGTATCAGGTTGGTTTAAGCTGATTATATTGACATCTGCTCAGAGTGTCAGAGGCTAAAGCAGTCATTGCTGGTTTTGGGCACAAAGGAATGCCATTGGACTATTGGACAAGCGTGTGTCTGCCAACCACAAGTACCTATTTGCTGCGCTTAGCTCACGCCTCCCCCGGCATGTCAGATCTCTGCAAACAGACCAATTCTTCCACAAAGAGAGCAAGGGTACCTCTCTACAGCATGTTGGCAGGGGACAAGCCTTTCTTCTCATGCTTTGGCAGCTTAGGACTTTGGACTTAGGACTGCTATTCCTCCACTGCTGTAATTCCCATGACTAGTCTTTTCAAATCCTGGAACTTGCCTACCCAAAAAGCAGCTAATCCCCAGACTCCAATCACACGGAGGTGGGGGTATTGTCAACATTTGCACTGCAGGAGTGAGTATGTAAGACTGTACATATAGGTATTGGAGGGTGTTTATTGAAGGGTGGAGGTAGGGAGTGGAATTGTGGTTTTGTTAAAGTGGCAGGTCTCCTTTAAGGCACCTGAAGACATCAAAGAAAGTTCCCCTGATCCTACTGTAAAAGGTTTTGACATCTGTAAGCCTTACCCAATCAGATCAGACATTTTCTCCCCAAGGTTTCTTGTTTCACATTCCTTACAGCAGGGATCCTCAAACTATGGCCCTCCAGCTGTTGCAGAACTACACATCCCATGAGGCATTGTAAAGCTCTGACATTCACAGACATGACTAGGCATGATGAGAATTGTAGTTCCTGAACAACTGGAGGGCCGTAGTTTGAAGACCCCTGCCTTACGGCATAAATACCACTATAACCATGAGGGTGCTGGAAGCGACCACAACCGATGGCACCTTGAAAGATCCAGATTATAGAGTAAGAAGTCACCAACACTCCAGTAGGTCCACTTCAATAATTTATTGTGAACACTTTATGACATATCGGCAAAAAGCAACAAATCTGCCATTCACTCCTAGCAAAAAAAATATTTACAGCATAATATTATATATTTAGTTATACTTCACATGAAATAGAGTAGAATAGACAGAAGATGATTGGTAAAAACCAGGATGACTTTTTTTACTCCAGTTTTCAGCTCTGTCTAGCCACATTATCTGTTTTTATTGAACCAAAGCATAATTGGGTCTGTGTCTGAGTTTGTACTTTTCACATCACTGTAATACAATCTAATACAAATGTAAGAATTTGCTGCTGGTGGTAACGCACGTTGCTCGAACTGAAAGAAGACATGGTAGGTCCATTGAAAAATGTAATGCACAATCTGTGAGGTCACAGGAGGACAGCAGAGAAAATTAGGGATCAATCTTCCAGATGCTCTGAGGAATACAGGCTAGAAAATTTCAAATGGAAATGTTTTAATGAGGTTTTCATAAAAGGAGGGTGAAAGGAACTGTCAAGCCAGTTATTTATGATGGCTGTTCCACTCTCTGATCCCAAGTGTCTCCTCATTGAGACCCAAATCACTTGTTCTTCTTTATTCCAGGAGTGGACCTTTTTTTGTGTATTGATCGGTAAAAAAAAAAAATATTGATTTAAAGGGAGCGTGTAACCTATTAATGTTTTAAGTAAATATGTAAACGAGATCAGCTTGATGTCAAAACTCTTAACAATATACTGCATATATTCAAATGTACAGACATATCGTAATTTAGTAACAACTAGACCTGCAGTCAGGACTTGGGTAACCTGTTGGTGGCACTGTGTTTCCCAGAGTGGAAAGTTGTAGTTCCAGTGTTCACCAGCAGCTGTCTTCCAGCAGCCAGCAGATCCCAGTAATCAGTCTCCACCTGATGTTGGCTGCTGGGAGGATACTTAACTCCCTCTTCTGTTGATATGTTTTGCGTCAGTGTTTTGCTTTGCTGTGCTAGATCAGACGCTGTTTGCCATTTATCCTGCTCCTGACCTTGCTCTTGCCCTGCAACCTGTTCCCTGCACCCTGCTCTTTTCAGGCCGCACAAATGCATTCTGGCAAGCATAAATGCACTCAGGTGCTAAGTTATGATAGAAGAACTAGGTATACTGAAGGTGGCTCAGGGCTAGGGTTTCTTTTTATTTTATTGTATTCGTTTTTATAAATTCTGTTGGACTTGTCTGGAAAAGAACCGAGGTTGCCAGAAAATTCATATGGAGAATGTTACCGTCTACACCTGCACATTACTATTTCCCCAATAAAAAATAGTTTATAAATTATTATTAATTATTAGTATTATTATTAATAACACTTTGTTAATTGTTTTTGGGAAATATATGGTCCACACCGATTTGGGGAAGCATGTGACCTCCTCTCAGGATGCAGTGCTTGTCCTAAGTAGCCAATCCCTATGTCCTAACACTGTCAAGAGAGGAGGGGTAGAAGACATTAAGATCAATTCACAAACCCTGAACACCAGCCTAAAACATTAAATTTTTAGACATGTGACTGTAATTTTAAAATTTCACTGGGCTCAACTGAAAAAAATATTTTTTTTTAACCAGTTGCTGACCGCCTAACGCAGATATACTGCGGCAGAATGGCACGGGCAGGCAAAATCACGTACCTGGTACGTGATTGCTTGCCACAGGCGGGGGGTCCGATCTGACCCCCCCCCGGTGCCCGAGGCGGTCGGCTTCTGACTGGGAGCGTTCAGAGATGAGGGGGAGGCCATCCATTCATGGCCCCCCCTCGGGATCGCTCCCAGCCAATGAGAATCTTCCCCTGCCCCTGTATAGTACACAGAGGCAGAGGGAGTTATGTCATCTCTCCTCGGCTCGGTATTTTCCGTTCCGGGGCCGAGGAGAGAAGACATCCGAGTGAGTTACACCAACACAACACACACAGTAGAACATGCCAGGCATACTTTACACTCCCCTTTACCCACCGATCCAGCCACCGATCACCCCCTAATCACCCCTCCCCCCCCCCGTCACACTGACACCAAGCATTTTTTTTTATTTTTTTATTTTTTTCTGATTACTGCATTGGTGTCAGTTTGTGACAGTTAGTGTGGTAGGGCAGTTAGTGGTAGCCCCCTTTAGGTCTAGGATACCCCCCTAACCCCCCCTAATAAAGTTTTAACCCCTTGATCACCCCCCGTCGCCAGTGTCACTAAGCAATCATTTTTCTGATCGCTGTATTAGTGTCACTGGTGACGCTAGTTAGGGAGGTTTATATTTAGGTTCGCCGTCAGCGTTTTATAGCAACAGGGACCCCCATATACTACATAATAAAGGTTTTAACCCCTTGATTGCCCCCTAGTTAACCCTTTCACCACTGATCACCGTATAACTGTTACGGGTGACGCTGGTTAGTTAGTTTATTTTTTATAGTGTCAGGGCACCCGACGTTTATTACCTAATTAAGGTTTAGCCCCCTGATCGCGATATAAGTTAGGTTTTAGGGTCAGATAGGGTCTGCGTCGCCCCAGGCAGCGTCAGGTTAGCGCCAGTAGTGCTAACACCCACGCACGCAGCATACACCTCCCTTAGTGGTATAGTATCTGAATGGATCAATATCTGATCTGATCAGATCTATACTAGCGTCCCCAGCAGTTTAGGGTTCCCAAAAACGCAGTGTTAGCGGAATCAGCCCAGATACCTGCTAGCACCTGCGTTTTGCCCCTCCGCCTGGCCCGGCCCGGCCCGGCCCACCCAAGTGCAGTATCGATCGATCACTGACACTTACAAAACACTAAACGCATAACTGCGGCGTTCGCAGAGTCAGGCCTGATCCCTGCAATCGCTAACAGTTTTTTTGGTAGCGTTTTGGTGAACTGGCAAGCGCCAGCGTAGTCAAACCAGCACTGCAGTAACACTTGGTGACGTGGCGAGTTCCATAAGTGCAGTTCAAGCTGGTGAGGTGGCAAGCACAAGTAGTGTCTCGCTGCCACCAAGAAGAAGACAAACACAGGCCCGTCGTGCCCATAATGCCTTTCCTGCTGCATTCGCCAATCCTAATTGGGAACTCACCGCTTCTGCAGGACCTGTACTTCCCCCATTCACATCCCCAACCAAATGCAGTCGGCTGCATGAGAGGCATTTTCTTTATGTCCTCCCGAGTACCCCTACCCGATGAACCCCCCAAAAAAAGATGTTGTGTCTGCAGCAAGTGCGGATATAGGTGTGACACCCGCTATTATTTTCCCTCCTGTCCTGACAATCCTGGTCTTTGCATTGGTGAATGTTTTGAACGCTACCATACACTAGTTGAGTTTTAGCGTAGGGTACAGCACTGCAAAGACTAGGCACACTTTCACAGGGTCTCCCAAGATGCCATCGCATTTTGAGAGACCCGAACCTGGAACCAGTTACAGTTATAAAAGTTACAAAAAAAGTGTAAAAAAAAACAAAAACAAAAAAAATATATAAAATAAAAAAAACAAAAATAGTTGTTGTTTTATTGTTCTCTCTCGCTCTATTCTCTCTCTATTGTTCTGCTCTTTTTTACTGTATTCTATTCTGCAATGTTTTATTGTTGTTATGTTTTATCATGTTTACTTTTCAGGTATGTAATTTTTTATACTTTACTGTTTACTGTGCTTTATTGTTAACCATTTTTTTGTCTTCAGGTACGCCATTCACGACTTTGAGTGGTTATACCAGAATGATGCCTGCAGGTTTAGGTATCATCTTGGTATCATTCTTTTCAGCCAGCGGTCAGCTTTCATGTAAAAGCAATCCTAGCGGCTAATTAGCCTCTAGACTGCTTTTACAAGCAGTGGGAGGGAATGTTCCCCCCCCCCCGCCGTCTTCCATGTTTTTCTCTGGCTCTCCTGTCCAAACAGGGAACCTGAGAATGCAGCCGGTGATTCGGCCCGGTGACCATAGAGCTAATCAGAGACCAGAATGGCTCCAATCACTACCTATTGCTATCATAGGGGATATTTACATTCCCTGGCATAACAATAAAAATGATAAAAAAAAAAAAAATGAAAGGAACAGTTTAAAAATAAGATAAAAAAGCAAAAAAAAAAATAAAGAAAAAAAAAATCACCCCTGTCCCCCCCCTGCTCTCGCGCAAAAGCCTGGTCTGGCGTCAAATGTAAACAGCAATTGCACCATGCATGTGAGGTATCACCGCGAATGTCAGATCGAGGGCAGTAATTTTAGCAGTAGACCTCCTCTATAAATCTAAAGTGGTAACCTGTAAAGGCTTTTAAAGGCTTTTAAAAATGTATGTAATTTGTCGCCACTGCACGTTTGTGCACAATTTTAAAGCATGTCATGTTTGGTATCCATGTACTCGGCCTAAGATCATCTTTTTTATTTCATCAAACATTTGGGCAATATAGTGTGTTTTAGTGCATTAAAATGAAAAAAAGTGTTTTTTTTCCCCAAAAAATGCGTGTAAAGAAAAAAAATGAAACACCCACCATTTTAATCTGTATGGCCTTTGCTTTAAAAAAATATATAATGTTTGGGGGTTCAAAGTAATTTTCTTGCAAAAAAAAAAAAAATTTCATGTAACTAAATAGTGTCAGAAAGGGCTTTGTCTTCAAGTGGTTAGAAGAGTGGGTGATGTGTGACATAAGCTTCTAAATGTTGTGCATAAAATGCCAGGACAGTTCAAACCCCCCCCCAAATGACTCCATTTTGGAAAGTAGACACCCCAAGCTATTTGCTGAGAGGTATAGTGAGTATTTTGCAGACCTCACTTTTTGTCACAAAGTTTTGAAAAATGACTTTCTTCATTTTCAAAAACAAATGAGAGCTGCAAAATACTCACCATGCCTCTCAGCAAATAGCTTGGGGTGTCTACTTTCCAAAATGGGGTCATTTGGGGGGGGGTTGTGCCATCTGGGCATTCCATGGCCTCTGAAACTGTGATAGGCAGTGAGGAGTGAAATCAAACATTTACGCCCTTAGAAATCCTGAAGACGGTGATTGGTTTTCGGGGCCCCGTACGCGGCTAGGCTCCCAAAAAGTCCCACACATGTGGTTTCCCCATACTCAGGAGAAGTAGCTAAATGTATTTTGGGGTGCAATTCCACATATGCCCATGGCCTGTGTGAGCAATATATCATTTAGTGTCAACTTTGTGCAAAAAAAAAAAAAAAATTATCACATTCCCTCAACTTGTGTCACAATATAAAATATTCCATGGACTCAACATGCCTCTCAGCAAATAGCTTGGGGTGTCTACTTTCCAAAATGGGGTCATTTGGGGGGGGGGTTTGTGCCATCTGGGCATTTTATGGCCTTCAAAACTGTGATAGGTAGTGAGGAGTGAAATCAAAAATTTACGCCCTTAGAAATCCTGTAGGTGGTGATTGGTTTTCGGGGCCCCGTACGCGGCTAGGCTCCCAAAAAGTCCCACACATGTGGTATCCCCATACTGAGGAGAAGTAGCTAAATGTATTTTGGGGTGCAATTCCACATATGCCCATGGCCTATGTGAGCAATATATCATTTAGTGACAACTTTTTGTAATTTTTTTTTTTTGTCATTATTCAATCACTTATGCCGCGTACACACGAGCGGACTTTACGGCGGACTTTGCCCGGCGGACTGGATTTCGTCAGACAATTCGATGTGTGTGGGCTCCAGCGGACTTTGTTTGCTCAAAAGTTGGACGGACTTAGATTTGAAACTTGTTTAAAATTTATCCGTTGAAATTGAGTCCGGTCGAAAAGTCCGCTCGTCTGTATGCTAGTTCGACGGACAAAAAGCCACGCTGGGGCAGCTATTGGCTACTGGCTATGAACTTCCTTGTTTTAGTCCGGTCGTACGTCATCACGTACGAATTCGACGGACTTTGGTGGATTGTGTGTAGGCAAGTCCGTTCATTCAGAAAGTCCGTCGGAAAGTACGTCGAAAAGTCCGCCGGGCAAAGTCCGCCGTAAAGTCCGCTCGTGTGTACGCGGCATTAGGACAAAAAAAATAATATTCAACTCAACTCAACTCAACATGCCTCTCAGCAATTTCCTTGGGGTGTCTACTTTCCAAAATGGGGTCATTTGGGGGGAGGGTTTGTACTGCCCTGCCATTTTAGCACCTCAAGAAATGACATAGGCAGTCATAAACTAAAAGCTGTGTAAATCACAGAAAATGTACCCTAGTTTTTAGACGCTATAACTTTTGTGCAAACCAATAAATATACACTTATTGACATTTTTTTTTACCAAAGACATGTGGCAGAACACATTCTGGCCTAAATGTATGACTAAAATTGAGTTTATTGGATTTTTTTTATAACAAAAAGTAGAAAATATCAGTTTTTTTTCAAAATTTTCGGTCTTTTTCCGTTTATAGCGCAAAAAATAAAAACCGCAGAGGTGATCAAATACCATCAAAAGAAAGCTCTATTTGTAGGAAGAAAAGGACGCAAATTTTGTTTGGGTACAGCATTGCATAACCGCACAATTAGCAGTTAAAGCGACGCAGTGCCAAATTGTAAAAAGTGCTCTGGTCAGGAAGGGGGTAAATCCTTCCGGGGCTGAAGTGGTTAAATAAGCATAATTATCCTGGTGTCTGAGGTTTGTGAATTGAGTCTATCAAGCCCGTGTAAAGGTCCAGACCAATGCAAAGCTTACACAGGGTTTAAATTCCTGGCTCCAAGGAATGTAGCTGTGCTAGAGTGCAGAGAAGGTAAAGTAGAAAAGAGGCTGTGCCTTCAAGAATGGAGAAAGTATTGCTTTAGTTTTAAATAAAGTTGGGTAACCATCAAGCTGCTTTGGACTCCCTTTTTCCAGGGTGGGAGAAATGTGTTTATTTATCCTTTCCTATTCAAATTACTTTATATTTTTGCTGATCCTGTATGGATGACTTTCTCTGTTTTTAAGGAGCATGGGTCTTTTTTACATCCTTTAAGAGAATACTCATGAGAAAATGACATGTTGACTCTTTAAGGCCTTCCATGTTCATTGTTTGTCCTTCCTTAGGGCCAACCAGTAAGAGTTTCCTTCCCAAGGGTGCATGCTGGGAGAGTGTATAATAATTCAGAGAGCCCTTGGGAAGGGAAGACCTTGGGAAGTTGGCCTCTTTTTCCTTGGGTCTCCTGCCCGAGGGGGAAGTATTTTGTGCTGCTGAAAACTCTTAAGCCTGCTGTCTGAGAGGGCTACAATGTGGCTGGACAGAAGCCTGGATCTGGGGCATAGCCTGTGGAGCCTGGTGAATGAAGAGACATTGAGGACCTCCAGATGTCTTGAGAGGCTGGAAAAAGCTTGGATGTGGAGCTTTTGTTTTGCATCTTAAAGTGACCGGCGCTCATCTGTTCACATTCCACTATTGACTAAGTAATCTACACAAGTAATCCACACCCTAAGGTGAAATGTCAGCCCACCCTGTCTCTGGGGATTACCACCATGCTCCTGTGGGCAGAGGAGTGCGGCACAAGTTTATGTGCACTCAGGTAAGGGTGGGCACAGACCCGTTCAGCCTATTCCCACTTGGGGATTCTCTAGACGTTTTAGTGATAAGCCCCTTTGTGTATTTCTTATCTATCATATTCTTCTTAAAGTAGAATTCCAGGATAATCCTAACTAGTCCTAAAATGTCCCCTCTCCCCTATTTACACTTATGATGACTAACGTGTGTAAGAAATATGGATATACTTACTTATTCTCAGCCTGCTGTTAGGTGCATGCATGCTGTCTAATGTGTGAACACAGCCGAGAACACCAAAGGCACCAGGATTTACATGATCCTTGAGCCAACATCTCAGTCCAGGGTGTAGATGGTGACCTTGGATGATACCTGAATGGAAATGGTTCTGTCTTTCTGGGGAGAAAAGCAGATAAAGTCATTGTTAGGGAGAATACTGTGATATCTATGATAGGCAATAAATGTAGATAAAGATAAATGTAGATCACAAGCAGATACAGTCGTTAACTTGCTTTGCATCTACATTGATGGTTCTCAACCTTAGTGAGACCTTCTATGCCCCAACAGTAAAAAAAAAACAAAAAGATTTATACTCATACAATAAAAGTATGATAATGCAATATAGGTTATTAAAAATATATTAAAAATCAGTAAAAATATATTAAAATATATTAAGTAATCAGTCAAAGATCAAGTGACACTAAACTCTGGTTTGAAAAACAAAAATCTCCAGTTTGCAGAAAAAAATGCCTTCTATTCATCTCAGCCTCCTCCAAATCTCCAAATTCCTTTTCTATGCTGCTATGATGTGACTTCCTGTTAGAGGGTGGCTATGTTCATTCTCCATGGTCCCCCTGCATGTAGGAATGTAGCCACCTTCTTTTGTTCACTTCCAATGTGGACTATGAATTTACGGGACGTGTAGTGTACATGGCCACAACTCGTTCCAAACAAATACAAGTGAGGGGGAAAACTTACGGAGGACATTACAAGTAGGCAGAAAGACATGGCGAGAAATGTTTTCATGAAAAACAGATTACAGGGTCATTAAGTAGTGGGTGTGTATGGATTTAGTTTTTTGGAGAATAAGGATATTGCTTTGGTGTCACTTTAACCACTTCAGCCCCGGAAGGATTTACCCCTTTCTGACCGGAGCACTTTTTGCGATTCGGGACTCCGTCGCTTTAACTGACAATTGCGCGGACGTGCGACGTTGTACCCAAACAAAATTGGCGTCCTTTTTTTCCCACAAATAGAGCTTTCTTTTGGTGGTATTTGATCACCTCTGCGGTTTTTATTTTTTGCACTATAAACAAAAGCATAGCGACAATTTTGAAAAAAACGCATTATTTTTTACTTTTTGCTAAAATAAATATCCCCCAAAAATATATAAAAAAACTATTTTTTACCTCAGTTTAGGCCAATATGCATTCTCTACATATTTTGGGTTACAAAAAAATCATAATAATATCATAATAATATCATAATAATATCATAATATATATATATATATATATATATATATATATATATATATATATATATATATATATATATATATATATATATATATATACATATATATATATATATATATATATATATATATATATATAATATATATAATAATAAGCGTATATTGATTGGTTTGCGCAAAAGTTATAGCATCAACAATATAGGGGATAGACTTATAGCATTTTTATTATATTTTTTTTTACTAGTAATGGTGGCGATCTGCGATTTTTATCATGACTGCGACTTTATGGCGGACACGTCGGACAATTTTGACACATTTTTGGGACCATTGTCATTAATACAGCGATTAATGCTATACAAATGCATTGATTACTGTAAAAAAATGTCACTGGCAGTGAAGGGGTTAACACTAGGGGGCGATCGAGGGGTTAACTGTGTTCCCTGGGAGGTGATTCTAACTGAAGGGGGAGGGGACTGACTAGAGGAAGTGACGGATCGTGGTGCCTAGCTAATAGGAACACACGATCTGTCACTCCTCTCAGAACAGAACAGTACACACACTCGTCCCTGATCTGTGTCTCCTGCTCACAATCGCTCGTGGCTGGCGCTCATCGCGACCATCGGCCACGAGCATCAGCACCCCCGCTGTGCCATTGGCACGCCGATGCACGTGGCCGACGGCCACGATGTCCGCCGGCCACCTGTGATCTCTCCACAGAGAGGCAGAAAGGGGATCTGTCAATGTAAACAAACAGATCCCCATTCTGACAGGGAAGTAGAGAGAGATCTGCTGTTCCTAGTGATCAGGAACAGTGATCTCTCCATACTCCCAGTCACAACACTCCTCCCACAGTTAGAATCACTCCCTAGGGAACACTTAACCCCTTGATTGCCCCCTAGTGTTAACCCCTTCCCTGCCAGTGACATTTATACAGTAATCAGTGGCTATTTTTAGCTCTGATCTCTGTATAAAGGTCACTGGTCCCAAAAAAGTGTCAAAAGTTTCCGATCTGTCCGCCGCAATGTCGCAGGCCTGCTAAAAATCGTTGATCACCGCCATTACTAGTAAAAAAAAAAAAATTATAATAAAAATGTCATAAATCTATCCCCTATTTTGTAGACACTATAAACTTTGTGCAAACCAATTTATATACGCTTATTGGGAATTTTTTTACCAAAAATATGCAGAAGAATACATATTTGCCTAAACTGATGAAGAAAATTGTTTTTGTTTATTTTTGAATATTTATTATAGCAAAAATATTGTTTTTTTTTTTCAAAATTGTCGCTCTTTTTTTTGTTTATAGCACAAAAAATAAAAACCGCAGAGGTGATCAAATACCACCAAAAGAGAGCTCTATTTGAGGGAAAAAAAAGATGTCAATTTTGTTTGTGTACAACGTCGCATAACTGCGCAATTGTCAGTTAAAGCGAAGCAGTGCCTTATCGCAAAAAATGGCCCGGTCATTGAGGGGGTAAATCCTGAGGATTTATTTTTGGCAATCGCCATACACCAACTGTTGAACTGAAACTAAAGCATAATCATATTATAAAATGGGCTTTGAGACAAAAGCCAGAAAGATTGGATGTAGAACATTCCCTAATGCTTCTATTGAGAGGTAGTTGTGGGAAGACTTGACCACGCTGATTAAAAAGTTAAACAAAACCAAGCCGACAATATCCAAATCTGAGTGCAGTAACATTTACATAAACTTTGCAATTTAGCGTTACGTTTTTTTTTTAAATTTAAGCTGCATATTGATAAGCAATTAGTGAGATTTTAGTTGGTGTTTCCATCTGTCGGCATATTAATTCTTGGATGGAGTGGAGTGACTGACAAACATAAGCAATTAGAAAGTTGAAAACGGTTCTGCTGATTGTTTTAAGAACAGTCATGGAAGACCATGCAATTTCAGGAAGATATATTGCTAAAGCCGAGAAGGAATTTCATGGCTTTTTCATGTAGTTCTTTGTATTCTGATTTCATTTCGATCCAGAATTGAGAATTACTCATGGACTTGAACACACATTCAGTTTCCTTGTCTGATGATAGCTCAGCAGACTGTGATGGTTCTTCATAGGACATATGATTTGTTGTTGTGTTCTACAAAATGGTTCACAATCTAAATGTTTACTGGGGGGTCTTCATGGGCAGGATAATATTTTCCAAATAACATGGGAAGCATCTTGAGGCGAATTGTGATCAATCTCCTCCTTCCTTAAAGCCTAACTTCAAATTTTGTGTTACTTCAACTACTTGCCGCCCCCCGCCGACAGTAAATTTACGGCAGGTGGACAACGTACCTGTACATTGCCAGCTTGCTTTCGGGTTTGGGGCGCCCCCTGCTGACCCATGCTGTGGTTTGGACACAGCACGACTTTGGCAGCTGTTTTCAGCCAATGGTGCCCACAAGTGCCACCTATCAATGCCCACCAGTTGTGCCAATCAGTGCCTCATCAGTGCAACCTAGCAGTGCTGCCTATCAGTGTCACCTACCAGTGCCGATCAGTGTCCATCACTGCCACCCATCAGTGCCAACTATCAGTGCCACCTATCAGTGCCACCTATTAGTGCCCTTCAGTGCCACCTATCAATGCCCTTCAGTGCCGCCCATCAGTGCCACCCATCAGTGCCACCTCTCAATGCCCACCAATGCCGCCTATTAGTGTCTACCAGTGCCGCCTATCAGTGTTGCCTTGTCAGTGCCCATAAGTGCTACTCATCAGGGGCATCCCTTAAGGTGCCACCTCTCAGTGCCCACCAATGCTGCCTATTAGTGCCTATCAGTGTCGCCTTATCAGTGCCCATCAGTGTCGCCTTATCAGTGCCCATCAGTGTCGCCTTATCAGTGCCCATCAGTGTCGCCTTATCAGTTCCCATCAGTGTCGCCTTATCGGTGCCCATCAGTGCAGTGTCATCAGCGTACATCAATGAAGGAGAGAAACTACCTGTTTGCAAAATTTATTAACAAAATATAAAACGGTTTTGTATTTTTTTTTTTTTTTTAAATTCTGTATTTTTAAATTTTTTTAACAAAAAATAAAAAACCCCAGAAGTGATCAAATACCACCATAAGAAAGCTCTATTTGTGGGGGAAAAATGATAAAAATTTAATTTGGGTACAGTGTTGTATGACCGCACAATTGTCATTCAAAGTGCGACATCGCTAAAAGCTGAAAATTGGTCTGGGCTGGAGGGGGGTTTAGGTGCCTGGTAAGCAATTGGTTAATCCAGAATTAAACCATCCTATTGCTGAAGGCAATTTAAAAGCACTCTAATTTTGGTGGCATAATTATTATTGCGGAGTATATGTTCCTTGCGAAAAAACATTTTTTTTTTTCCAAGTTGTTATGGGTAAAGTTCTGCTTTAAGCACCCCTTTCACATATATATCATATCATATATATATATATATACCATACCTTGCCAATACTCCTGAAATCTGTAAATCACTGAAGTAGACCCCACCACTCTAGTGATCTCAACTTTCTTCTGTGCTAAGTGGTTGGTCTGGTGAGTCACCTTTCCAGTTCGTACAATCAGAGAACACTTTGTATTCATTCAGAAAATGAAAAGCATTCCTTGATTGGCACCCATGCTGAGTGGCTGATCTCTTGTATTCAGCATGGAGCAAGGCACAGGGCTCGGGAGCTAGTGGAGATCACTGGAGTAGTAGTGTCAGTGATTTCCAGCTTCCAGAGGCATCAGCCAGGTGTGGTATATACATAGTGACAGTGGTCCAAACTGGTCTAATGTAACTATGTGAAAATATACCATGCCTGGAATTCTTCGTGGAGTGCAACCCTTTATATGCATATATATGTTTGTTTGTTTTTCTTCAAACTAATTTGGTATTCTTGATACTTAACCCCTTCAGATCCGTACTATAAGCCGAATGGCGGCTACATTGCGGATCTGCTTTGCCAGGAGGGCGTCAATAGACGTCCTCCCCTTTGCATGCTCGCCACGCCCCCTGAAGGGCGCGCACAGTGAGACTCAGGTGATCACAGATCGGAGTAAGGGGTCGATCCCGACCCCTTACCACGTGATCAGCTGTCAGCCAATGACAGCTGATCATGTGATGTAAACAGAAGATCAGTGATCTTTTTCTTTTTTACTTCTCACGCTGACAGCATGAGGAGAAAAAAAAGTTGATCGTCGCCTTCTGTTGAAGGGACATTGGTTCAGAAGGGAAAGAGGCGAAGCCGCCTCATATTTGCCCACCAGTACCGCCTGCCAGTGCCACGAATCAGTGCCCACAGTGCCTACCAATCACTGCCCACCAGTACATAAGGGCCAGCATAGGCATGCGCAGGGGGTGTGCCTGGGCACACCGTAATCACCCTGTGCGGCACAGATTCCCGCTGTTGATTTATCACCAAAGCCCCCCAACAGGGCTCTTAAAAAATTGTAAAAAGTAATAAATACATAAAAGAAGTAAAAATAAAAAACTACTGACACCATCCACTGCCCTAGTGACACCATCCACTGCTCTACTGACACCATCCACTGCTCTACTGACACCATCCACTGCTCTACTGACATCGTCCATGTTTTAATACATTTGGGGTGCACACCCTAATGCAATAGGCTGTGCACACCTATGAGTGCCAGCAATCAGTGCCACCTATCAATGCCCATGAGTGTCACCTATCAATGCCCACCAGTGGTGCCAATTAGTGCCTCATCAGTGCAACCTAGCAGTGCTGCCTATCAACGTCACCTACCAGTGCCGATCAGTGCCCATCACTGCCACCCATCAGTGCCCATCACTGCCACCCATCTGTGCCCATCAGTGCCAGCTATCAGTTCCACCTGTCAGTGCGACCTATTAGTGCCCTTCAGTGCCACCTATCAATTCCCTTCAGTGCTGCCCATCAGTGCCACCCATCAGTGTCACTCTCTCAGTGCCCACCAGTGCCACCTCATCAGTGCCCACCAGTGCCGCCTATTAGTGCCCATCAGTGCCGCTTTTTCAGTGCCCATCAATGCAGCCTATTGGTGACCATCTGTGCAGCCTATCAGTGCCCATCAGTGCAGCCTAACGGGGACCATCAGCGCAGCCTATCAGTGCCCATCAGTGTAACCTCATCAGCGTACATCAATGAAGGAGAAAAATTAACTGTTAGCAAAATTTATTAACAAAATATAAAACGGTTTTGTATTTTTTTTTTTTTTAATCAGTCTTTTTAAAATTTTTTAAAGAAAAAATAAAAACCCCAGAGGTGATCAAATACCACCAAAAGAAAGCTCTATTTGTGGGAAAAAAATGATACAAATTTCATTTGGGTACAGTGTTGTATGACCGCGCAATTGTCATTCAAAGAGAGACAGCGCTAAAAGATGAAAATTGGCCTGGGCAGGAGAGGGGTTTAGATGCCCAGTAAGCAAGTGGTTAAATATTGGTGCTTAGTTATATGTCATATAAGTCATGTAGGCTTCATAGATTTGTAAACCAATACAACAGCACAGGCAACACACTAGGGCTTAGGTAAAGGTTCTCTGTGTGGACATTGAATGAAACCATATTTCAAATAACTATCTCTATATTTCTGAATAAACACTTTTTCCTTTTTCGTACTTCTATCCTTTTCCTGACCAGGAAAATCACCGCTACTGTGTGTAATGCTTGAGGAGGAACAAGGATCACACTCAACCGCTGTGGAAACAGCTTCAGTACAATGTGATTTTTTGACACCAAATTGGAACAAGGTTTCCCGTGTTTTGTTCCTGTTAAAAAAAATAATATTTTGTAAACTCCAAGCTTTGTATCTGGTTTCTAAACTTTCTATACATGAACACACATCAACGTTTAATTCACTTCCTCTGCTCTAGTTCAGCAACTATTTTTTTATAACAGTATGAGGTCGGCGGTAGCATGGAAAAAATATAAGAAAATACATTTTCCTTGATTTTGAAAGTTGCAAAACTTTATAAAGAATGTTCACTGCGTACTTCTGGGTCCACCAACCAGATGGGTTGGGCAGTGATGCTGTGCAATGCATGTCTCCTGTCAGAGCTGGAGGGAATTGACAGTGGAGGGGTCAGGGCTCGACGGACATTCTATCAGCAGTACCAGTCACCGGAGAGCTGGTGGGAGCAACTTTTCTGTTCCTTTGTTCTGCTTAACTAGTTGCAGACTTTTCTCTGTACCCAAGGATTAACAATGATTTTGATAAAAAAATTTACATTTTATTTATATAAATACATTTTAAAAAACAAAAATGAATGTGAATAAAAGCAATAGTTACAGCCATGCATTGATGCTTATTGATTTAGAATAGCAATAGACGGTCTCCAATGGATGGTGGGGATGCCAGATGTAGTAGATCTTGATATTTAATCCTCTACATGTTTCGCGGTAAGGACCGCTTCCTCAGGGGGAGTCAATCATTATCATCCAGAGTAGCCAACAATTCGTAATAGCAGCACGGCAGGGGCACCCGGAGGTATTCTCCCTCACGGCGGACACGGGCGTCTGGCACCCGACATGTAGATTCAGGAGCCGGACGTATGGATAGGGGGGCGCCGCCCCTGCACCCTAATGGATGGACCACCACTGGTTATAACTTTATTTTTATGCCGCGTACACACGGTCGGACTTTTTGACAACAAAGGTCCGACGGTCTTTCTGACGGACTTTCAACGGAGTTACAACGGACTTTCGACGGACCTTCTAATGACCGGACTTGTCTACACACAATCACACCAAAGTCCAACGGATTCGTACGTGATGACGTACAACCAGACTAAAATAAGGAAGTTGATAGCCAGTAGCCAATAGCTGCCCTAGCGTTGGTTTTTGTCCGTCGGACTAGCATACAGACAAGCGGATTTTTCGACCAGACTCGAGTCCGTCGGAAAGATTTGAAGCATGTTCCAAATCTAAAGTCCGTCAGATTTTCGACTGAAAAAGTCAGCTGCAGGTCCGATGGAGCCCACACATGGTCGAATTGTCTGCCGGAATCGGTCCGTCGGACCAGTCCGGTCGAAAAGTCCGCTCGTGTGTATGCGGCTTTACTTGTTCTCTATTCATCAATATTAGATATTTCTAGTTGAACATATTGAAAGTTCATCATATATTGTGTGTAAGATATTTGACTAAGTTGGTCTAAACCCAATCTTTTTGAGTTTTGGATAGAGTATGGATTGAATAGAACCTCTGTTGTTTTTTTTCTGGACTGTATCTTCTAAGGGAGATTTTCCTTTACTTCTTGTAATGGAAGCACAACAGGAAGTTAGAGTAAATCTCTCCAAAGTGAGGGGAACTCACAGATTTGCTAGAGCAGGTTCCATTAGAAGTGTTTCCTTCCCTTCTTTTTCAGTGACAACCATATGGTTTTGGATTCCTAATCACTTTCTGTCCCAATGACTATGCCCACCAGGACAAACAGAGAAAACTAAACATACCCAGCAGAGGTTCAGACAGCAATAAAAAACCCGACCTGACCAAGTGGTGGCCAACATATTGGGTAGCACTCTCGCCTAGCAGTAGAAAGCGTTGCTGGTTCGAATCCCAACCACGACACTACCTGCCTGGAGTTTGCATGTTCTCCCCGTGCCTGCGTGGGTTTCCTCCGGGTACTCTGGTTTCCTCCCACACTCCAAAGACATGCTGGTAGTTTAATTGGCTTCTGTCTAAATTGGCCCTAGTATATTAATCCTGAGTTAGGAACCTTAGATTGTTAGCTCCTTGAGGGTAGGGACTGATGTGAACCTACAATTTATATGTAAAGCGCTGCGTAAATTGATGGCGCTATATAAGTACCTTAAATAATAATAATATTAAATTTAGCGGACCCAAAATGCTGCCCCCACAATGTCCAGAGGGCTATGCGGTCATTTTGGTTGTATCGATTTGCTATTTTTAGTATATTACATTGAAACCCACCCAGGAAAAAAATCTGTTACTTTACACAAAAGTTCTCTGAACTTTGGACCGTCAAGAACGCGGTGACGTACAATACTACGACGAGCCGGGAAATCGAAGTTCAATTCTTCCGAGCATGTGTCGAATTGTTTCCGAGCATGCGTAGGAATTTTGCACGTTGGAATTGGTACAGACGATCAGAATTTCCGATTGGAACTTTTTGCGACTGAAAAATAGAGAACCTGCTCTCAATCTTTTGCTGGCGGGAATTCCGCCAGCAAAAGTCCGATGGAGCATACATACGGTCGGAATTTCCGACCAGAGGCTCACATCGGACTTTTGCTGGCGGAATTTCCGATCGTGTGTACGGGGCATTTGTGTAAAATGCTAAGGGCTCATTCAAGTGATATGTTACATTATGGCACTTTTTTTACTGTGCGTTACTGCAACACATGGTAACACGTGCATTTCATAATGAATTGGCTGCCGTTACGCAGCATGCCTTCATGTACAGTAACACATTTTAGTAGCACACATGTTTAAATGCAAAACCCAGTGTCAGTTCTTCAGGTTTGCACAGACAGAAATTAGCACATCAGCAACATTTTTACAGGTCTACAGTCATTACATTTCTGTGTGTTATTGTGCTTGCAGGTGTTTGATACCTACGTAGTAAACGTAAATGCCATCCTGAACATTCAATGTATTTCTTACTAACTGGGGATTATTGGGGAGACAATATTAATTTGACAACTAATTTAAATGATTTATCACATTTTATTAATCCATTTTTTTTTAAATACTTTTTTCCTTCTTAGGGAAGCTGAATCTGGTCACTGAAGACCTGATCCAGACTCCCCCTCCCCCAAGCAGCTTTGCATCAAGGGACTACTTTTTGTAGTGATCCATTGCTGCAGGGGAAGGCAGCACAGAGCTGCATCAATTCTGCCCATTACTTCAAATTAGGAAGAAGTACTATGACATCATACGGGACATTGTTTCCTATATAAACATAATGTGGAAGCATTATTCCACTTTGTGTTTACAGCTCCCAACTGTCTCTGATTTTGAGGGACTGTCCCTGATTTGGAGCAATGTCCCTCTGTCCCTCTTTCCTCCTTATTTGTCCCTCATTTTGGTCTGATCTATATAATTGTAGATAAAATGCTGTATTTATCTTTCAAAAAGTGTTTCCCAGTGCTAAACCTTCCATTCAATTTCTAAATTGCTGCATTTGTAAATTTCAAAACCCAGTATACAGGAATAGTAGTGGTATAATTCCCTTTTAAGGGGGTGTGGCAGGGTGTGTGTCTAATGCCTACATACTTTTGCTAATAGGTGTGAATCATTCCCATCTAAAAAAGTTGGGAGGTTTGTGTTTACAGTGCTCTGATACCTAAGAGTTTCTATGGAGTACTCAATAACTGATTGATTCAGCTCCTGATCTTAGCGCTGGACCCTAGCTGTCATTGACATTGCTTAAAACCCATCTACAGGATTGTGAAAAACTCACCCTTGCAATTCCACCCCACACATCAAGGTGTTCATTAAAGGAGAAGTATAACCAAAAACTTTTTTTGGCTATACTTCTCCTATGGATCACAGGAGTGCAGTTAATTGATCACAGGAGTGCAGCTGTAGGCTGAAATCACAGACTCGGTCCAAGCTCTGAAAAGATCCCAATCATATGGTCAGGATCCGCCCAGAAGCCAAGACTGGCAGCTGGTTCTGCCTCTCACCGTCCTGCCGAGAGCCTGAGCCAGCCCCTCCTGACCCCTCCACACCCCAGCGCTCTAGTAAGCACTGGAGGGGCAGGGCAAAGTAGAGACCCAGAGACTGACTGTCACCGGCTCTCTGCAGGCTGAAGACCGAGAACTGGCCGATCCGCTTAAAGGCAGCGGGGGGACAGCTACAGCTGGGATCGGTGCTGCAGCCATCTACGTGGATATGATTTTTTTATATTTTTTAAAAATCCATACTTCTCTTTTAAGTCTAGGGGTGCACAGTGCAGGATCAATTTCTTACCTTACACCCTGATCCTGCTAGCTTTAGCACCCTCTTTCTCTGCTTGAAGCTCAAGCCCGTGGTCAGAGCCTCAGCATCACCACGTACAATACAGGGACACCTGCACCGCTTTATGCACTGACATGTCTTCTTCAGACCTTGGTCCATCAGGCTAGTACAGTCACCTGTTGAATAAGCACTCTTAACAATCAACCTAATTCTCCAATAAGACACGGCAGTCTAGTGTAATGTAGTTTCACTTCTTAAAATGCAGTACATGGGATGTTCACCGGTCATTTTAAGTGTAAAGAGACAAAAAGTTATCTTAATGCTTGCTATGAAAACTGATAGCTAACTGAAGGAATATGAAGAAGAAGGAAGGAGTCTAAGGTCTTAACGAGCTAGCCCCAAACATACAGGGAAAAGGGATTAAACCATTAAAGAAAATAAAAATAAAAAGTTGTAGTTACGTTGAATTGACACTGGATGTCAGTATCATGGAATGAATACATACACAAAATCCAATGCAACAGTAACAGATACATGATAAGTTGTGCTCCAGAACATTGTATGCTGAGAAGGCTGGAGGGCAACCGGAGCTAGTCACAGCTTACAGAGAAGGCTGCAGGGGACCCTACTGGAGCCAGAAGTAAGGTAAGTAATTGTTCGCTTTCTGTGCACCCCTGGACTTATTGAGCAGTTAACCCTAGCAGGGTGAATTTCTAAAAATTCCTAGAGTTGGACTTTAAGCCAGATGGAGCTATTGTCATCCAATGTGTAGCCAGCTGTGCTCCATAACTGATTTGAGGTCTAGGGCGCAGTCGGACCACACAAAGTGTTGGCAATCTAAAACTACAAAAAAGTTTTGACTTTAGGTACACTTTCAAAAAACAACACAGCATTAGAAAGCAGTTTTAATTTATATATTGCTTTATTTTTTTTTATTTTTTAAGTGGAGTTTGTTGAAAAGTGCAGGTGGGTTTTACATGAGCTGAAAAATGCCACATTTGTGATGATAAGATGGAAATAAGGTAAGATTTTTTTCAGAAGCAAACAATGGCATCAATCATTATGTACCAATTTCTTCTTTTTTTAAAACGCAAACAGGAGTTCTAGAACTTTGAAAGAGATAATAAGGCTTCTGAAGTGCATGCTGCAATTATTTGTGCCGAGTTTACAAGAGTGTATGGAAGACTTATTATTCTGGTTGTTAACCTTTAAAAATGTCATGATCTGTCACTTGTTTATTCTGAATAAAAGAACTTTGAGCGTTATAGATAACACAATAAGCATAATTAGGTCATCCACTTATACAACAAAATAACATGAGTGATTTTGTATTTCTTTGGTTTATAACTGCTCCGTTCTTTTGTTATTTTGTTCTAATGAGATCACAGTCGTGATTGAGGCTGCGTTGAAGCGTTCAAACATTTGACAGAATTCATCTGAAAGCTGACGTTTGGTTTTGAAATTAGCAGGGAATTCGTAACTATATTATTTTCTTTTCAAGCAATAAAAAGTGCCATGACCACGTTATTATAGGTATAAAAGGAACTTAATTAAAGGGACCCTGATACTCAAAAATATTTGCTGTAAAAGAAGAGAGTTGATGCTCTACCAGTGCCTGCTCTAATGAAGTAGGAACCTTCTATTGATGTCTCTACCTCCAACCTCCATGTCCCAGAACAGCAGAGAACACAGGAGATGGACATTCCCTGAAGGGCCCATTCCTGAAGAGGCTTGTGGTGGTGGTGGTGATGGTGGTGGTGGTGGTGGTGGGGGGTCTAGTTAATGGTCTCGTTATTGGAGCTGCATTTAGCAGCACACACATCAGAAGGGAAATGTTGGGCAATATGCCATAGAGTAACAGCTAAAGGCACAGTGGAAGTAATTATCTTCAACTTTAACCAGACACGTATGAGATTCATAAGCCTCTACCAGACAGCCCAACCAGGAGAGTGACACTATTTTCTTCCAAAAAATAAATGATGGAGAGTGCCTCTAAAGCCGGCCATAAATGGGTCGAATTCCGAAAAAAATGTCTTTTGAAAACCGCAACTAAGAATTTTCGTTCGAATTTCGCACCATTAGTGGGCCTGAACACCATTTTTGTGAGGCCATCCAATTTGAGTGATCGGGCATGTTAGAAATTTTTTGGAAAACAAACAAATTTCTAATCAATGATGGGAGAATCGTGTGAAACAATATAATCAATAAATAAATATCACATTAGCAGTGACCTGGAAAGAAAAGAAGATTGCCAGTCACAAAAATTCTTTTCTGTAGCAACATGAGGTGAAATTGAAGGTTTGGTTGGTCGAATTTCAAATTCAGTGGTGGCACCATCACATCACAAAACGCAATCTGATTTTAGAAAGAAAATTCATTTGGAATTCGACCCATGTATGCCCTGCATTAGAGTAACTTAGAAGTTAAAGGAGAAGTCCAGCCTAAGCTCGTTTGGCTGGGCTTCTCCTATGGGTCACAGGAGTGCATTTGTTTTGCACTCTTGTGACTCGTTTTCAGCTGAAGTCCACTCTCTGCTGATGTCACAGGAATCAGTCCAGGCACCACGTCATCCCGACAATGGGAGTCTGGATCCTCCAGGTGCCTGGACTGACACCCGTCTCTCCGTGCATCCACCTAGGTAAGCATGATGGAGGAAATGGATAGTAATGCATGGGCTGCCTTAATGCAAAGCTGTTTGCCTTGAGTTTAGCCTTAAAATTATTTTACTTTTTGTTAAGAATATATTAATAGTTTTTTTGTCCATAGTCTGGGCACCGGTGCACTTTAAGGGCTCTTGTACCAGTTGAATCCTTGCCTTGTGACATATGACAAGCCGGATCTCTTCTTTCTCTTTTTATATTTAGTTATTGCAATGCAAGATTGTCTAATTAAGTAGATTCCAATAGCATGGAGACCCACCTTGAGATGGTGATGAGATGGTGGTACTTGAATTAGCATTTGCTTTAACAGTTTGCACTATTTTTCTTATTCAATAAGCTTGGTTATTCCTAAAGAGAACTACACAAAAGTAGAAATTTCATCTGGTAGTAACAAGTGCACATTGAATGTCCATGAATGAGCACCACTGGTCAATCGATATCACAGAAATTAGGTCTTGGAAGTGAATCACACAAGGGACATCCCTATAGCCATAGAGCACCAGCCTTTTCATTGCTGTATTGATCAATGAAAATGTACAATTGTTTCTTTGCTTTTAGAAGGTGACATTGGATGTTTTAAAACAAGGTCATCTACCCTGGGTGAGTAGGTATATTACTGCAGTTAACTGTGATCCTTATCTTGGAGCTATTTGATTTAATTTGACCCAGCACCACACCATATGTAGAGCATAGGGATGAGGCTTGGGTTCGGGTCAACCGTGGGTTTAAGGCGATCTCAGCGCATCCGAGGTCCGTGGTCCCGGTAGACTAATGCCCCGTACACACGGTCGGACATTGATCGGACATTCTGACAACAAAATCCTAGGATTTTTTCCGACGGATGTTGGCTCAAACTTGTCTTGCATACACACGGTCACACAATGTTGTCGGAAAATCCGATCATTCTGAACGCGGTGACGTAAAACACGTACGTCGAAACTATAAACGGGGCAGTAGCCAATAGCTTTAATTTCTTTATTTATTCTGAGCATGCGTGGCACTTTGTGTGTCGGATTTGTGTACACAGGATCGGAATTTCCGACAACGGATTTTGTTGTCGGAAAATTTTATAGCCTGCTCTCAAACTTTGTGTGTCGGAAAATCCGATGGAGCCCACACACGGTCGGAATTTCCGACAACACGCTCCGATCAGACATTTTCTATCGGGAAAATCCGACCGTGTGTACGGGGCATAATGCGGGGATTCGGCAGCACAAATTATTTGCAGCAATGATACGCTGCAAGAGCCTTTGAGCCTAACCTAAAAAAAAGTTGGCTGGTCCAGTAAGGGTCAGGCAAATTTTGATCAGTGTGTGGACTTCGATGGGTGAAAGAAGTCAATTAATTAATCCACTTCTGTCTCAGGGACGTGGGAAATTTTCCATGGATCAGCAGCTGCAGCTACTCTGCTCCACCCTCTGAACATTGTGTGGGTGTCACTATATTGAATGCTGTTGCAGGGAAAGAATAGAGAGAGTTGACAAAACTGCATAGGAAAAAATCAGGGTCAGTTAAGAAACTGCACTTTAATTCTGAATTACTAGCTCGTTGGGTAAACAATCCTTTTGCCCCATTTTTTTTTTTTTGTTCCTATTACTGTGGGTGTTTTGTCTTTAATTTATTTATATTTTTTTGTTTGATTGAAGGTCAACCGTCACTTTTTTTCTGAAAGACTATATAGATGTCTTTTTGTTTCATAGGGCAGTTTTTGGGGTATCATAGGGGTATACTGTTTTTTTCTTAATTATACAATATGTTGATAGGACCTTCATTTTAGGGTAAACCTTTTATTTGTTTGGAGCAAGGCTTCCCATAAAAAGAGGGCTTATGTTTCAGGGGAAAGTATTTTGTTTTTCTCTTTTATTTTAAGTACTGTATATATTGGTTCTTATTGTACGTTGATAAGGTTTTTGTTTCTTTTTGTTGCAAGGCAAATTCGGATTTGTTGAAGTTTTCTTTTGGGGGGGGGGGGGGTGGGGAGGGATCAGAGGGCCCTGCATATTAGAGCTTACAATCTAGGAGGGAGGGTCAAGTGATACAAAGGGCAATAACTGTGGGGGATGATCTGATGGAGAAAATAAAAGTACAGTTGTTAGGTGGGGGCGGGATAGGCTTCTCTGAAGCCCAAAAAGGGCAAAATGTATCTGAGGAGTCTTTTACAGGTGGAGAACAGGAGCTGCAGCCATCTTTTACCCTTTTCATTCACATATATATTACATATTCAACAGGGAGTTGGTGTCTGTGTGCAGACAGCTGCCATTTTGTTGAAGTCTACTGGAGCTTGACAAGTCGATCCTGTCTATCCACATGCTGATCCAACTGATACAGGTATGGGGGGGCAATTAAGCAGTACTACTTTTCATTGTTTTGGGCTACATAATGAAGTGGGTGCATGTTGACAGGAAGTGGCTAAAGGAGGATGAAGGAGATCAGCAGCACTGAGATGCAACAAGGATGAAGGGTAAAAAGCAAAAACTGTATTTTAAGAAAAAAAAAGCAATTGTTTATTATACACAGTGCTTTACATAGTTACATAGTAGGTGAGGTTGAAAAAAGACACAAGTCCATCAAATCCAACCTATGTGTGTGATTATATGTCAGTATTACATTGTATATCCCTGTATGTTGCGGTCGTTCAGGTGCTTATCTAATAGTTTCTTGAAACTATCGATGCTCCCCTCTGAGACCACAACCTGTGGAAGGGAATTCCACATCCTTGTCGCTCTTACAGTAAAGAACCCTCTACGTAGTTTAAGGCTAAACCTCTTTTCTTCTAATTTTAATGAGTGGCCACGAGTCTTGATAAACTCCCTTCCGTAAAAAAATTTTTATCCCCATTGTGGGGTCACCAGTACAGTATTTGTATATTGAAATCATATCCCCTCTCAAGCGTTTCTTCTCCAGAGAGAATAAGTTCAGTGCTCGCAACCTTTCCTCATAACTAATATCCTCCAGACCCTTTATTAGCTTTGTTGCCCTTCTTTGTACTCGCTCCATTTCCAGTACATCCTTCCTGAGGACTGGTGCCCAGAACTGGACAGCATACTCCAGGTGCGGCTGGACCAGAGTCTTGTAGAGTGGGAAAATTATTGTTTTATCTCTGGAGTTGATCCCTGTTTAATGCCAATATTCTGTTTGCTTTGTTAGCAGCAGCTTGGCATTGCATGCCATTGCTGAGCCTATCATCTACTAGGACCCCCAGGTCCTTTTCCATCCTAGATTCCCCCAGAGGTTCTCCCCCCAGTGTATAGATTGCATTCATATTTTTGCCACCCAAATGCATTATTTTAAATTTTTCTACATTGAACCTCATTTGTCATGTAGTTGCCCACCCCATTAATTTGTTCAGATCTTTTTGCAAGGTTTCCACATCCTGCGGAGAAGTTATTGCCCTGCTTAGTTTAGTATCGTCCGCAAATACAGAGATTGAATTGTTTACCCCATCCTCCAGATCATTTATGAACAAAATAAATAGGATTGGTCCCAGCACAGAACCCTGGGGGACCCCACTACCCACCCCTGACCATTCTGAGTACTCCCCATTTATCACCACCCTCTGAACTCGCCCTTGTAGCCAGTTTTCAATCCATGTACTCACCCTATGGTCCATGCCAACGGACCTTATTTTGTAAAGATAACGTTTATGGGGAACTGTGTCAAATGCTTTTGCAAAATCCAAATACACCACGTCTATGGGCTTTCCTTTATCTAGATGGCAACTCACCTCCTCATAGAAGGTTAGTAGATTGGTTTAGCAAGAACGATTCTTCGTGACTCCATGCTGATTACTGCTAATGATACCGTTTTGCTTTAGCAAACTCAACATCATCCATTTAACGTTTAGACAATCTTTAACAAAATAATTTTCAGTTTTTGACGAGAGTGCACCTTTAAAGAAGAAATAGTCATAAGAAATGGATTTAATAATCAGAAGCCGACACACAACGGCAGCCGAACAACGACCTAAGCCAGCAGCTACAAGGAGATCCTCAATGCTACAAACACCTCCATCACTCACGTAGATTCCATTCATTTCAATTATACTGCTTCTTTATGATCTGTGGGAAGCAGATAGGGAATAGAAAAACTGATTTAATAAGATACTAGCAAAGAAAATTGGATACAATTCCTGACACATATCACATTCTGTGATAATAAATAGAAGGTGGTATTCTGCGAGCTTCGATTGTCTTGCATGCAGAAACACCACCGAGATGGCTTTTCTAAAAACTATTAACTGGTACGTTTTAGGCGCTAATATCAGCAGCGTGGTTTAAAGGGGAAATACAGCTTAGAATTTTGAAGCCCAAGTTAAATTAGTTTAATCGGTTAAGCGCATCTCAGGGACATCAAAACAAAGGGTGTGCAAAGTCTTAAGCCTCGTACACACGGTACGAAAATCAGAAGGGGATTGTCCAAAATCCTTAACCGTTAGTACGCTCCTTTCAACAATTGTTTTCCAATTTTCGGACAACAAATGTTGGATGACAGGCTAGTACATTTTTGGCTAACGACGGCTCCACTTCTGATTTCCTGGACGGTCAGTGCACAAATCCGTCACACAAAAGTCAAAAGTCCAAACACGCATGCCCGCGGAATCAAGGAACGACTGGGAAGAGTCTTGTAAACTACCGTTCTCAATCTAGAATTAACATTCGTGATGCGGCAATTGATGAAATGTTAAAATTCTTCTTTAATAATGAAGCTGCTTCGTTGGTGATACTGATGTAGTTATGCCAAACTTATTTTAAAAGGCATTTGTTTTGTACGATCTGAAAATCAGAAAATCAAAATTCCACTAACTTCTACTAACACGAAATTAGCCGAAGGGGCCCAAAGGGTGGCACTTGAGAAATGAATTTCCTCTTTAATACGTAATCGTAATACGTCACTACGTTTGTGTTTGTCAAACGACAATTTGCGTACCGTTAGTATGCAAGACAAGATCCTGGCACACGCCCGTTTGACAAAAATCAGAATCTCGGTCGTCCAACAATCGTATTGCGTGTACGAGGCTTTGAGAGTTTTGTACGGTGTTTATTTTGCGCATTGTTATGCATTTTTATTAACCAATAGAGAAAACTATCATCTGTTGCATCATTTGTTGCTAGCTTTTCCAGCTTTTCCATTAGATTTTATTTCCTTTTTTGTTATTATTATTGATTTTTTTTTATTTGTGTAGATTTTTTTAGGGTAAGGTGGTTAGAGTTAAGGTTAGGTTAGGATGAGGATCAGGGGTTGGGGTTAGGCTCAGGATTAGGGGTTAGGGTTATTTTTGTTTTGTTTTTTGTTAGGGTGTTAATACTACTACTACTAAGAAAAATAATAAATTAATAAATAAATGTAAAATAAATACACAAATAAATCAAAATAATTATAAATACATAATAAATAATTATAACAAATGAATACTCTGGATTAAAAAATGAATAATAACCCCTAACCTTCACCCCTAACCCTTAAAATAATAATAATTATTATTATTATTATAATAGAAATAATAAAGTAATAATAAATAACTAAACACCCTTACACAAAATAAATACATTCATTTATTATTATTATTATTATTAATAAAAAGAACGTATTTTTTTGTCAGGTTTGGGTGTTCATTATTATATTATTATTATCATTAATAATAATAATAATAATAATAATAATAATAATAATAATAATAACAATAATAATACTAATAATAATGTATTTAATTTTTTTTTTTAAGGTGAGAGGTTAATTACTATTTATTTATTTATTTATTTATTATTACATGCAGTATTATTAGTGTATTTTATTTATGATGATTTTTTAGTTATTTGTGTTATTTTATTTTACATTTATTTATTCATATATTATTGCTATTTTTTTTTTTTTTTTAATTTGAGCAGAAAATCGTGCAAAACACGCGATTACGCACAAAAACGTGTTTCCAACTTCTATGGTAATAAAAGCGCACCAAAAGCGTGCAAATCTGCCCAATTTGAACTGCAAAAAACAATACAGAACTTTTTTGAGCTTCAGGCATTTGGCTTCAGGCCACTTGGAGTGGAGATGCGAACTGTCTCCATAGAGAATAATTGATTTTTTTCTCCTCCAGCGTTTTGGAACTTCGGGCTTCAAACTACAAAACGCTGAGGTGTGAATGGGGTCTTAGACCTGGTTCACATCTGTGTAGTGTGCTTTTTTGTGTGGTGCATTTTAAGCATGCTCCCATTCTACTCTATAGAATGCACGTTTTGATGAAAGTGCATCAACAATGCAACATGCAGGACTTTTTTTTAATCGCACTACAAAGAACATAAAACACGTAGGTGTGAATGGGGGCCTTACAGTTTGGTGCCTTTAAGGCTTGTTTACACTTTATGTTTTTATGGTTTTTTATGTTATGTTCAAGACGAAGATTCATTTTCAGACCAGCTAAGGAAAGCAAAAAAGGGGAAATCAATAAAATTGTCTTGTGCTGCTGTCAATAAAATGCAGTAAGGAGGAAGCGGGGGTGGGGCTAAGACCCGCTGTGTGTCTATGGAGCGTGTCTTATAGACACACAGCTTGGGAGCGAGCAGACACTGTGTGCCTCCATAGCAAACGGCTTGCTATGGGGACACACAAAGAAGAGGAGGAGCCAAGATTACCGGCAGGGGGACCCTAGAAGAGGAGGATCAGGGCCGCTCTGTGCAAATCCTTTGGACAGAACAGGTGAGTATAACATGTTTGTTATTTAAAAACAAATGATTTAGTAACACTTTAAGACTGCACATTTAGATTCACATTCCATACTTTGTTATTTTATAGTTACATTATAACTTGTTAGAACATTTTTTAAATATAGTTTTGCATACAAGTTTATGTGAGTGGGAGGAATAGTGCCCCCCCCCCCCTATCATTGGTATCAGTTGTAGGAATAGTGCCCCATCATTGGCATTAGTGGGAAGAATAAACAGTAAAACAATGGACCCCCTAATGGTGGACTTTTAGGGCACGTGAAGAAAATATTACAAAATATTAATACCAATGTAATTTATTAAATTTCAACATTAAAAACAATAATAGTATAACAAATACCGTATGGAATGCATAAAAGACATTTTTTCATGTATGTACACAGTTTCAGAAGTACTCTTGCACCCTAGTGGGAGGGATAGTGCCCCATCATTCTTGTCAGCTGGAGGAATAGTGCCCCATCATTGGTATTAGTGGGAGGGATAGTGCCCCATCATTCTTGTCAGCTGGAGGAATAGTGCCCCATCATTGGTATTAGTGGGAGGGATAGTGCCCCATCATTCGTGTCAGCTGGAGGAATAGTGCCCCATCATTGGTATTAGTGGGAGTGATAGTTCCCCATCATTGGTACCAGTTGTAGAAATAGAGCCCCATCATTTGTATTAGTGGGAGGAATAGTTCGCCATCATTGGTTTCAGTTGGAGGATTAGTGTCCCATTATTTGGTATTAGGTTGGAGAAATAGTGCCCCATTATTGGCATCCGTTGGGATCCGTAATCGGGCGGCTCTGGAGGAGGCGGTGCCTGAGCATGTCGTGTGATGTCATAGTGCAATGGAGCCAAGCAGAGCGGCCAGAGCCTCGTATGGAGGTCTGCGGTATGGGAGCAAGGCAGGCTGGGACCAGGACCATCGGTGCTCTTTAGACTGGAGTGAACTGGAGGGACCACTTGGCTTGGAGAGAAACTCTTATGCCCCGTACACACGGTCGGACTTTGTTCGGACATTCCGACAACAAAATCCTAGGATTTTTTCCGACAGATGTTGGCTCAAACTTGTCTTGCATACACACGGTCACACAAAGTTGTCGGAAAATCCGATCATTCTGAACGCGGTGACGTAAAACACGTACGTCGGGACTATAAATGGGGCAGTAGCCAATAGCTTTCATCTCTTTATTTATTCTGAGCATGCGTGGCACTTTGTGCATCGGACTTGTGTACACACGATCGGAATTTCCGACAACGGATTTTGTTGTCGGAAAATTTTATAGCAAGCTCTCAAACTTTGTGTGTCGGAAAATCCGATGGAAAATGTGTGATGGAGCCTACACACGGTTGGAATTTCCGACAACGAGGTCCTATCACACATTTTCTGTTGGAAAATCCGACCGTGTGTACGGGGCATCAGAGTCAATTTTATGTGTGTGTGCCACCCATTCTAATTTCTTGCCCTCCTGTCTCCTGTCCCTGAGCTACTTACTTACTATATCGAAAATAAAATAAGAAATATGTTTTTTTGCCTTATTATCTGCCTTAAATCATATTGCTAATTATGGTGTATTGTTTGTAGCCTACATACTCAATTGCACTTAAAACTGTAATTTTGTAACTTTTGGAAATGCCAGTAAAAACGTGGCTGTGCCAGTAAATTTTGGGTGTTGTGTCAGTAAATTTCAATCTGGTAGGTTGGCAACACTGATGTGCAGCTGCTTTGTATGATCCCACCCACACCCTGCCACTGCATATATGCATTACGGTGGTAAGAAGAGGTTGGTATACACATTACTGGCTTTATTGTTGTTTTCATATCTGCAGATATATATGACAAAGACAATGGTGAAAAGTACACAATAAAACATGAGAAAAGTTTTCATCCTTAAAAGGTGACATCCATGAAGAAACTCGAGCTCACATTAGCATGCAATAGGGCAATTAGAGGCAATTAAAGTTCTGCTTGTCAGCAAAGTTCTTCCATTCAACACATAACACCCAACTCCAAGTCTTGTTTCCACAGCTGAGCGTATAGATGTGTTGAATTCTGTCACCGGCTGTGAAGAGATACATATAGAAAATGTTCATTTTCTTGTCTGCAAAATGTATTATTTGTGCAACGAGTGAAAGATAAAGTGACAATTCCATGAAAAGTTTTCTTACATATGGAAATACCAGTCACTGCAATTCACACATTCTTATTACTCTGCATACACTGATTCTAATTTAATATGTTATCTCCCTGACTCTACAGCAAGGTTCAGTTTTACATTTTACAAATTAATTATGCATGTGGTATTATAAACTACATTAGACACAAGAAAAATTAATCAAGACTTAATTATGAACTTTACCAGCTTCTGGGCAGTGCTTGAAAATGTGATTTTTTTGTAGTCATTTTTACTTTTGTGCTTTTAGTTTTAATATATTTCACATCTGTGATCTTGATGATTTTTCGTTCTTTGTTTCTTTCTTTCTTTTTTTCCTTCTTTCCCTTTCTTTCTTCCTTTCTTTCTTTTCCTTCCTTCCTACATTCCTTCCTTGTTTTTTTTTTGTTTCCTTCTTTCCTGTCTTTTCCTTCCTTCCTTCCTTCCTGATTCTCTATTTCCCTTTCTTCTCCTTCCCTTTCTTTCTTTTTTTTCCTCTCCTCCTTTCTCTTTCTCTCCCGCCTTCTATCCGGTTCTCTCTCTCTCTTACACACACACACACTTTCTCCTTCCCTCCTTTTTCCCCTTCTTTCTTTGGCCAAAATACTTAAAGGGTTTCTCTGCATCCTTCCCCCTACTATCTCTCCTTCCTTCCTTTCTATTTCTTTCTTTTCTCTTCCATCCTTTATCTTCCTTGCTTCCTTCCTTTCTCTTTCTTCTTTCTCTTCCTTTCTTCCCTTCTTTCTCTTCCTTTCTTCCCTTCTTTCTCTTCCTTCCTTCCCTTCTTTCTCTTCCTTCCTTCCTTCCTTCCTTCCTTCCTTCCTTCCTTCCTTCCTTCCTTCCTTCCTTCCTTCCTTCCTTCCTTCCTTCCTTCCTTTCCCTTCTTTCTCTTCCTTCCTTCCCTTCTCTCTCTTCCTTCCTTTCCTTCTTTCCCTTCCTTCCTTCCTTCCTTCCTTCCTTCCTTCCTTCCTTCCTTCCTTCCTTCCTTCCTTCCTTCCTTCCTTCCTTCCTTCCTTCCTTCCTTTCTTTCTTTCCCTTCTTTCTTTTCCTTTATTCCTTTCTCTTCCTTCCTTCCTCTAGCTTCCTTTCCTTCCCTTCTTTCTTTTCCTACCTTCCTTTCTCTTCTTTCCTTCCTTTCTTCCTTTCCTCCCCTTCTTTCTCTTCCTTTCTTCCTTCTTTTCCTCCCCTCCTTCCTTTCCTTCCTTCCCTTCTTTTCCTTCCTCCCTTCTTTCCTTCTTTTCCTTTCCTTCCCTTCTTTCTTTTCCTTCCTTTCTTTCTCTTCCTTTCTTTCTCTTCCTTCCTTTCTTCCCTTCCTTCCTTTCCTTCCTTCCTTCCTTCCTTCCTTCCTTCCTTCCTTCCTTCCTTCCTTCCTTCCTTCCTTCCTTCCTTCCTTCCTTCCTTCCTTCCTTCCTTCCTCTCCTTTTCTTCCTCCCTTCCTTAATGTATCTCTTTTTACCTTTCTTTTTCTTCCCTCTTTCTTTTTTTTCTCTTTCTCTCTCCTTCTATCCAATACTCTCTCTCTCTCTCTTACAAACACACTCCTTCCCTTCTTCCTTTTTGACTTTCTTTGGTCAAAATACCTAAAGGGTTAGGTAATATTTTCACAAAAAGCAAAAACAAAAAGAGTAGGTTTGTTGGGACTTTATATGAAGCACAGCTAAAAGTATTGAATAAGCAATCACATGTTAATGGATTCAAAGCACTTTATACATAGAATAATCAAATAACATGATAAGCAAGAATAACATCTTCAGAATTTATTGTCCATAATGACAACATGATTCACAGTATAATAGTAGTAGTTTCATAAAACCTGGGAATAATATAATTTATCAGCCACTATGTGAACCATAGAAATAATCTGAATCTATTAATCTTCTGGATGTTGACAGTGATGCCAAGGTGGTATATTAAGAGTTAACTCACTTGACTCAACTAGACTTTAAAGTGTTTGTTAACCAAAAAAAAAATTCCGATTCTGGTCCCTGGATTCACATTTATGCATTTTTATGCATTTTTAGTGCTTTTTTGCATTTTGCAGATTTGCACTACAGAACTTGTTCCATAGGAAACCATGTTAAATGGACTGTAGTGCAAATCTGCAAAATGCAAAAAGCACTAAAAATGCATAGATGTGAATCCAGCCTTAAAGCAGATTACACAGCACAGTGCTTGTGCTATGTAATATGCCCCCCTCTAAACTGTGAAAATAAAAAACCCTGAATCTGCTACTTCCTGTATGCCCCCCTATAAACTGACCACGATAACCAGGGCTGCTCCGCCCCGATCACCGTGGTCAAAGTGCGTCCCTCCGTCAGGCGTAGCTGTCATCTCTGCTCTCCTCTTTCCCCCCTCACCCCCCTCCTTCCTACATGCCAGCATCTTCTCTGTGTCTCTGTCTCCACCCCACCCCCCCCCCCCCACTGCCAGCCCCTCTATTAGAGGCTGGCATACTACAGTATCCAAGTCCTTTGAAAAAACGAGCGCTTTAAATACCTTCTTAGAGCTGTCTTCTGGCCGGTCACGTGACTGGCAGCCGCTTTACAGCTCCGAGACATCGCTCCTACGGGAGGTAACGTGTTCTCCCCGGCTGATGTCAAAGGGAGATCGCGGCCCCTATGCCTATCCACAATCTTCTTTAGAATGTACACTTACTGTACAAGTGCAGCTCAGTGTTTATTCTTGGTCCATCTTGGTGCCAGAATTAATGAACTCCCACGCACAGGCGTAACAAGGAGTTACAGTATGTCATTCCCCACTAGCCAGTCAAGATAACGGAATATCTGGCACCCAGAATAAGAGGAAGAGAATATTTTGTTGCTGAAGAGGGAGTGTGACGGAACGCTTGACACCCGGCTTGGATACAGCTTCTTCCTCCCCTCTGAAACCAGAAACCAGGTTTTATAGCTGAGCATCCAAGAACTACACGACACTAGCTTAGGTGCAAACTGGAACTCCCTTTATTGTAAACTCACGCAGAATATACAGTATAGCACACAAAATCAGATAAGAGCTTGATCATGTTATGCAAACAGTAAGATAATCAACATAGCTAAGGAACAGCCAACATAAACAGTAATCTAATTCAACAGTAAGCTAACTAGTCACCTAGACAAGCTTAGGTGACTCAGCGCTCACCCAGACTGTTCAACATCAGTTCCCCAGTAAGAAAAGCTAGGGTTGTCCAAATCTCCAAGAATTAGTAGACAGACAAAAACAATAGGTGACTTAATTAACAATTAGAATTCACACCTAGGAAGCACAATGGGGAAATTATATCATTGCCCCTTAGTAAACAGATTATAGCAGGAGACACCAGCATCAGGTGTTTTGAGCTTATTATATTAACATCTGCTCTGAGTCTCGCAGTCTAAAGCTGTCATTGCACAAGGCCCCAAACCTATATCAGGTCCTAGATTCCCAGGGTCTGTGTGTTTTTGCGAGACATGGAGCCGAATCCGAAGCAAGACCACTCCAAGGGTCCCCCAGGCACACACCTCTGAAAGAATAGAGCCCCTCAAAAGCCAGGACCCATAGTCAGTAGGCAACAGGCTACCCTGCAGTCCCCTCCAAAAGCCCCTGTCTTGGTTGGGTCTGTCACAAGGAGCAAGAGGAAAAGTTATTGCAAACTTCAGCTTCCCAGTTTAATACGCTAGCAATCTATAACAGCCTTTCTCAACCGGGATGCTGCATGAGGCCTCCAGTGGTGTTGTGGCATCCTGGTTTAAAAGGCTGTCAGATCTGACTGAACTCCCGTTCTGCCAAACATCAGCGCAGCAGGAGATTGATCAGCACAGTGCAGTGAAGAGCAGTGGCAGGGGGAGGTGGCTTTCAGAATCCTAAGCTCTCCACCTCCCCCTACAGGACAGTACCTGGCCATCTGTGTGGATTGTAATGGAAGATCAGGCCTACCCTGAGGCTCTGGTTAGAGGAAAGCAGGGGCAGGGGGGATCAAAAGTATGGGTGGGAGTTGGCTTGCAGAGGTTAGCAGAGAGAGTCTGGTACATACTGTAGGTGTGCCAACAAGGGGTTTTAGGGTACAAAGATAAGCGGAGAGGGGGATTTGGGGTGTGCATGTGAGAACAGAGGGGTTTTGGGGGTACAGAGGGGAGCAGAATCGTTCAAGGGTGCAGAGATTAGCTGGGGGATTGGGGTCCAAAGGTGAGCAGAGTGGGATTAGTGTGCAGAGGTTAGCAGAGAGGGGATTTTGCACCCTGTTTATTTGAATGGGCTGCAAATGGCACTGGAACACAGAAAAAGTAGTGCAAGCACTACATTAAAAATCGCCATAGCAAACAGCATGGTACTGCAAACACACTTCATTAGGGATCTGCATTTGTGATGCCGTTAACAATGCATTGGCACCCGAATGCAGATTGCAAGGGCAATGCAATCACCTGCAGTGCAGGAAATGCACACAGAGTTCTGGTGTAAACAGGCCCTAGTCTGCGATCTTTTTTTTTTATGTGTGACACACAGAAATTGCATTGCGTTTGCTATTGCATGGGGGTACCATTAAGAATTAATGACACCTCTGTGCATCTGCTAAAGAGCAGCGCATTTGTGTGCCTGCCGAGAACGCACGGGATTTTGCATGCGTTCCCCGACGCGCAGTAATGTAAACCAAGCTTTAACTGGGGTGCCTCAAACTCTAAATAATTTTCAAGGGCACCCTGACTGAAAAAGATTGAGAAACACTTCACTGTTTTCAGTTTTCGCTCAAGAATTGTCTCCCGTCCAGCTACACTATATTATCAAAAGTTTTGGGACACCTTCCTTTATACGCACATGAACTTTAATGGCATCCCAGTCTTTGTCCGTAGGGTTCAATATTGAGTTGGCCCACCCTTTGCAGCTATAACAGCTTCAACTCTTCTGGGAAGGCCGTCCACAAGGTTTAGGAGTGTGTCAATGGGAATGTTTGACCATTCTTCCAGAAGCGCATTTGTGAGGTCAGGCACTGATGTTGGACGAGAAGGCCTGGATCGCAGTCTCCGGTCTAATTCATCTCAAAGGTGTTCTACCGGGTTTAGGTCAGGACTCTGTGCAGGCCAGTCCAGTTCCTCCACCCCAATCTCACTCATCCATGTCTTTATGGACCTTGATTTGTGCACTGGGGCGCAGTCATGTTGGAACATCCCTCATCCTCAAATTGTTCCCACAAAGTTGGGAACATGAAATTGTCCAAAATGTCTTGGTATGCTGACGCCTTAATAGTTCCCTTCACTGGAACTAAGGGACCAAGCCCAACCCCTGAAAAACAACCCCACACCATAATCCCCCCTCCAACAAATGATTTGGACTAGTGCACAAAGCAAGGTCCATAAAGACATGGATGAGTGACTTTGGGGTGAAGTCCTGATCTCAACTACCCAGTAGAACACCTTTGAGATGAATTAGGGTGGAGACTGCGAGCCAGGCCTTCTCGTCCACATCAGTGCCTGACCTCAAAAATGCGCTTCTGGAAGAATGGTCAAACATTCCCATAGACACACTCCTAAACCTTGTGGACAGCCTTCCCAGAAGAGTTGAAACTGTTATAGCTGCAAAGGGTGGGCCAACTCAATATTGAACCCTACGGACTAAGACTGGGATGCCATTAAAGTTTATGTGCGTGAAAAGGCAGGTGTCCCAATACTTTTGACAAAATAATGTATCTGCAGCATGGTAATGTAGCACCCTCTACCTAAAGGTAGGTGCTAGAGTAGTATTTTTCTAGCTCAGGACCCAAGTGCAGGTAAATTTAGCCAGGCCTATGCTCTAGGCTGGGCCTGGTTGTTGCGATTTGGGACTGGGAGTGATCAGTGTAGTGGGGGGGTGTGGCCACCTGCACCCTGACTCAGAGATGCCTCCCCTGCTTTCAGAAGGATAGTTCTGGAAGAGAGGTTGGACTTGAGGTCTGAGTGGCAGTGTGAGGAGGAGCCCTGACCAATCATTAATTTGAATTAGCAGGGGGCAGGCCTCTCATATAAGCTGGGGTCACATGCTTCCAAAGGGGAGTTCTGTGGAACAGAAAGACAGAATGAAGTGTTGAAATGCTGCCCACGTGGGGGATGCTGCGAACGTGGAGGAGGGATGGAGGAACCGCTGGGAAGGAACTAAAGCTAAAGATAAGAAACTTCATCTCTAAGGAGGCATCAAGCTGCAGTGATCGGGGAACACAGGACTTGGATGTAAAGAGGATCAAGCAGAGGAAGTAGCAATCAAGTGGAGGAGAGTAGAGCAGCATTCTGGGACTGGGGACACAGAGCTGTTCTGGAGGAGATGGTTAGTGTAACAGAAGAAGAGGAGTTGGTCAGAGCAGTGTAGAATGCTGTGACCGGGGAACACAGGACTTGGAGGTAAAGGGGATCAAGCAGAGGAAGTAACACTCAAGCGGAAGGGAGTAGAGCAGCATTCTGGGACCAGGGACACAGAGCCGTTCTGGAGGAGAAGGTCAGTGTAACAGAAGAAGAGGAGTTGGTCAGAGCAGTGTAGAATTCTGTGACCGGGGAACACAGGACTTGGAGGTAAAGGGGATCAAGCAGAGGAAGTAACACTCAAGCGGAGGGGAGTAGAGCAGCATTCTGGGACCGGGGACACAGAGCTGTTCTGGAGGAGATGGTCAGTGTAACAGAAGAAGAGGAGTTGGTCAGAGCAGTGTAGAATGCTTTGGCCGGGGAACACAGGACTTGGAGGTAAAGGGGATCAAGCAGAGGAAGTAACACTCAAGCGGAAGGGAGTAGAGCAGCATTCTGGGACCAGGGACACAGAGCCGTTCTGGAGGAGAAGGTCAGTGTAACAGAAGAAGAGGAGTTGGTCAGAGCAGTGTAGAATGCTTTGGCCGGGGAACACAGGACTTGGAGGTAAAGGGGATCAAGCAGAGGAAGTAACACTCAAGCGGAAGGGAGTAGAGCAGCATTCTGGGACCAGGGACACAGAGCCGTTCTGGAGGAGAAGGTCAGTGTAACAGAAGAAGAGGAGTTGGTCAGAGCAGTGTAGAATGCTTTGGCCGGGGAACACAGGACTTGGAGGTAAAGGGGATCAAGCAGAGGAAGTAACACTCAAGCGGAAGGGAGTAGAGCAGCATTCTGGGACCAGGGACACAGAGCCGTTCTGGAGGAGAAAGTCAGTGTAACAGAAGAAGAGGAGTTGGTCAGAGCAGTGTAGAATGCTTTGGCCGAGGAACACAGCATTGTCAGTATGGACTGTGCTGGGAGCAGTAGTCCGCTTATGGCCATGTGTCAGGTCATCGGGGGGGGGGGGGGGGGTTGCCGTGTCATCTCTGGCCTGGTTAGCACATTTGTAATACCTTCTAAAGAATGGGTGATTGTCATCTTCATTAAGGCTGGATGGAGAGGCTGTGTGCATATCTGGCTCTTTGATTCATAAAGACAATATCATTCTGAATTATTCAGAGTGATTCCTCTTGCTCCATTGGGAGTGAAGTTAGTAACTCAGCAACTATGCAGTAAAGGATTTGCATCCAAAATAGAAGAAGCAACAGTCAGTAAAGAAGTTAATGCACAAAGGTACAAGGCCAAGGCCACAAGTAATTTCAAGAATGTGCTGTATCATGGGCATCTCATATTCCCCTTTTCTCCCATCCAAGTTGTACCCCACAATAAAAGCAACAAAATGGAGCAAAATGACTGTTTATTGTCTTTAAAATGGTGAATGGGGGGTTGGCACCAGGGTGATTGGCGGATTGCTAGTAACCAAATCAGCAGCCCTTACGTGGGGTACCGCTACAGTAATACAGGCACTGGTCTGGTGTAGGGATTTAGGAAAACAGGCTCCACCCACACAGCACTGCCCACCACATGCTCTGAAGCTGCAATGTTACTGTAGATGAAAGATGGGGGCGTGTCAGTGACTACACTGTTCTGTCCCACAGGGGCTGCTGTACACAGTGGTCACGGACATTGCCCTGCAATACTGGAAACTGCTACTGATTTCAGTTACAAATCTTAGGGATTCGCAGATAATATTACATTTCACAGCATACCTGAATATCTGAAATATAAATATAACATCACTGTTGTCTGTAGACCTTTAAATAAAAGCAGAATAGATATATGGTATTCTTCTTTTTTCTTTCTGTAACGTACAATACATTTCTTTTTAGGTTCAGAGTCTCACCAAAAAAAAGAATCAATGCTGTCCACGGCATAAAAGAGGGAATTGTTAAAGCAGATTATTAACTGCTATAGCTCAGAGATAAAGCCCACATTATCCCAAAATATCCATTTCCATCTAGGACACGTCTCTCACTCACAGCAGCGAGGTGTTGGTAATATAATGTTACCTTACTGCTAGACTCTGAAGTAATCCCGCAATGAAGGCGACTTGCAAACAGGCAGAAAAGTGGAAAGGTGAGAACTGACATTCCTCGCTTCATTGATAATAAATCACGGCTTGCTTAGGCTTCATTTTTCATTGGAGAAAGTTTCGAAATATTTTTATTTTTGGTTTCTGTTGTATTTTTGTATTTCAGGTTAAACAAAAATGTTATATATTGCAGTTTACCAGTCCCTAGATGTGGTGGCTGCCTTAGTTTTCATTTATCAGGCTTTTTTTCCTTTATTTTCCCAATAGTGATCCTGCTTTAAAATGTTTGTAATCCTCAGACATGAACTATGAACAAAGCATATCCCTCTACAGTGTGTACTTGTCTCAATCCAGAGCACTAAGTGTCATTTCTGTCTGCTGCCTCGTTCTGCTATAAGCATGAATCACTCCTGACAAGTTTTCCTGACATCAAGAAAAACATGAAACATGGGTCCAGCTGTTTGACAGCCTCAGCTCTGTTCCTGTATGCTGTGTGAAGGGAGGGTTTGTCTCTTCCCTTCAATCAGCTGTCAGAGCTCTCCTCACTGAGCTCTACAGAGTGTAACTTCAGCTCTCTGCCCTCTCTTTTCTGATGGATTCAAGAATGGGTTGAGAAACACAACAAATTTGAGGCGTTGACTTGGCCTCTAAATACTGATCCCAATCTAATCGAGCATTTGTGGGATGTGCTGGAAAACCAATTCTGATCCATGGAGGTCCCACCTCCCAACTTACAGGACAGGACTTACTACTGATGGCTTGGTGCCAAATACCACAGCATACCTTCAGTGGTCTCGTGATGTCCATGCCTCGACGGGTTATGGTAGGTGGTCAGCCAGCTGTGTTGTGGCCAATCGGTGCATAACGATTACCACAAAAGTTTCTCCATAGAATAAAGAAGTCAAAAAGGAAGTTTCACCTTCATGTAGCACCCTCTAGTGTGCTGTAAGTGTACACAGGTTTTTCTGAAGAGTAGGTAAACTGTTAGGCTTGGCTGCCAGCCAAGTCTGTGTTTAGTCTAGGTCAGGGTGAGTGATCCAGGAAGGCTGGATGACTTCTCAGGCAGCATCTCTGGTATCTCCCCCTACTTGGTAGAAATTTGGAGAAGTTTCCGGAAGAATGTGAGGGAGGTTAGGAGGAGCTGCCTGGAGTATTGAGTATTCAATAAAATGTTATTTAAGAATTAAAAAAAAGGAGGTAACTTACACCTGCTAAGGTTGAGGTGACCCATAGTGTAAATACACACAACCTTCCACGAGCACAGGAGAAGAATACTCTGTCTTCATGCAGGATGACAAAGTCGCTCTCAATGCCACAGGGGCCCCAGTCCTGAATCCTCTGTGGGATTCTTAGCTGAATGTTAGGTCAGATGAGTTAGATGACATCTAAAAAAGACCATCAGTGGTCTGATCAAACGAGACGGCCATATTTAAAAAAGGGAACGGGATTGTCTGGTTTATTGTATAACAAATACCTTTATTTCACCATAAAAATGCGTGTTGTGACTTTAAATTGCTACTTTCTCAGTTCAGGGTGATAAACTGATGTTTGATTATCTCCGATATGCTGTGCTGCCAGGGTGCATCAGTGGAAGAGGTCCCCAATCCCTAATTGGACCACCCATTGACTTTTTTGGAAGTCATCCAACTCGTTTGGATTCAAAATCCAACTAAAAGTTTCATGTAAGTCTACGGTGCTCCAGAAGCCAACAACTGGCCAGTGCTACAAGCTAAGTGCACCCTCTTCCTCAGCAGGTACTCAGTTATTTGTATCTGCTGGCTGTCTCCAGTAGAACTGCACCAGAATTTTGTAAAAGAAGGAAAAAAAAAGAATAGCGGTAAGGCTTTGGAAATGAAAACTTTATCTCTGATAAGCCACTGTGTACACTTCATCTCTCCGGAGGTTTCAGCTTGTTCACATGCCTCGTCTAGGAAGCACAAATCACACTTTGTAGTAGAATTCAAGCTGCACGTTTTAGAAGAAAAAAAAAATTAGATTCTCGGCTGGTCATTAAGGTGACATCGTCTCTCGAGATTTGAAACTTATGACAAACTCCAAACTTGAAAATTAGGACAAGCTGAATCGATACATTTCCAAATCAAACACATCTCCGCGGGGACGGGTTGAAAAAAATCTTCAAGAATAGAAACAGATAAAGCTGACACAGACGCAATCTTCAGGGAATATACAGACAGCTTTTACCCCAGAGATTTGGTCTTAGGAAGAAGATGAGCTAGACAATATCTGCTAGCAGTGTGAGGTTATTGTTTATCTTGTGTTTTTGATATTAACTGCAGATCCGTAAATCCTTATAGGTCTAAAGTTTAAAGGGTCAGTCCACCCAAACCTGTATTTCTTGTTGTTCTTGGGCACCGGTGGGTTGCAATAACGAAAAGATTTGTATACACATTTGGGATTCCGCAAACCACACTTCCTTTCCAGGAAAAACAACATTAAAAAGAAGAGCAAATCTTTTTTAACCATTTCAAAATAGTGCTGGGATAGACATGCCCGGCACTAATGAGGAACAAATTAAGGAGAGGGCATACATGACTGGGTGGAAGGGGAACCAAGCTGGAGGGGTTACCTAGTTTAGAGTGGGTGGTCAGTGACTGACCCTTACCTGATTGGCCGAGTAGACGGGGTGATGGGGTGAGGCTGGAGAGTATGGTTGCAGGGGAGGAGGGGATTTTGGCTCACTCTCAGATCTGGAATAGTTGGAAGAACGTCCCTCCCTCCCGCCCTTATGGTTCAAGGAACTCCGAGTTATTAGCTTCTTTGATATGCTATTGTGGTTTGGGGTCCTTGACAGGGGGCTAAAAGCTGGTCTGATTTGGTAAAATGGTGGGGAGCCATCCGAGGTGGTTGGTACAGGTGGGTGTCTGAGATCGGCTGGGTCAGCCCCTGAGGCGGAGCTTAGCAGCTGGGGGCGTATACCTGCTAAATGGTGCCCCAGGTAGTATGCTGGTACTGTCAAGGACCTGCAACCAAGTTTAACTGGATTATGTTATGTTGGTTAAAATATTGTTGTTTATTAAAAGGCCGTGTCGGCCATTTTAACTCCACAAAAGAGTAGTGTGATTATTGCTAGGAGGAGGTTACAGGAGGGTGGAGTTTGGAGAATGTGGTTGGGAAATTTAGATTAATAGGGTGAGCTCTGAACTACCCTAGTCAAGTGGCTATTTATTCAGTTGTGGTTTTAAAATGGCAGCTGGCTGTAAATGACAGCTGGAGTCCAGCTCTAGGTGCTGAAAAGATCAGCTCCTGGGCTTCCGATGCATCTATGGACCGATTTAAAGGATTATACTGCAGAAGCAAATATATACACAATATTTGCATGTTGTATTTAAATTAGGAGTGTAGTGATGTCATGAGCGACAATGGTGCCAGTGCAAAGACCACGACCCCAGCGACAATTCGGATACAGTTGTAGATCACTTATAGAGTAATATAGCTATTGCAGGCTAAGAAGTGATCTACTTCTGCACAGCTCCATGAGGGGTCTGGATCTGCTCTTCACTAACCAAATTTGAATTAAAAAAAAAATGCAAAAAAATAAAGTAAAAAAAAAACACAGGTACTATCACCCCAACTCAACCAGAAACGCATAACCTATTTGATCGCTTTTGGCACCCCTCAACGTAGAGGTAAAAGCATATCCCCGTGTCCCATCAGTGGTCCTGCCTGCCAGCATGTAGGGAGCATAAAAGGGTGGCTCCATAGCATTGGTCTGCACAGCCTAATACATTTAGGTGTGCCCCCCAAAGCTCAACAAACAGCACATTGAAAGAAAAATATGTGAGCACATCTCCTATGGCAGAGCCGGTCAGAGGGAGATATTTTCTATCTCCACACGGGCACATTGAAAGAGACATGTTGAAGCATTTCTCTTATGGCAGAGCTGGTCAGACAGAGATCTTTCCTATCTCCCCAGCAGCACACAGAGTGATCATGTTAATGCGCATGGTGGGGCTGCCTCTAGCCTTTCTGATGCAGTGGGGTTGCAGTACAAAAATGTCAGCGGCAGAGGATGGGACGTCAGCAAGGTAGTGTAGCGGACAGTGTACAAAATTTCTAAATTTCGGCAGGACAGAGGACAATGGGTCAGCAGGGCAGATGATAGGGGAAGCAGGGCAAAGGATAGGAGGTCAGCACTCAGCAGGGGAGTGAACAGGAATTGGTAAGGCAGTGTACTGGGGGGGGGTCTGCAGGGCAGATGACAGGAGTCAGCATAGCCAAAGACAGGGGTCTGCAGGGCAGACAACAGTAGTCACCGCTGGCAAGGCACTGGGCACAGCTCTTTCACCCATCGCTGCACAGCACTGGGCACAGGCACTATGATCTCCTCCTCCACACACAGCACACACAGTAGTTGAGATCTGAATCCTTATCTGTACAGTGTGAGGCTAGCTACTGTGTTGAAGTTCTTCCAGATTTAAATGGCAGCTCAGCTCAGGGCCGTCTTAATAGAATCATGGGCCCCTGGGCAAAGTAATGCACTGGGACCCCTACCAGCTTGTCCCAATTTACACACCTAATTGCAAGAAATAAAGTATAAATAGTTGATAGAATTAAACATATATTCATTAGTACTTTCAATAAAATCGATTTTACAAAAGGAAAATATTCCATAAATCAAAGACTAGTCAACACAAAGGGCACAGTACAGGTGGGGGGGTGGGGCATGGTCAGGAGGGCACAATACTGGGCTCAGGAGGGCACAGTATATGTTCTGGGATGCTTCCCGGGACATGACCATATTGGCACAGTTTAGTAAAAAGCATGACTGTCCCAGAAAATCTGCGAAAGTTGGCAAGTATGATGTAATGCAAGATAATTGTGGGGCCCCATGTACCTGGGGCCCCTGGGCAGTGCCCAGGAGTGTCCTTGCATTAAGATGGACCTGGCACAGCTACAATAACCAGTTATACACTGTGAAGATCGTAACTGTGTGTAAGGGCTCATTTACACTTGCTTTGGCCTCAACACACATTAAAGCACCTACCGCTTCAACATGCTTTTATTATGTGTTTTTGAGGCTTTGGCGATGCTTCAGTGAAGCTTTAGTGATGCTTTGGTGAAGCTCTTTTGAAGCTTTTTTGAAGCTTGACAGATGCCCTGTGTGTGCGTGGATATCACATACCTGCAATTTCTGCAAAAAAAAAAAAAGCGTAGCTAAAGCTGAATTAAAGACTACAGGTGCTTCAAGCGAGCTTTGTCATTGACTTCTATGGAGGCTTTGAAGAAGCTTTGAAGCACCACTAAAGTGGCATGGGGTATAATTTGTGAAGCGAAGCCAAAGCAAAAGCAAGGTGTGAACAGGACTGTAAGCTAACCATTTTATTTAGTGACAGGAGCTTTGATTGGCATTCAGAGAGCTTTAACAAAGCCTGTCCGAAGCCTTGTTTTGAAGCAAGTGAAAACTAGCCCTGAATGAATCTGATTTCAGCTACAGCATATGCTGTGTGGGGAGGAGATTTTAGTGCCTATGCACAGGCTGTGTGCTGTCCAGGCATGGGAGGCGGCCGGCAGAGCACCAGGGGTGTTGGGGGGGTTGGGGGGCGTAACTGAAATCTGGGGGGGCACAGCCCACCCGAGCCCCCCCCAGCTCTGGCCTTGGTGCACTGAGTGATTAGGGTGTGCCCAGGCACACTCCATGCACACCCTATGCACATACCTATGCATAGCTCCCAACTGTCCCTGAGGGACTGTCCCTGAGTTGGTACAAAGTCCCTCTGTCCCTCATTTTGGTCTGATCTATATAGATGTATTTGTAAATTTCAAAACCCAGTATAAAGGAATTGTAATGGTAAAAAAAAAAACACTTCAGGGTTTAACTAATAATTTTTTTGTACAATTCTCCATTAGGTGGGCATGGCAGGGGGAGAGTCATATGCCTACATACTTTTGCTAATAGGTGTCCTTCGCTCCCATCTCATAAAGTTGGAAGGCATACCTATGCTCCATAGGATACTACAAAAGAAAGGAGTTACCCTGAAACAAGAAACCTGGGACAGCGGTCATGGCACCAGCTAAAGCTAAAACATGGGCAAGGATTATAGATAAAGAAGCTGCATGCTCAGTAAGCAATTAAAGTGGTTGTAAACCCACAAAAAAAAACATGCAAGACAAAGGCATAATGAGCTAGTATGCATAGCATACTAGCTCATTATGAAATAGTCACCTTAGATCGAAGCCCCTGCAGCGGTCCCCGCACACTGCTCTGCCCGGCGACATGTGTTATTTCCGGGTATCACGGGCTCCGGCCCTGTGATTGGCCGGAGCCGCGATGACGTCACTCCCGCGCGTGCACCAGTGTTGCCAACCTACCAGATTGAAATTTACTGACGCGACACCCAAAAATTACTGCCACAGTGAAGTTTTTACTGCCATATTTAAAAGTTACAAAATGACAATTTTAAGTGCAAATTTCAGTATATATTCTACAAACAAGTACAATATGCAATTAGCAAAGTGATTTAGGGTAGATATTAAGGCAAAAACATATTACTTATTTTATTTTCAATATAGTAAATAAGTAGTTCAGGGACAGGAATCGAGAGGGCAAGTCATGAAATTGGTTCTCACAGTTACACTAGCAGCACAGATGATGATGGCACCTCACCAACATAACACGTCCCCTCCTGAGTCACAGTGACCCTTTCTCTCAATGCCAGGTGGTCCCTTCAGTCCTCTCTCGGCTTGCCTTCCTCCCGTTCCGCAGACCTGCACATGAGGCTCCGGCTGCCCCGTTCCCTTGCACCATGACTTCAAGCGACACATTGCTGGCAGAGTCCAAACACACTATAGCAGGCACTCTGATGGTCTCAGCCAAACGTCACAGCCATATTTTTTACTGGCAACCTTTTTCTTTCACTGGCATTTACTGGCAGGAGAAAAGTGCTAATTTTTTTACTGGCTGCCAGTAAAAATACTGGCGGTTGGCAACACTGGCGTGCACATCCGCTAAAGCAACGGCACGAACGAGCCGTTGCTTCAGTGCGCATGTGCCGATGACGTTGGCACATGCTGATACAGGGGATGTCCCCTAAACCATGCAGGTTTAGGAGATATTCATGCTAGCTACAGATAAGCCTTATTATAGGCTTACCTGTAGTGAAAAGTGGTTGTAAAAGGTTTACAACCACTTTAAAACAGCTGTTGAAAGTACTAAAAAAATGAATATCGCTTTAAGCAATAACTGAAACCTCATTACAGCCTCTCTCTTTATCTGACCTCCATTTTTGCTGCGATAAATTAAATGAAACAAAAGGTGTGAGATTAACCCCCTGATGTTGCAGCATTCCCAATTAAAATGATTTATGAGCTATAACAAATCAACATGAATTAAGGCTATCTCTTCACTAACTTGCCGCCATTTGAAAGCCCCGCAATTAGCAAAGGAACGCTCATTCCAAGAGGACCTCCCCGGTCACCATATCTCCATGCTCCTCTTGCCTGGAAAAGTGGTAAACATGACATTTTTATCTTGTGGGAAAGGTTAGCAGTCAGAAAGATTAATGTTTTCTCCATTAGCCGAATCATTGTAATGTAATCTGCATTCTAACAGATGGACGATTGCGCCCAATAAATAAAGATATTAGTGTAAATACCACTGAGCTAATTGACGCCGGCTGCGCTGGCCAGAAAAAAAAAAAAAAAGGGAAAACAAGATACAGTTGTGATGTTGACAGCTGTGAATATGACTGAATACATTCCTGGCTCAGTGACAAAGAGCACCTGCGCTGCTACTGGAGTCTCATTTATATTCTTCATTAGGGAAGCTCAATCTGTGGGAAGCCTGGATGGATTCGGGGGACATGGAGGACACGCTGGATGTTAAATGGTTAACGCTGAATTCCGGGCGGATATAAAATACATCAATTAATGGATCATTAAATATATTTTTAGACGATTGTATAAACCCTGCCTTGGTATTAGCCTCTTGCAGGTCAGGTCATTTCTTTGACCATAGACGTGCTGCTTGGAGGGTCCTGGTGCCACCCTATAATGTGGGAAGCAAACTGATATGTGGTTCCTTGGCTTGACCCTTCAGAGTATGGCTCATGTAAATCAATTCACCAATCTCTAAATCAAGCAAAGGTAATGAAGATTTAAGACTACTAGGTGGCTGTGAGAAATAACCCCAAAGAAATACCCCCACCCCAAACTCACTCATCCATGTCTTTATAGACCTTGCTTTGTACACTGGTGCGCAGTTATGTTGGAACAGGAAGGGGCCATCCCCAAACTGTTCCCACAAAGTTGGGAGCATGAAATTGTCCAAAACGTCTTGGTATGCTGACACCTTAAGTGTTCCCTTCACTGGAACTAAGGGGCCAAGCCCAACCCCTGAAAAACAACCAAACACTATAACCCCCCCCCCCACCAAATGATTTGGACCAGTTCACAAAGCAAGGTCCATAAAGACATGGATGAGCGAGTTTGGGGTGGAGGAACTTGACTGGCCTGCACATAGTCCTGACCTCAACCCGATAGAACATCTTTGGGATGAATCAGAGCAGAGACTGCGATCCAGGCCTTCTCGTCCAACACCAGTGCCCGACCTCACAAATGTGCTTTTGGAAGAATGGTCAAACATTACCATAGACACACTCCTAAACCTTGTGGACAGCCTTCCCAGGAGAGCTGAGGCTGTTATAGCTGCAAAGGGTGGGACAACTCAATATTGAACCGTACGGACTAATAGGACGTACACACGGTCGGACTTTGTTCGGACATTCCGACAACAAAATCCTAGGATTTTTTCCTACGGATGTTGGCTCAAACTTGTCTTGCATACACACGGTCACACAAAGTTGTCGGAAAATCCAATCATTCTGAACGCGGTGGCGTAAAACACGTACGTCGGGACTATAAATGGGGCAGTGGCCAATAGCTTTCATCTCTTTATTTATTCTGAGCATGCGTGGCACTTTGTCCGTCGGATTTGTGTACACACAATCGGAATTTCCGACAACGGATTTTGTTGTCGGAAAATTTTATCTCCTGCTCTCCAACTTTGTGTGTCAGAAAATCCAATGGAAAATGTCCGATGGAGCCCACACACGGTTGGAATTTCCGACAACACACTCCGATCGGACATTTTCCATCGGAAAATCCGACCGTGTGTACGGGGCATAAGACTGGGATGCAATTAAAGTGCATGTGCGTGTAAAGGTAGGTGTCGTAATACTTTTGACAATATAGTGTATTTTAGTTCTACATTTTCTTAATAGGTGTTCTATATGTGAAACTCAGCAGGAAGGATGTTCCAGCATCATCAGCAGGTGTGATCGAGGATCAGCAGATCGTTTCAGAATAATGGGAGTGGGGTGGAACAGTAAAGCAATAGCTGGATGAAAAACTGATCTACTCAGAAGGTAGACTGTACTCTTTGTATGTGTGTGGGGCAAGTCAGGGCTACAGGATGGTTGTTATGTCCTAATGTTTCTGTCCTCGTTGGGTCAAAAGCAACACCTACCCCTGGGGTGGGTTCTTTTGGGTTATGCTAGGCACCTTGTACAGGGTCACTTTACTACACATGGGGTACCTTTGCTTTGTGCCGTTCTCATCAATGCCCTGGGACAAAGCTGAGGCTACCACAGGGGTGTGGGGGGGGGTGCGGGGAATACTTGACCTTAAGGTGGGCCTCTACCCTTAGAGATGAGCGCACACCATGTACATTCACACTGCAACTGTTCTCCAGTCAACTCTTGGTTTCCTGTGACAATGTACACCTTCCCTGTAATCTGCATTTATGAGGGACATACTGAGCCCTGTCCACATCCACCTGACCAGCATTTTCCAATACTATTCCCCAGTATTGGAATGGGCCCCACCATGTACTCCGAGTGGGTTCCACACATGCACTTAAGTTAACTCCTGAACCTCTGTACCTCTTTACAGGATGGGAACCTCTGCAGTGCCAATCCACTCCTGTTGCTCAGGGGGACAGACCGCTGGTAGAAGAAGTGCTGGCAACATATCCCTTGCTGCTAGAGGTAGTTTTACCCATAAGAGGTGCAAGCTATCGATAGGCTGCTGTAAGCTTCTGTTACCCTAGGTAAGTGTTTCTCTACATTTTTTCAGTCAAGGCACCCTTTAATATTCTGCACAAACTCAAGGCACCCAATGTAAAGACTAAACCAGGGATCTCCAAGCTAGAGGGCCATAGTTTGGAGACCCCTGGACTAAACTAATAGTTTTGCATAACACAGCAGCATCCACACACGTTAGAGGTGATTTATTCTTCCAAAGTAAATAAACCTTTGCACACTGGTACTGACTAGTATTTAGACATGTGCACACTGAAATATTTCGTTTCGGAATTTCGTTTTCGTCTGAAAAATAAATTTATTTAGTTACTCCCGAAATTCGTTTTTATATATTTTGTTTTTCGTTAAAAATTGCATTCGTCCGAAAATCCAAATTAAGGTCGAATCTGTCATTGAAGGCTTATGGTGTCTGTCGAATGTTCAAAGAAGATTCGACAGAGCAGCTAAACTGTACAATGCCGTATAGTTTACCTGCTCCGTCGAATCTTCTTAGAACTTTCAACAGACACCATAAGCCAAACTACGTGTGTACTTAGTTCTAGCTATTTTACTGCTCCACCTCTTTGGTTACAATCAGCCAATAACATTCATCATCATCATTATTTTTATTTATCTTTCCTCCCCTATGCCGAATCTTTTCTCCCCTACGTCGAATCTTTTCTCTCTATGTAGAATAATCTTGGACTAATAGAGCTAAGGTTAGGCACATTCGACCACAGGTTTGATGGACACAGATTGTTATTGTCATCATCATGTCGAATCTCCTATCTATATCGAACTGTTGTAGCAACGAAAACGAAAATAAAGCATTTGTTTATGTCGGATCTTTCGTTTTTCGGACTCTGCACTTTCGTTATCATTTGTTAAAACGATAACGAAAATACCTGAAATTCGGACGAAAATGCATTCGGACGAAAACGAATGCACATGTCTACTAGTATTCCAATGTTTCTCTTTCTCCCTCAATTCCTTTCCATCAGTCAGCTAATGACACCCCATTTCTGAGGGAGAGGGGCAGGGAAGGGTCAAACAAGGATGCTGTGTAGGCGACCAACATCCTCCTTATCAATTGATGATGTCATTGGTTGTTAGGACACTGGCAGATAGAAGATTGTAGTGGTGCACAATTAAAACCTGTGGCTGTAACTAAAAGGCAGGCTTGATCCACCTGCTGGCTTGTGTACAATGTTGACCAATTTTCAAGGCATTTTGCCAAGGCACCCCTAAAAAAATCTGGAGGCACCCCAGGGTGCCTGGGCATGCTGGATGAAAAAGGCTGCCCTAGGTGACCACTTGTGTACTCCATTCCACAGTGATGCCTTCATATCCCAATGCGTTAAGACCTACTCGGTGAACTATGTGTGCCGGCTACTTGCAAAACACCAATTTTAGTAACTTCAGACCAGACAACGGCAACGTTTTAATACTTTTACTTGAGAAAAGTGCAAAATAAACATTCCAAACACCAACATACAAGAACAGGATTTTGCCTACATCCCTACGCCTAACTACTGCTCTGTGCTTCTCCAGCATAGCTTCAAAGGTGAAGTTGAGCAATTATAAATCCTTTGGAGGCACTCTCATGCAGATGTAAGTCCTTCAGAGGCATACTTCAGTGGTGGTGTCTTTAGGGAAAACTCCAGGTTCAAATGACTTTTCATCCCAGTGGTGAAAAGTGACATCACTATGCTCCTCGCGAGTGTCATTCGCCGTCTCTCTCCCTTACGGGCACCGATCTCAGCTCTCTCTCTCGTGGGATCTGCACGGGGGGAGGGTGGAGTCCTGAACTTTGTCCTCCTTCTCCTTTCTGTACCAGACCACTGTCCCACTTATGTATATCATAAGACCAGTGGGCTAGACCCAGAGAAGAACCCGAAAAAGAACCGGGAAAGGCATTAACTCCTACCCACCCAGCTCGGACAGCCTAACTGGCTATTTCAACCTGCTTACATGCATCTCAAGGTTTAATTTTCAGTGTTAAAGTCCAACTCTGAGCTCAGCTCCCACTCACTAATCCACTCCCCTAGAGAGTTGCTCAAATACTCCAAAAGAAAGCTCTCCTTGTGGGAAAAGAGGACATTAATTTTTTTTGGGTACAGCATCACACGACCGCGCAACTGTCAGTTAAAGTAACGCAGTGCCGTATTACAAAAAATGGACTGGTCATGAAGGGGGTAAATCTTCTGGAGGTCAAGCAGTTGATTGGCCCACGCAGGTTTAATGTAACTATGTAAAAATTGCCATGCCTGGAATTCAGTTTTCGTTTGAAAGATCCGATAAGAATTAATTGGAGAAAGGTTTATTTTGAATACCTTCCAGGGCAAGGCATTTATAAAATTTAATTGCGCAAACAAAATTTTGTTGCAGAATGCCAAATTAAATTCTATAAAATGGTAAACCTTTCAGCTCCCACGTTTGACAATAAATGTTTTGATTGTTTATTCAGCTAGAGTAATATCATGAAATGGAAATCTTGCAAAGCATGAAAAGAATTTAACATTTTTTTTTTTTACTCATCAGATTTGAATGCTGTTTGCCCAGTCCAATGAATTCTTTAACATAAGCACTTCTAGGTTCCAATTTTACACTAATCAAACTTGTCAACAGAAAAGTTTTCTATGGCAGAAGGATCCATATAAAAAAGCTGATTATAGACAAACAGCAAGTCTACGGACTCAATAGCAAGGAGGGATGACATTGTTCCAAAATGTGAAAGTCGATAGCACAAAAGCATAGCACATACAAAGAGCAAATGTTAACGTGTTTCCTGTCACTTATTAGCTGAGTATTGAAATCATTATGCGCTGGAAGCTTGTTGTACGCAGCAGAACACCTTTACTTTCCTGGAGAAATACATTACATGCCTTTTATCATAGAACAGGAAGAGAACACAAACAAGTGCACATAACACAATAAGGATGGTACTTCCTCTGATTACCTTACCATAGATAACACACTGTTATACTACAGTGCCACCTGCTGGGTAGATAGCTATAATGCATATACACTGTTCCAGTATGTAAGCAAATTGCTATTGTTCTTCCAACATCACTGAGCACTTAATCATAACAAGTCAGATAAATGGCTTCCCGTGTGTAGGATATGTATGTATAGCACTCTCCTAGAGTAGTGTAGGCTGTTAGGTAAATTTAGTTAACTTCTCCTTAAAGCCGAGTTCCACCCAATTTTGAGAGGTGGTCTTAAACAAAAGACCACCTCTCCACCCCTCGTATATTAAAAAAATTGTCCCACATATTTTTTTTTCAATGTTGGCAACTATGTAGTGTAGCAGTGGGTGTGACCACCTGCACTCTAGTTCTAAAGCACCTCCCCTGCTTCCAGGGAGAAGGTTCTGGAAGAGGGGCAGGGCTTAGAACTGGAATGGCAGTCAGCTCATGTGGGAGCCCTGACCAATCCCCAACTGGTATTGGCAGGGGGTGGGCCTCCTATAAAAGCTGAGGTAACAGGCCACTGGGGGGAGTTGTCAGCTGAGAGAAGTGGAGAATGGAGTACTAGACAGCAGCAGGAGGCCATCCCCATCTGGGAGGGGTGCGCCGATCGCAGGAGGCCCGGGAGAGCTGTGAGGGAACTTCACTTTTACACGGTCATTGGTGAAGTCTTCATCATTACATGGTCATTGATGAGGAACTCCTGGAGCAGAGGGGCAGGTGAAGCAGTCAGGACGTACGGTCTGGTTAAGTTCTCCATGGAGGACTCGGGGCAGAGAAAGGTTGGTGAGTGTACCACAGTGGAGGGCTGGATGTGGGGACATGCCAAAAAGTCTGTGAGGGAACTTCACCTTTACACGCTCATTAGTGAAGTCCTCATCATTACACAGTCATTGATAAGGAGTCCTGGATCAGAGGAGAGACTTTGGGGAATTGTGTCAAATCGATGTGGCCTGAGGGTACAGGATTTACAAGGTGGGCTAGCTGGGAACAGTAGTCCACCATTCAGAACATGCTTTTAAACTACTAGGCCTCTGGCTCGAGGTACTGCAGGCTTCTGGCCTAGTAGCAGCAATCAACCAGAGTCAGCATGAGAAACTATTCAGAGTGGGTTCTTCTGCTTACAGAAGAAGATGTGACAAGAAATTAATATGCTACAGCATAAGTTTGTGCAGGAGGAGAGGACTTCTGGGAACACCTACCTTAAACAGTTAAGGGTGGTGTCCTCATCTTTACATGGTCATTGAAGATGAAGTTCTGGAAGCAATAGTCTGCAGGAGTTACGCAGAGGAGGAGCAACAGTCTGCATGGTGATGCAGAAAAAAGGCTGTGGCTGTTAAACATGCGCATTATTCCTTCAGGCTCAATCTATATGCTAAATCTATAGAATCTCTAAATATGATGCCAACGTGATCTATTCTACGGGCATCCCATATACTCCTTTGCTCAACCAAGTTGTACCCTCCAATAAACAAAAAAGAACAAAACACAGCAAATTACTTTTCATTGTCTCTGCAAGTGATATATGGGACTCTGGCAGCGGAGTGATATGGTGGATGTTTGTTACTAGTGGTAACTACACCACTACATAAACATTACAGACAATAGCAACAAATATTGCATTGTGGCTGGACAGTAAATAAGCAGCTTATTTATGCTGCAAATTAGGAAGGAGAGATAAGTCAAGTTGTATCTTGAAATACATATTAGAGCATATTATTTGGCTGCAGGGGAGAGGAGAGAGTGCACCTACAATGGCTGGTAATACCTGGGAGCCTGATGTCACCCATAGGCTTTAATGGTCCATCCATTGCTGGTGCTCCCTCTTCTCACCTGCAGCTGCTGCCTGACACTGGGAAGCAGGATCATGTGACCATACCAGAGGTACCTGAAAATAGTAGAGTATATACATCTTTCTTACACAGGTTAGTTAGCATAGGTGTTAGGAGGGGGGGGGGGGGGCTTGGTAGTTTAGAGGCCAGTTAGGGTTTGCCTGGAATTCTACTTAAACTGCTCCAACACACTCACAAATGGCTGCTGGGACCCTCCCTTTTATGGTGAGAGGGCTGACACATATCAAAACTCCCATTACTGGACATTCTGACCACAGCTGTGGGAAGGGCATTGTGTAAAATCCAGTCCGGCAAATTTCTACATAAAATATCCAGGAGCACCCAAACCCAAACTTCATCTCAAGTAGTTACAGAAACATTTTTGGGTACTTTTTTTTTTATATTATTTTTTTTTTCATTTGCATCCATACACAAACACACTAATAAAGTACCTCATGCAAGTAAATACAATATACATTTTCCATCCCTTTGCCCCACTACTAAAACCTATCCTCACCCCCCTCCCTTTCTTCTTCCCTCCTATTCCCATCCTTCGCTAAAACTAAGTTTCCTTATTTTGCCCGTTTCTCCTGGTTTAAACCATTTTTCTTCCACTTACAACCTCTGCATATCTCCTGGTCTTCTTAAACACCTTCCAGTCTTTACCATGTATTTATCACCCCTTTTATTTCTTCCACTCCACTATATCTCAGAAGTTCCATATTATATGTGACTTCTACGTTTCCAATCCAGTCTTTTATTGGAGGGCTTTCTATTTCTTGCCAATGTCTTGAGATCTGACTTTTGGCTGCATTTAATAAATGATGTATCAAGGATTCCTTATAATGTTTTATTGAGCCCATTGTCCCATGAAACAAGCACGTCCATGGATCTTTTGATATTTCCTTTTTAGTAATTTATTTTATTAACTGTATTACCTCACTCCAATCATTTTTAATTTTTGGTCAGTCCCACCATAAATGAGCCATTGTTCCCACTATTTTACATGCCCTCCAACAGAATGGCGATTTCTCTATTCGATACCTGCTTACTTTGTACGGGGTTCTAAACCATCTTGATAAGCTTTTTTAGTTCATCTCTGCTGTGTTGGAATCTACTGCAGAGGTAAGTGCCAATCTCATGATCTTTTCTAATTTAGGTTTATTACTTCTGATGCCGTGTACACACAACCTGACTTTTGGACCGGACTGAATGAATCCGTCAGACAAATCAACGTCTGTCGAAAATCAGATGGACTTTAGATTTGGAACATGTTTCAAATCTTTCCGCCGAACCCAGTTCCTATCGAGAAATCCGCTCGTCTGTATGCTGGTCCAACGGACAAAAAAGGATGCTGGGGCAGCTATTGACTACTGGCTATGAACTTCCTTATTCTAGTCCGGTCATACATCATCACGTTCAAAAGAACGGACTTTCGAACGGATTTTAGTCTGTTCGTGTGTGGCCAAGTCCGGTCTTTTAAAAGTCCGTCGTAACTCAGCCGAAAGTCCGTCAAAAAGACCGTTGGACCTATGCCAGTTTGCTCGTGTGTACACGGCATAACTCCTCATTTTTTCTCCCATTTTTTCATGTATGGGGCTCCAGCCCATCCGCTGCCGGCAGGGGTATTTTTGGGTACTATGTAGCATTGAAAGGTACCTGATATGTGACTGGGAGGAGACACTTTGCTAGGTATAGTCTTGTAACAGATTTGCTATAAATGTTACTTGGATGTCCTTCATACTGGTAGGATGAATTATTCAACTCAACAACAATTGAGGGGTTTAGACTTTTACCATTCCATCCCTGTAGTATACATCTATCAGGCTATCTAGATTTATAGAACAGAGCTTAGAAAACTCAGATAAACACTGCACCGCTTTGGAGTTTTCACAGTTGAGAACAGACATTAATAACTTGATCTGGCAAGTTACGAAATAATTTGTTCCTAAAGACTGCAAGAGTTCCCCCGATAGCAAGTACTGTCAAATTTGGAGAAAGCCTGAACAACGAAGCTGAATTAATTCCTGATTTGAAATTTTTTAAAGGGGATCTTGGCTTGGCTATTTTTAATAAATGTGTTGTGTTTATGACTAAAATATACAATGTATTTTTTTGTTTTTTTAGTCATGGAATTATGAAATATTGCACATAAATATTCATGACTGAGAGCCAGCAGGAGGCAGGTCTTTTGAGATGGGTTTACATTCCCATACAAGTCTATGGGGAATGCAAAACGTGCTTCAAGCAGACCAAATGCACCTGTCATTGAATTCAGAATGATCTCAGGAGCGTCTCAAACTGATGTCAAACTGATATCATCAACACAAGCCGCATATGGACAGCTAAATTACTCAGAGGAGGTAATTGGGCTCCTGCCCATTGAAATCAATGGGATGGCGCGGCTATACCACCGGCAAAGTGCCTCTGCAGAGGTGCTTTGCGGTGGTTCTTAACCATTTCTCGGCCGCTAGCGGGGGGTAAACCCGCCCCGCTAGTGGCCGCATACCGACGGTAAAGCGCCGCATACAATAGCGGCGCTTTACCGCCGAAGCCGACGCCCGCCCCAGTGTGAAAGGGCTCTAAATACCACCAAAAGAAAGCTCTATTTGTGTGAAAAAATGGACAAAAATTTCATATGGGTACAGTGTTCCATGACTGAGTAATTGTCATTCAAAATGTGAGAGCACTGAAAGCTGAAAATTGGTCTTTTTTAGGAAGGGGGTTTAAGTGCCCAGTGGGCAAATGGCTAAGGAACAGGTCATCTCCTACCTCCAGACCAGCAGGGCAGTTGTTTTGGTTCTGATCTTTCCATTGGCTGCTAACCTTGCATTTTGCAATAAGGGATATATTTTGCTCATTATTATAAAGCTCAGTAATAAGCACACATCGAGCCTGGCAGTTCTCAGGTAATTATCTGATGACTAACTGCTACGGGAACAATCAAATTAATGACACCAGTGCTAGCACGGACATTTAATGAGTATGATAGAACAGACTATTGTCAGCTCGAAAACTTTTGTCCACGATAATCAAGCCTGTGAACTGCAGATATCTAATCCCCATTCTGCTGATTGAAAAAGATCCCCATTAGACTGCTATTCATCATTCCGATTATCCAGACACAGCAAAAAAAGAAAAGAGGAATTTTAAGTCAATAATGATACATCCAACGGCTTCGAGACGAGGGTGCCGGCTGCGACCGTTGCGGTATTTGGAGCTACCATATAGATGTACTTATGTAAATGTCTGATAGGTGATGGCATTCTGGAACGCATTGCCGCTCGTCTCGCTATACGTTATACTGTCATCAACTAATAATGTTCTCTGCTTGACATTTCCTGGCATAATGAAGCATTTCTGCCTGTTCAAGTCACTAATTAAAACGGAACAATTTTCCAGAGTGGAATTGAGCGGACATGAAATTTGACAATGAGTTTATTTATTTGTAGCGATGGATAACTTTCTTGACTATGAGCAGATATAGTGGTGTAGTCTAAGTAAAAAGGGAACTTTGGGGCATGAGTAGAAGTAAAAGTTATCACATAGTTACATAGTAGGTGAGGTTGAAAAAGACACAAGTCCATCAAGTCCACCCCATTAATTTGTTCAGATCTATTTGCAAGGTTTCCACATCCTGCGGAGATGTTTTTGCCCTGCTTAGCTTAGTATCGTTCTCATATACAGAGATTGAACAGTTTACCCCATCCTCCAGGTTGTTTATGAACAAATTAAACTGGATTGGTCCAAGCACAGAACCCTGGGGGACCCCACTACCCACCCCTGACCATTGCAAGTACTCCCCATTTATCACCACCCTCTGAACTCGCCCTTGTAACCAGTTTTTAATCCATGTACTCACCCTATGGTCCATGCCAACGGACCTTATTTTGTACAGTAAACATTTATGGGGAACTGTGTCAAATGCTTTTGCAAAATCCAGATACACCACGTCTACGGGCCTTCCTTTATCTGGATGGCAACTCACCTCCTCATAGAAGTTTAATAGATTGGTTTGTCAAGAACGATTCTTCATGAATACTAATGATACCATTCTCATTACTAAAATCTTGTATGTAGTCCCTTGTCATTCCCTCTAAGAGCTTGCATACTATTGATGTTAGGCTAACTTCTCTGTAATTCCCAGGGATGTATTTTGGGCCCTTTTTAAATATTGGTGCTACATTGGCTTTTCTTCAATCAGCTGGTACCATTCCAGTCAGCAGAGTGTCAGTAAAAATTAGGAACAATGGTGTGTCAATTACTTGATTGAGTTCACTAAGTACCCTCTGGTGCAAGCTATCTGGTCCAGGTGATTTACTAAGGTTAGGTTTCTCAAGTCTAATTTTAATTCAGTCCTCTGTTAACCATGGAGGTGCTTCCTGTGATGTGTCATGAGGATAAACACTGCAGTTTTGGTTACTGAAGCCCCCCGATTCCCTTGTGAAGACTGAAGAGAAGAATAAATTCCATACCTTCGCCATCTCCCCATCCTTTGTAACAAGATGTCCTTCCTCATTCTTCATGGGGCCATGAGGAAGGGCCATGTTGGACATTTTTCCAATGATCAGCTAAAGCAGTCCCTGATCGGTGTACTCTGACAGTGGCACCCACTACAATGTCTTGGGGATGGGGGGATTCCTCCATCTACCTCCCCAGTTTGTGTGAATGGAGGAATCTGTTGTTTTTTTTTTTTAAATAACAGTGTATAGCCAGCTTTAGGAAAGACTGTGATTTCAGGGTGTCATGGTCATGCCCCTGGAGCAGTGTATTGATGCAAAGAGTAGAGCTCATATCATCGCTTCAAGGCTTCTCTTGGCATGAACTGGAATTCCCACCGCCAGAAGAGGACATAAGAGGACCCACTGCATCACATGGCCAGCTAAAGATACCAGGACCCCCTTTTTTTCATTTTATTATTATTATTATACAGGATTTATATAGCGCCGACAGTTTACGCAGCGCTTTACAACATTAGGGCAGACAGTACAAGTACAATACAATTCAATACAGGAGGAATCAGAGGGCCCTGCTCGTTAGAGCTTACAATCTAGGAGGGAGGGTCAAGTTATACAAAAGGGTAATAGCTGTGGGGGATGAGCTAATGGAGAAAATAGTGCAGTTGTTAGATGGAGGCGGGATAGGCTTCTCTGAAGAGGAAAGTTTTCAGGGATCGCCTAAAAGTAGATAAAGTTGGAGACAGTCTGACAGATTGGGGTAGGGAATTCCAGAGGATGGGCGAGGCTCGGGAGAAGTCCTGGAGGCGGATATGGGAGGAGGGGATGAGGGAGCTAGAGAGCAGGAGGTCTTGGGAGGAATGGAGATGGCGATTAGGTTGGTATTTTGAGACTAGGTTAGTAATGTAGCTGGGGGCAGAGTTGTGGATGGCTTTGTAACTTATTGTTAGTATTTTGAATTTAATTTGTTAAGCGAGTGGTAGCCAATGGAGGGATTGGCAGAGAGGGGTAGCAGACACTGTGCGGTCTGTAAGGTGGATGAGTCTGGCAGCAGCATTCATGATGGACTGAAGGGGGGATAGTCTATTTAAAGGTAAGCCAATGAGGAGTGAGTTGCAGTAGTCAAGGCGAGAGATAACCAGGGAGTGAATCAGGAGCTTTGTGGTTTCATTGGTTAGAAAGGGACGTAGTTTAGAGATGTTGCGGAGGTTGAGGCGGCAAGCTTTGGAAAGTGATTGGATGTGGGGCTGAAAGGAGAGTTCAGAATCTAGGATAACACCTAGTACCCTGACGTGTGGTGACGGGTGGATGGTTGTGCCATTGCTCTTGACAGAGAAGAGGCACGTGGGGGAGGAAATATTATAAGCTCGGTTTTGGACAAGTTGAGTTTGAGAAAGTGGTGTAACATCCATACAGATATGTCGGTTAGTGAGTTAGTGATGCGTGAGGAGACTGATGGAGTGAGTTGAGGGGTGGAGAGATAGATTTGTGTGTCATCAGCATAGAAATGATATTGAAAGCCGTGAGAGGCTATCAGCTGACCCAGGGAAGAGGTGTAGATTGAAAATAAAAGAGGTCCAAGAACAGAACCTTGGGGGACCCCGACAGAGAAGGGAAGAGGAGTGAAGGAAGTAGAATTGTAAGTGACACTGAAGGTGCGTTGGGATAGGTAGGATGAGAGCCACTGAAGAGCACAGTCACGGAGACCGAGGGAGTAAAGTTTTTTGAGGAGGAGGGGGTGGTCAACCGTGTCAAAGGCAGCTGAAAGATCCAGAAGTAGGAGTACAGAATAGTGTCTGTTGGTTTTTGAAGTTAGTAGGTCATTTGTGAGTTTTAAAAGAGCAGTTTCTGTGGAGTGTTGAGAGCGAAATCCAGATTGAAGAGGATCAAGAAGGTTTTTTTAATGAGGTGGCAACTCAGTTGGTTGTAAACCAGGCGTTCAAGGAGTTTAGAGGAAAAGGGGAGCAAGGAGATTGGGCGTAGGTTGTTAAGATTGGTATGGTCCAAGGACGGCTTTTTGAGTATGGGGGTGACCAGTGCATGTTTTAGAGCATGGGGGAAGATGCCAGAGGTGAGGGAGAGATTGAAGATGTGGCTTAGAGAGTGTAGGATGGGGTCAGAGGGTGACCGTAGCATTTGAGAGGGAATAGGGTCCAGGGGACAGGTGGTTAGGTGGGCAATAGAAAGGAGTTTAGCAACTTCATCTGTGGTAGTAGATTTAAATAGGGGGAGTGTCAGTTGTACCTGTTGACATGGGGTCTTAGCTGGGGGAGATACCTGTAGAATGGAGATTTCATCAGGGATTGTATCAATCTTGTTTTTGAAGTGATTAGCGATTTCCTGGGCAGTGAGTAAGTCAGTGGGTGGAGGCGGTGGAGGACAAAGTAGAGAGATGAAGGTAGAGAAGAGTTCACGGGGATTGGATGAGAAGGTGTTAATAAGAGTTGTAAAATAGGTTTGCTTGGCAGTGTGGAGGAAAGAATAGTATTTTTGGAGGGCAGATTTGTATTGGTTGAAGTCTTCGAGAGACTTAGTCTTGTGCCACAGACGCTCAAGAGTGCGACTACGTTTTTTGAGAATTTTAGTGTCATCTGTTTGCCAGGGTTGTAGGGGTCGAGGCCTGATTCTACGTGTAGTGAGGGGAACGAGCTTGTCCACGGTGGAGGACAGAGATTTATTGTAGATGGACATGGCTTGGTTGGGGCAGGACAGGGGAGAGATTTTGTCATAGATGTGGTCAGTAGCAGAATAGAGGAGAGAGGAGTTGAAGTTGCGAAAGTTTCTACAGGTGATGGTTAGGCGATTGGAGGGAAAGGTGGTGGAAGACAGGGGGAGAGAGAAACTAATAAGGTGATGGTTGGAGAGAGGAAAAGGATTGTTTGAGAAGTTGCATGGAGTGCATAGGTAGGAGAATACAAGGTCAAGGGTGTTTCCATCAGAGTGAGTAGAAGCCTGTACCCATTGCTTCAGGTCAAATGAAGAGGTTAGACTAAGAAGTTTAGAAGTAGCAGGAGTGTTTGTATTAGTAGGGATGTTGAAATCACCGAGAAGGATTGTGGGAATATCCGAAGAGAGAAAGTAGGGTAGCCAGGCAGAAAACTCATCAAGGAAAGTCGATAATGGTCCAGGGGGTCTGTAGATCACAGCAATTCTTAGAGATGTAGGAGAGAATAGACGTATACAGTGGGCTTCGAATGATGAGAGGGAAAAAGAGGGTGGAGGGTTAATAACCTGGAAGGGGATAGGAGGAATCCCACTCCACCTCCCTTGCGTCCATTCGGCCTAGGGGAGTGAGTCCAGTGAAGGCCACCCTGGGAGAGGGAAGCAGGAGAAGGGGTGTCATATTCGTGGAGCCTGGTTTTGGTGAGAGCAAGTAGATTAAAGGAATTAGTGAAAAAGAGGTCATGAACAGCAGTGAGTTTGTTGCAGACAGAGCGGGCGTTCCAGAGGGCACAGGAGAGAGGGAGGCTGGTGTTGGGAAGAAGATGCATGGAGACTAAATTGTGTAGGTTGCGGCGACTACTGCCAGAGGGTGTAGGGTGATGGTGATGGGTGTGTTGGGCACAGTTAAATAAGGGACGCCCAGGGTTTGGGGAAATATCTCCAGCGATTAGGAGAAGCAGAAGAGTGAGGGAGGTAATATGAGAATATGATTTGTATGAGGGGACATGCTTTAGTATCCTGGGGGGTATGTTAGCAAGTGGGCTTAGAGTTAGAAAGAGGTGATGAGTGCAGTAATAGGGAGAGGGGAGAAGTGAGGGTGATATGTACAGATTGTGTGGTGGAGCAGAGGGATGTAGAAAAGAGAGCTTGAGGAGAGAGGCTGCAATTGTGAAGAGGAGGAGAGGTAAAGAGTGCATGTTTCAGAGAAGGTGAGATAATATGAAAATGAGATCACCTGCAATCTGCTATGGTTTGCTTTGTGCAAATCGCAAGAGCAGAAGTGCCACTTATTTTAAGAACCCCACTTCTTTGGAAGAACCCCCTGTATGTGCAGCCCCCTGTATGTTCCCTCGTAAAGAAGGCCTTGTTATATACTGTGTTGGGTGTGGATGGAATCTGGCAATTAATCAATTAGGAGGGCATATTAGGAACACAGCAAGCAAGGCATAACTTTCACACCACAATCAAACTGCAAGGGGACTAAAAGGCCAAAATTGTAAAGATAAGGAAACCCATAATTTAGGTAAGACTTAATGGCTAAATAAACATTGAAATAATGTGAGCATGGCTACAGATGTAGTTGAGACAGCGGTGACAAACAGATTTACCAAAAATGTATATAAGCGGTCAGTCAAATTTTCAGTTTGCAGGACATGGGAATATAAATGCAGATTACCAAAAATGTATATAAGCGGTCAGTCAAATTTTCAGTTTGCAGGACATGGGAATATAAATGCAGATTACCAAAAATTTATATAAGCAGTCAGTCAAATTTTCAGTTTGCAGGACATGGGAATATAAACGCAGAATACCTGTGAAGAGAGAAGAAAATGTTCAGATGGATGGTGCAAGAGCAGAAGTGCCACTTATTTTAAGAACCCCACTTTGGAAGAACCCCCTGTATGTGCAGCCCCCTGTGGCAGGACAAGAAATGTATACAATCAGTATATAATGCAGCAATCCATAAACGTTACATATCCAAACTATTGAGATGACATCAAAGTGACAATGGGTACTATTGTACTATTGACTATTAAGTTGTAAAAGCCCTAGACATGCTATCTTGTTTATGCTGAACACCGCTGTCAGGGCCCCTTGCACAGCTGCTGCCCAAAGGCAAATGCAAATGCACATCCATGATCCAGCAAGTGTCCATCATGCCATGTACACAAATGTGCGCCTGCACATGAATATTCACACACACGCGCAGGCGAGCGCCAATGTGCACATGCCAATAACATTGGTGCCAAATGTCATATATACAGTATCTCACAAAAGTGAGTACACCCCTCACATTTTTGTAAATATTTTATTATATCTTTTCATGTGACAACACTGAAGAAATGACACTTTGCTACAATGTAAAGTAGTGAGTGTACAGCTTGTATAACAGTGTAAATTTGCTGCCCCCTCAAAATAACTCAACACACAGCCATTAATGTCTAAACCGCTGGCAACAAAAGTGAGTACACCCCTAAGTGAAAATGTCCAAACTGGGCCCAATTAGCCATTTTCCCTCCCCGGTGTCATGTGACTCGTTAGTGTTACAAGGTCTCAGGTGTGAATGGGGAGCAGGTGTTTTAAATTTGGTGTTATCGCTTTCACTCTCTCATACTGGCCACTGGAAGTTCAACATGACACCTCATGGCAAATAACTCTGAGGATCTGAAAAAAAGAATTGTTGCTCTACATAAAGATGGCCTGCAGCATGGTTTAACAGGACAGGTTCCACTCAGAACAGGCTTCACCATGGTCGACCAAAGAAGTTAATTGCACGTGCTCAGCGTCATATCCAGAGGTTGTCTTTGGGAAATAAACGTATGAGTGCTGCCAGCATTGCTGCAGAGGTTGAAGGGGTGGGGGGTCAGCCTATCAGTGCTCGGACCATACGCCGCACACTGCATCAAATTGGTCTGCATGGCTGTCGTCCCAGAAGGAAGCCTCTTCTAAAGATGATGCACAAGAAAGCCCGGCGTAAACAGTTTGCTGAAGATAAGCAGACTAAGGACATGGATTACTGGAACCATGTCTTGTGGTCTGATGAGACCAAGATAAACTTGGGTGGGGGAGGGCATAGAGCCCTGTAGTTGGATAAACCCTATACATTTTTCTTTATTTAAGTACCAAAAATTCACAGAATGGTTTTTAATTTTACTGGGAGTCCTTCGTTAATTGGATAATGCTCATGAAGGAAACTGGCCTCAGCACAACATAAAAAGCCTTCAATGGACTTCAAATGGCCATCTATGTACACCTTTATTCCAACCTATTCCTATTCTGAATCAACATAGAAGTGTCCTTATCTCTATTCAGGGCACGGGGAGAACTAATCTGAATAATGAAGGCCCTGCTGACCTCAGCAGAGATAAATAATGTCTGATTATATGGCTTCCAAACACTCCGGGGGACCAGGGTTCACTTTTCTGAATACATTTCCAATACTGTATGTAAATGATTGAACTTCTGGCACATTAAGTGGTCACCATGAGAATAATATTAATAAGGATCAGCTTATGCAGGTCCTGCAGGTGATCTATTAAAGCATTAAGGAATTGGATAGGTTTAATAGCACTTATGTGTTGTGGACTTAATGGAATTCTTGAAACAGCTGAGCATCCCAAAGGCTTCAAGGTGCGGAGAAGCCGCAGGTAGCAGTGTGACATGCCAGCTGTTATTTTCATACAGTATAGGAGCTGACGCCATATGGATGATACAATCATAATGCTATGCCATGCTGTGTCAACCTCATAATCTGAATTGGAAGCAACTTCATTGTGTTCTTATTGCACTGAAAACTCTGAGCTCTACTTTTGCCACTTGGTTGGAACAATCCATGCATTTATTCCCGTGCACGTTCTCTGAAGAGCAATCTGTGTTCACATCATTCTTCGTAGAGCAATTGACAGGCGGTGAGGAGGCATTGTATTGCCTCCTCACTACCTGCTTTAACTCCTTGAACCCTGCACTAGCCTGCCATGACTGCATGCATTGTGTGCAGTTGCTGGGTGTTTGCAGAGTGGCCCCATTGGATCACGCTTAGTGGGTGCTATGCCCAGCAAAAGTGACAGGGGATATATTTCCTGCTGTAGTCACAAAGCACAGCACCGTGGCATGCAGGTAAAGGTGAAGGTGTTGGGGCTGGTAAAAATGAGACTCAACTGAGATATTTGACCATCCTTCAACCACATGTAGCACTACTGTCGTAGGAGGGCCTGGTTAGAATGAGTCCTCTGTTTCTTGCCTCACCCTCCTCAAGAACTTCAGCCCCTCTGACACACTAGGTCGAATACACAAAGCATGCAATATCACAGAAAATCTCTGAAGGTAATACTTGATACCCAGTAGTGGTAATATATCAAGAAACAGGCACGAAACAAGTTAGTAAAGGCAAGTCTTAATGTATTGTCACACAACATGGATAGTAATGAAAGAAGGCATAAAAATAGATTGGCAATAGTGAGGATACAATTTGACAGTAGCAAGCACTAGACATAAGATAATACTTTGCTCCATATCAGCATAAATAGTAACAAGGTCACCGCAGGGTAGCAATGGACAGTACTGTAGTTTAATTAACTGAGTTAAGGGTACTTTACTGCGAAGGTGCCTTACTGGTAACTATACTCAGCCTAGGCTCACTGGCGGGGGGGGACCCACTAAATGAATAATGGACAAGGGCTAGTAAAAAAGCTTTGGGGGGGTGCAGTCCCTTATGTTGTCCTTCAGCCGGTTATAGTTGGGGCCCTTTAAGAAGTGTTGGTGCACTTAACAACAGTCTTGCTAAACCCACATGCGGTATAGTTGCAGTATAGGTGAGGTATAATCAATGTAGTGCCTCTAATGGATCAATCCCTGCAAGCAGCATGAACAATGAGGAATGAGCCCTCTCATCAGTCCCTGTAGTGCAACTGTGTTGTGAAAGGGGGCTCCCTCTGTTTCTCTACAGAATGTCCCTGGTGATCAGCTGTGGGAAGTAGAGGGTGAGAGCATGCTTCGGTCTCCCTGTTACAACGGTGCAGATGCAACGCCGCGGTCCTTTTCGGCCCTACGCAGGGAGTCTTTGCTCCCAGGCCTCAAGCTCTGGTCCCTGGTTGCTGGATTGGCTTTCTGCCACTATATGGGCACTCAGGCAGGTGTGCTCACATGAACTTTCTTGGCGCCAAGAGGAAGAAGTTGTTTGTGCGATCTCCACCCCTCTGCATCATGGTATTCTGGGAATTGTAGTGTAAAGGGTACATGAGTTCCATTCTTTGGCTGCTGTCCCACACTTCAATTCCCATGATCCTCAGAATTCTGCATAGAAGTCCATAGGCTTTCCTGGCTATAGCTCTCCCTCTACTGACTTGAGGGGATAATGCAACACAACATCCTGAGTAATAATAGAAAATAAAACTGACTGTAAAGAGGATAATGTCTCCTTCTTCATTATCCTACTATAGTTCAGCACCTGGTTACACACATGTATAAACAGGCCCTAACACAAAAAATCACAGAAGAAGATATACTACAGAATATTTGACCTTAAATACAGGAACTATGCTGTACAACTTTCAAGTGGGATCGTACATATTGCATCACAGGTCATATCAGGTTATAGTCCTTGTGCTTCTCCCTAATTAAGATGGCCATAGACAAGTAAATTTTGTAATGTTGAAAAAAAATATATTAAAATTCTCAGTATATTCGTCTGAAAGTACTTTAACATTTTGTTTGCTTTTATAACTCGATTTTGGACCAAATGGATTTTCCCCCATGAAAGCAACATACACTGTTAAAAATGTGTTCAAGAAAGATTAGCAAATTTTCTTGTAACTGGTCAAAATTGACCCACTAACCATTAGAAAATCAAATAAGCATAATATATAGATAGGGTTAATGTTGTCCAAACCATTTTTTGGGAATGGCCATCAAATTATTTTTGAATAGGTCCTTGAATTTTGTATGGTAAAATATTTTGAAGATTAATATTGACCTATCTTGATCCCCTACTGGTTCGAGGTGAATTTAAGAAGATAGGCTAATTGTGTAGTTGAGATGGATAGATAAAGAAAAATAAAAAGGCTAAACTGCTTACCTTTCTGGTAAAATTGGGGCTCCATGCTCTTTCTAATGTTGGTAACATGCCAAAAAAACCTATGCAGTTGGTCATGAGATCTCTGCTAAATCAGAGGATTGCTTGCTAGACCAGCTTGTTCCAATAACTGGCCATCTTCTGTTGGTAGGTTTAATTCAAGACTGCACCTTTGTGTTGATGGAAGGGATCTGGCTTACTGAACTAGAGGAAGCAGGGTTTTTTTTCTCAGAGAATAGGTGCAGGTACTCCCCACTTCCTAGTCACCCCTTATCACCTACCCCACAGTCAAGCACTGTTCCTAATTGCCGCGTACACACGAGCGGACTTTTCGACCGGACTGGTCCGACGGACTTTCGGTGGACTTCCAACGAACTTTCCCAACTTTCACACCAAAGTCCAACGAATTCGTACGTGATGACGTACGACCGGACTAAAATAAGGAAGTTGATAGCCAGTAGCCAATAGCTGCCCTAGTGTCGGTTTTAGTCCGTCGGACTAGCATACAGACGAGCGGATTTATCGCCCGGACTCGAGTCCTTCGGAAAGATTTGAAATGTGTTTTATTGCTAGGTTCGTCGGACTTTTGGAAAAAAAAAAGTCCGCTGGAGCCCACACACGATCGAATTGTCCGCCGGAGTCCGGTCTGCCGGAGTCCGGTCCGCCGGACCAAGTCTGCCAGAAAGTTCGCTCGTGTGTACGCGGCATTAGTTTCACCTCCTACTAACCTACCAGTACCTCTTCTAAAAGAGAATACAGAACCAAGTATAATTTTGTGGTGTTAAGTAATGTATATGGAATGTGTTATTGATAAGAAAATCAGTAAAATACATCCCCTGCGTCCAGCAACATACAGTATCCCCCCCCCAGCAACAATAGATGTCCTCTCCCAGCAGCAATACATCGCCCAGCAAAAATATAGCCAACAGCAACAATACACCCCAGCCAGCAACAATACACCCCAGCCAGCAACAATACATCTCCCAGCAGCCAGCATAATTAGAAATTATAGCAGCAGAAGACTCCTCCCTCACTAGTAGCCCACTCTCAGCAACAACTGTTTCAGGATCTGGATCAGAACCTGGAACCTCTGTTGTGTCTGGTTTCCTCTTGCTGTGTCATCTGAGGCGCTGGACAGCTCCCTGCCTGACTGATTGGGCAACCTTGATTTGTGTCTTGTTTCTGGTGAACTCTGAACCCTTTGCTCCCCTCATGACTTTCCCGATTTAAGCAATGCCTCTTCACTTGCTGTTTGCCAGATTATTGTGTTCCTCTCTGGCCAATATTTTTCTCGTTTTGCTCCTGCTGCTGTCCATACCCTCACTACCACTCGTTATCAACGTTTGGGTTACTCCTCGATTATGTTTCTGCTTGATAGCAACCTACAACCAATTTTTACCGACCTTTGTGTTGTTTACTGACTACACTTTTGCTTGATCCCCACTTGCTCAATCAGACTCCAATTTGGTCATCTCCTGGTGTGGCGATCCTGAGGACTGTGACTGTAGCATGCAGCAAAACCCATCTCTACCATCAGGAGCTCTGGTGAAGATTGGTTAGTGCTTAGATCTTGTGTCTCGGGTCAGCCTGCATGTGTATTTATCCTGTTGGTTGGTGTGAACCACTCTACTGCTATAGCTACTGGTCTCTGAGCCTTATTCCTGACTATGACCTTACCATGGCCCTCCAACACACACCAGCACCCCTTGCCATTATCTACATTGAGTGCTAAATTTGCCAGAACCGCTCCCTGTGTTCCCGCTGAAAAAAACCCTGAGAAGGAGAATCTACTTCAGACAGCACATTAATCCACTGACCTAAGGATTGTGTTTGGACACTTCAAACTGGGATCATAAACTTTATATAAATGGGCCGCACTGATTGCACTTTTTATTGCTCTTTAAAAATTTAAATTTTTTTGCACATCTTTAGTTGCACAGTTTTTTAGTTTGCACAATGTTTGCTGTCTTGATCTCTTTTACATGTTATTTGCACATATGGTAAGCACTTGTAATTCTTTGACTTATATTGGTTTTAATAGCCTCCGAACAATTTTAAGTCAACCCCCATCAGATGAGGCAGTCTGTGTTTTGGATGATGCCGTTAAATTGTTCCGAGGCTTTCATTATGGCGAATGGTAGATAACGTGCTAGTGGCCGCTTGTGGGCGGGTTCTACTGCGCCCTTGCAAATGGGGTAACATCTCAGCTGAAGGTATTCTCACCAATGCCCAGTCATGTGAAGAATCAAACATTAAGGCAATCCCCAACTCAGAGATGAGCCACTTATGTGCAGCAGTGTTGTACAGAGTTCCTCTGTGAGATGTTTCATCCCATGTCACTACAGACTTATAACTGATGTATATTTGCTTTAGGAGGGATGTGCTCAGTCTTTGCTCATTCCACCAGTCCAGCGGACCTCTGTTATCTCGCTCCCAGTAACAGAATGGTGTCCCACCACCTAGTTCCCGTACTTAGTGATCAGGCCTTAGATCTCCGTAATGCTAGTCCACTCTTGGTTACCCATCAGAGCACCAACCCCCTCACTACCGGAGGACCTGTCACCTAGCCAGATACCATGCCAAACAATTGGCTGCTGTAGCTGTTCTTCCTTTTGGTTACCAATGACAACTACCTCCTCTTCTTTGCCTTAGGATTTAACCTTTTGTAGTGGTGTTACACATACCCCACATTGCTTTTACAGAGCCAGGTTTTTACGAATACACCAACGCCCAACATGCACCCCTTGAATAACTTCAGACCATGCTCAAAGCAGTTGAAACAACTTTACTGGAAACTTTGCATAACAGTTACAACAGGGAAAAATGTCCTTTACCTCAGTGGTAATCAACCCTGTACTCATGGCTCACTAACAGGCCAGGTTTTTATGTATTACCTTGGGGAAATGCAGACTAGAATACTGCAATCACTGAGCAGCAAATGATATCACCTGTGATGTATTTCAGTTATCTTGCAAACATGGACTGTTAGTGATCCCTGAGGACAGGGTTGATGACCACTGCTTTACCTAACACTGAATGCCCCAGCATACCTGTACAGGTAAAATCCTTTTGGGTGCCTAGTCTATAATTGGAGACTCCAGAATGGAGGTGACCATTGTTACGGTGTCCCGATGAGTCCAACCATAGGTCCCAGCAACCTTCTTCAATGGCTCCCGTTTTCTTGCCCCTTTGGGATCCGAATGTCTCCCCTTTTATATTGCATGGGAAAGGAAGCCAGACCCCAAAAAGCCAGTAAACTTGTCCAGCGAAGGCTGCAAACCTTTAACCCTTTCCCCACTGACAAACGAAATACAGTAGGCAACCTGCCTACACACTGACTATAGGAACCGTCTCCAGGGACTGGTGGCATTTCGGGGACTCAGCCTGCAGCAAAATATTTGCTACTTTTGTGTATTGGTTTTAATACTTTGCTCTGTTTTTTTTTTAATGAGATTTTATATTATTTTAAAAAAGAAGTATCACCATAGGTTTAAATTCTGTTCAGTGGGTGAGAAAACAAAAGGAAATAAGTTAAAAGTTAGAGTCAACTGGTAAGGGGCCCAGAAATATTTTTTTTTACTGGGAAAGGGGGCTTGGAACACATTTGTCTGCCTGGAAGATTGGGAAATATTCATAGATAGTTGGGAACCTCAGCAGTTTGGGAATACCAATTTGCTCATGTCTAGGTGGGACAAGTTTTGATCTTTTACTCAGCTTAGATACCATTTGGGTGCATTTAATGCCTTTTCAGTTTTCTTTTTCAAAAAAGGAAAAGGTTGGCTTTTGATCAGACATTCATCATGTAGAAAAACCCTTTGTTCAACAGCCAACACTTCTGACTCGCAAATTATCCCCTAGAGTCTTCAATCTGTCGCTTTGCATGCAACTATCTGGCTGCGTTCAGTGCTCCTTTGCCCTCAGTGAATTTACCGGTGCCGTTACAACTTTTTCTTTCCACTGAATTGTATATAAAGTTTTAATTGTTCACTTCATATGACCACCTTAGCTCATGAATATGACAGCCAATGCTTCAGCTACAATATTATAATGGACATAATTAGCCAGCATTTTTTTTTTTCCCCTGAGATGTGCTGGAGCTAATTGTCATTTTGTCATTAAATTACTAAACTACTTTTGATTTGAATAATGCATTTCACACTGACTAATGGGAATTTTTTTTTTTTGTCCGCAAGATGATAAGTATTCTTGTAAAGAGACAACTGTGTGCAAATCCTTCACATGTCCATATTACTTTTTAATTAAGCATGAAAATTAGGTAATAAAGTAATTATTAATAAATCATAATAATTGGTTAATATTATACAACAAAAGAACATTCACTTTTCAGCTCTAAACATGAGACTAGCACAGCCACTGCAATTATGATGCAACTACGACGGGTCCTGCTGGGCTGGGGTAGGCAGGTAAGATCCTGATTTGGTGGCAACTTTACATGACCATGGGTATAAATTCTACAACTTTCTTCATCCCACTTTGCTTTTGACTTTTTTCAAGTCAGTGTGAGCTAACCTTCCTTCCATCCATCACCACATCCCTCGAAACTGTCTGTGAAGTTTCCCATTGATCTAAGTCATGGTATATCTAGTAGGAGTTAATCATATTCAGCTGGACTTGTTCTGTAATGTTGAGTCCATTTTGTAGCTTATCCAAGCCACTGCTTCAGTTGTAATGGCACTCTTTAGAACTCAAAAGTGGCTTGGAGCAGATGTCAGCATATAGCCCCAGCAGAAGCTACATATACAGGGCTGGATTTACATCTCAAGAGCCTATATGCAGAGAATTCTAATGCGTCCCCCCCCCTCCCAAAAAAAATACAGTAAGACCAACTTTTTTTTTCGTGATAAAGTAGTAAAATTACTCTCCACCAAATCCCCTCTCCCAGCACAAATGCTCTCCACTCAAATCCCCCCTCCTAGTAAAAATCCTCTCCCCCAAACCCCCCTCCCAGCACAAATGCTCTCCCCCCAAATCCCCATTCCTAGTAAAAATCCTCCCCCCAAATCCCCCCTCCTAGTACAAATCCTCTCCCTCAAAGTCCTCCTCCCAGCATAAATCCTCTCCGCCCAAACCCCCCTCCCAGTACAAATTTTACCCCCCAAATCCCCCCTCTTAGTATGCTCTGTCATTACATTCAGGGGTGCCGCCATGCAAGCCCTCTCATCAACTCGGCCTCCAACCAAGGTATGTAACAGGGACACTTAAGGTAAGGGGTGACCCGTGGAGTGCGCCGCAGCAAAATGTGGGTGTGACCAAAGTCATACCAGTGGGAGGGGCTTAAGGGCCATGGTTAAACAAAACAAAGATTCCTTGTACCTATAAAAATATGCAGAGTGTAGGGTTTAAGAGCACACTACATACAGAGTGCAGAGTTGAGGGATGCGCTATATACAGCGTGCAGGGTTGAAGAGTGTGCTACATACAGAGTGTAGAGTTCAGGGTTGAGGGGTGTGCTATGTACAGAGTGCAGGGTTCAGGGGTGGGCTGTGTACAGACTGCAGGGTTGAAGAGTCCGCTATGTAGAGTGCAGGGTTGAGGGATGCACTACATAAAGAGTGCAGAGTTGAGGGGTGCGCTATGTACTGAGTGCAGGGTTGAAGGGTGCACTAGGAACTGACTACATAAAGAGTGCAGGAATGAGGGGTGGGCAGTGTAAAGAGTGCAGGAATTTACATCCAATCTCAGGACAGTCCTTGCAAACCAGGGAAGGTTGGGAGGTGTGCATATGCAGCATCGGATCAATGCTACATCCATTTGACTATAAATGTTTTTGTTTTTTTCACAAACTCATACTTCTCATAATGTTGATTGTAAGAGTTAAAGCGGTTGTAAAGTCAGAAGGCTTTTTCTCTTAATGCATTCTATGCATTAAGATAGAAAACCATATGTGTGCAGCAGCCCCTCTCAGCCCCTCTAATACTTAGCTGAGGTCCATCTAGATGCAGTGATGATGCAGGAGTTTTGCGGCTGCCCAGTATTCCCCTCCTCATTGGCTGAGACAGCAGCATGGCGCCATTGGCTCCTGCTGCTGTCAAAGTCAGTCAGCCAATGAGAGGAGAAAGAGGGTGGGGCTGGGCCGCGACTCTGTGTCTGAATGGACACACAGAGCTGTGGCTCGGGTGCCCCCATAGCAAGCTGCTTGCTGTGGGGGCACTCAACAGGAGGGAGGACCCAGGAGCACCGAAGAGGCACCAGAGAAGAGGAGAATCAGGGCTGCTCTGTGCAAAACCATTACACAGTGCAGGTAAGTATAACATGTTTGTTATTTTTATAGAAAAAAAAACAAGGACTTTTAAAGTTCAACTTTAAGAGGCATATTTATGTAGCGCCCTGCTCCTGTTGATCAGGCCTTGCATGTAAATTTAGGGGGTTATCTGTTCTGTATATGGTTCAGATTTAATCTGTGGCTAAATTAGCTTCTGTTCCAGCATTGGCTGTGTTGCATGTAGTTCCACACTGTTGTCTGTAGGTGTCATTGTCTCCACAGGCCAGTGTTGGAAGAGCAACAGGCTGAAGTGTATTGAGTGCTCTTCTTTCTCAATAGTAACCCAGTGGGGGTGGTCCACCGCTGTTCATTCTGGGAGAGGGTAATTAAGGGGCAGACGCCATTTTTGGGTCTCTTTTGCCTGCTGGCCCTCCTGGCCTAAGGTATGTGACAACTTCTTTCCTGTCTTGGGACCATGCTGGCCCAAGGCTATGTTACTGCAAGTAGGCCCAGAAGTTGTCTGGGACCTGTTGGTTCAGAGGTGGTCCTGTGCTGTCTGTCCTGTGGGAAGAAGTCGAGCAATTGAAGGTTCCACGGGAGGACTCATCTTAAGAGAGGACAGTGCAAGAGGCTGGTATCTCAAGAAGAGCCTGGTGACTCAATTGGAGGATGAATCCTAACTAACCTACCGCACAGTACTGCCATATCGGCGTAAAGATTCTGGTACTGTGTTGCTGTTCATCTAATACTAAATCCTGTGGCAGAGGATTGTTCAACTAATACTACATCCTGTGGCAGAGGATCATACAACAGTTCGTACCTTCTCAAGTCAGTGGCAGAGATTTTTCCTCCGTGCGCCATTCCGGCTGCTAGGTCAGTGAGAGAGACCTATCCGGGTGGGCAAAGATCTGTAGACTGAAGGTGTGTTTGTCTTCAGGATCTAAAATTTCTCAGTGATCTGCATAAGGTATTTGAACTCTCCTGCAACTCCCTTTCTACCTCTTTACTGCTACTTCCTAAAAAGTTTTGCACTAAAGCATTGGAAACCTAACAAAGTGACTGGTGCATACATTGGTGGGCGTAAGGCCTAATTAGACTCTAAGTTCCGTATTTGGTGGAAATACAGGTAAGAGGGTGACGGCAAAGACCTGAATAAAATCAGCCGCTCCTTCGGGAGTAAGCACTACATTTATAAAGCAATGGATGTGAGAGACACCAAACATTCACTGGTGCTGCTTCACTGACTGTAATTTAAAACACATTGTCAGGATATTTCTATATTAAATTATAAAAACCAATGAACCATGATTTTTCAACAACTAAATTCGCCCTTCTCCTGAACCATTTCAGACAATGACAGGAAGAAAGGCCTCGAGGAATTGGTTCATCAGACAATCATGTTAACCAAACTTCATCAGTGCAGATGTAATGTTAGGTTTTTCGCAACGACTCGACCCCAGTTGACAATGCTGGGAGGACATGACGTTTTGAGGTCAGTAAATAAAAGTCTTTGATCAAGGATAACCCAGATCAAAATATCACAGCTCCATATGATTGAACTAAAGACCATTAATTTCCAAGATAGTCAATTAAACCCTCATTGTTCCAAGTATGAGACTGTCTCTTCAAAAGAAAACTGGTGTTGACTTAACTGTGGCCCGAAACAATGGCAGAGACACCCAGTTTTTTATACACCAAGTGAAATCCAGTTTAATTTGTAGAATTCACCTCCATAACATCTCTAAAATTCACCCCTTTTTAACAAATGAAACCACCAAGCTCCTCATTCACTCCCTTGTTATCTCTCGCCTTGACTATTGCAACTCCCTTCTCATTGGCCTGCCTCTCCATAGGCTTTCCCCTCTTCAGTCTATCATGAATGCTGCTGCCAGACTTATCCACCTTACCAACCGCTCAGTGTCTGCCAACCCTCTCCTCCAATCCTTACGCTGGCTCCCAATCACCCAGCAAAGTAAAATTAAATACTAACCACAACATACAAAGCCATTCACAACTCTGCCCCAAGCTACATCACCAATCTTGCCTCCAAATATCACCCAAATCATCCTCTCCGCTCTTCTCAAGACCTTCTACTCTCAAGCTCTTTCGTCTCCTCCTCTCATGCTCGTCTCCAGGATTTCTCCAGAGCCTCTCCCATCCTCTGGAACTCGCTATCTCCACCTGTCCGGCTATCCCCTACTCTTGCTACCTTCAGGCGATCCCTGAAAACTCATCTCTTCAGGAAAGCCTGTCACATCTCCAACTTATCTCCTACCACTTCCATCAGCTCATTCCCCACAGTTACAACCTTTTGTACCATCTGCCCCACCCTATTAGATTGTAAGCTCTTCTGAGCAGGGCCCTCTTAATCCTCCTGTATCTTATTGTATTATAACTGTATTGTCTCCCTTTTATATTGTAAAGCGCTGCGTAAACTGTTGGCGCTACATAAATCCTGTATAATAATAATAAATTCAAAACAGAATATAAAACATCTATATATTTTAAAGTGGAAGTAAACCCATCCTTGAAACAGTTTCATTTCCGGCACTTGCAGATGTAACACTCCCATTGGTTGTGCTCTCAACCAAACTGTCAAACCATCCAATGGTTGGTGTCATAACTGATCACATGTGCAGCATCATGGCAGTTGTAGATTAAACAGAGGCAAAGATGGCAGCTCCCATGGCTGAAAACGATGGGGGGGTTTACTAATGCCGTGTACACACGACCGGACTTTGACAGCAAAAGTCAGACGGAACGAATCGGCCAGACAATTCGATCATGTGTTGGCTTCATCGGACCTTTGCTGTCGAAAAATCAAACGGGGCCTGGAAGACGGAATTTGCTTACAAAACGCCGCGTAGGGCTGAGTGACGTGTCCACGTCACCTCACACCGATGCTGTGAAACCAGCAGGACGAGCTGTCTGTGAGCATCCGGCCGGTGCTCCAGACCTCTTTCCAAAGGCGCTCAATTCCGAATTTACATGTAAGTGTATATTTTACTTTGACTCAATAAAACCTTAAGATTTTACACTATTGGAGCCCCCCCCCTTTTTTTCCGTACATGGTTACATCACTCTGCTGAGAGCGTGACTTTCCGCTGATCCATCCATCCACACCAAGGTCCCTGACGTTCCATCCCAGTGCCAATCTCGGTTTTTCGGTGGTCCGGAGCAATCAGATCTAACAGCTCACTCAGACCCTCTGTAACGGGGGGTCATGAGTTTCTGGTAAGCGGCCAGTCACTCTGTATGTGGTGGTGGACTCAAGCACCTTGTCCTCATCCAGAAGGACCTCCATTCCAATTTAATCAACACCCGGGTGTTCTATTTTTCACATTTGGACTCACACTAATAATTTTCTCACTGTTGCACATCAAGATTGCACTTTTGATGATTGATTGATTTGTTATTTATTTATTTATATAATGCCAATTTATATAATATATAATTTCCATATTTACACATTTATTTGGATTTTATCCCAAAGGTGAACTGATCGTCACTTGTATGCACATCTGTTTCTCAATAGCACGATTCAATAGTTTTATATTATTTATTTTTGTGTTTGTGTTACATATAGGAATCCTCAGCTTTTTTAATAATTTTTTTATTGATTACACAATCTCACTTTTGCGCAGTTAATCCCCCCATTTTTGTGATCACGTAGTCAAAACATGGCCAGGGTTCAGGAACCGGAACGGATAGTCAGACAAGCCAAAACGTCAGGGAGCCAGAGATGAGCGCAGTAGAACAGCAAGCAGGATCTGGAGCCAGAAGGGATGTCAGCCAAGTAAGTCTTTAACCACTTCAGCCCCGGAAGATTTGGCTGCTGAATGACCAGGCCATTTTTTGAGATTCGGCAATGCGTTGCTTTAACTGACAATTGCGCGGTCATGCGACGTTTCACCCAAACAAAATTGACGTCCTTTTTTTTCCCACAAATAGAGCTTTCTTCTGGTGGTATTGGATCATTTCTGCTGTTTTTATTTTTTGCGCTATAAACAAAAAAAGAGCGTCAATTTTGAAAAAAACACAATATTTTGTACTTTTTGCTATAATAAATATCCTAATTTTTTTGAAAAAAAAAGCAAATTTTTTCTCAGTTTAGGCCGATATGTATTCTTCTACATATCTTTGGTAAAAAAATAGCAATAAGCGTATATTGATTGGTTTGCGCAAAAGTTATAGTGTCTACAAAATAGGGGATAGATTTATAGCATTTTTATTATTTCTTTTACTAGTAATGGCGGCAATCTGCGATTTTTATCGGGACTCCACATTATGGCGGACACATCGGACAATTTTGACACATTTTTGGGACCATTGGCATTTATACAGCAATCAGTGCTATAAAAATGCACTGATTACTCTAAAAATGTCACTGGTAAGGAAGGGGTTAACACTAGGGGGCCATCAAATGGGTAGCTGTGTTCCCTCTCTGTGTTCTAACTGTAGGGAGGAGGGGACTGTCTAGGGGAGCTGACAGGTCGCTGTTCATACTTCGTATGAACACACAATCTGTCTCTTCTCCCCTCAGAAAACGGGGATCTGTGTGTTTACACACACAGATCCCGGTTCTCGCTCTGTCACGAGCGATCGCGGGAGCTTGGCGGCTGTCGCGCCCCCCGGGCACTTGCATCGGCTGCGGGTGCTCGTGCCCCTAGTGGCTACAGGGCAAAGCGACGTAACATAACGTAATTTCGCCCAGCCGTGCCACTGGTTGGCAAGTGGTTACCAGGAGCACAGGAGAGCATCTCAAGAGATATGACCAAGGCAGAGATCATCTGGACTGGACGGCTTAAGTAGGCAGGACTGACGAGCAGGATATCATCAACAGGTGAGTCACTGTGGAGAGATAGGAGCTGGCAAATAGCCAACATTTGAGTGGCCAGCTCAGAGAAGAAAGGGCTGAACCCAGTCCTCACAAGAACTCAGGAAATTGTTGTGCTATACTATTGTCTGAACAAAATTCGGAAGTGGAGACAGGTATCCTGTCCCTCCCCCCGTCCCCCCTCGAAAAGGTGTCAAATGTGGCACCGGAGGGGGGAGGAGTACAATGAGCGGAAGTTCCACTTTTGGGTGGAACTCCGCTTTAAGTGTAACCTTCTGTGTATCTGGGTTTGTGTTGTTATATTAGTCACTAGATTGTGGGTTGGTGTGCTGCCGGTTTCTTGTTGGCCCGACCTACTTTTCCTTATAAAGCGCATATTATACGCTTCTAATTTAGTATGTTACACACTCATCGGGAAGAAAAGCTGACCTTGAAATTCTATATATTATAAGAAGAAAAAAGTAATTATTTATCCTAACACATCCAGTGGAGCCATAACAGATGACGTGCTCTTTTCTAGAATGCGTCTTTTAGCGAGGTGCCGTATATATGCCATTGCCAAGGTAAGGAAATATTTACAGGAATAGGAAAAAAAAAAAAACGACATTAATGCCTGCCCTGACATCTGTGCATTACTGTGCTTTCAGCTTTCACAACTGGTCAATTTGTGATCATTTTCTCTGGATTTAAAATATTTTGTACTTCACCGCATAAAATCATCATTTACAGGTTGGTTTGATGCTTTTTATTCTGGGGGTCGCTAAACTGCCAAATCCAGGAGGACCTTAATGGGGACTCTGATGTACTGTAATGCCGTGTACACACGACCGGACTTTTCAACAGCAAAGGTCCGACGGAACAAATCCGCCGGACCATTTGATCGTGTGTGGGCTTCATTGGACCTTTGCTGTCGAAAAATCAGACGGACTTTAGAAATAGAACATGTTTCAAATCTTTCCGACGGACTCGAGTCTGGTCAAAAAATCAGTTCGTCGGTATGCTAGTCCGACGGACAAACAACGACGCAAGGGCAGATATTGGCTACTGGCTATCAACTTCCTCATTCTAGTCCAGTCGTACGTCATCACGTTCGAATCAGTCGGACTTTGGTGTGATCGTGTGTAGGCAAGTCCATTTCGTTGGAACTCCGTTGGAACTCTGTCCAAAGTCTGTCAAAAAGTCCTCTGGAGTTCAGTCCGTCTAAAGTCCGGTTGTGTGTACACGGCATAAGAGGGGACTGTGATGAGAACTCTGATGAAGGGGGGACTCTCATGTACGAGTGGAGTTTGATAGGGACTCTCATGTAAGGGGACAGGGGGCATAAAGTAAGGGGACTTCAATGTAAGGGGGGATTTAATGAGGACTCTGATATAAGGGGGAACTCTGATGGGCTCATGTTTATTTGTGTAGCGCTACCCAGGGTAGGTGATAAGAAAGTACCGCCAGCCCTCTTGTACAGGGCCCGTGCCCTATCAGTTCAAAGTGGGACCCAGGCACCTGCTAAGCAGGAAGGCCGGCTGTACTGTCTTATTGCAGACACCAATCCTCTTCTGCCTTCCCCTGTAACACAGCCAGCTTCTCCCTCTGAACTGCAGGGAGAATGGTTCTAGCACATGCACCCCTTCCATCTGCTGTCCAGGCCCACCTGTGTGCCCCTTTCCTCCACAGTGCTTCCAGCTTTTCTCCTCTCCTCTCCTGCTGGCAGCTGCTGCAGGCACACAGGGGGAATCTATTGGACCCTTCCTTTCCTAAATGAACACAGTGAGTAATCGTGTTCATTACCCCGCATCGTGCTGCGCTACCATCAAGCTGGATCTGGAGTGGGTGGGATGACAGTGGCCTTCAGGTTGCCACCGAATGATCAGATGTTGCTGGCAACGGATGCACCCACACGCACTCTCTTTCCATAGCACAGGTTACAACCCAGCCACAGTACAATCTACCATCCGAGTCACTGCTTGTAGATCCAGGCTGTGGTCCCAAGAGAGCATTTCCCTCCCCGCAGAGGGTTTATATTATCCCTCCCAGCATTCTGTTCTCCTTCTCCAGCAAGCTGGTATTGTAGCCTATGGTAGTCTGATCTCAATGCAAACCTGGCTCTTTGCACTACATGTCCCAAGATCCACTCTGCATTCAGGACATGGTGACATAGGATCCAGGCTGAACACTAGAGTGAACAGCCGCACTGTAGCAAGTCTTGCAGGGTGTCCGCTGATAGTGCAGGCAATCTTAGCCAACTCCTGGCTACATTTGGAATGTCTTTGTTTTTATGATGTTTTCTTTTGTTCTAAATCACTTCATGCTGATTACAGATAAACTCCAATTGAAACGTATCAATTCATTTAATTTGGATTAGTTAATTTATAAAGCTGTTTTTTTTTTTTGGGGGGGGGGGGGGGGCTGCAAATATTTGTAAAATATACAGGAGTTTAGAGACCCCTGCTGTAACTGTGCGATACGGCACTGCATTACTTAAACTGACAATTGCGCGGTCATGCGACGCTGTACCCAAATAAAATTGATGTCCTTTTTTTCTCACAAATAGAGCTTTCTTTTGGTGGTATTTGATCACCTCTGTGGTTTTTATTTTTTGCGCTATAAACAAAAAAAGAGCGAACATTTTGAAAAAACAATCAATATTTTTGTAAAAATCCCAATAAGCGTATATTAATTGGTTTGCGCAAAAGTTATAGTGTCTACAAACTATGGGATAGATTTAGGGACTTTTTATTTTCTTATATTTTTTTTTACTAGTAATGGCGGCGATCCGCGATTTTTAGCGGGACTGCGACATTGCGGCGGACAGATCTGACACTAAGTGACACTTTTTGGGGATCAGTGACACCAATACAGTGATCAGTGCTAACAAAAAAATTGCACTGTGACTGTATAAATGTCACTGGCAGGGAAGGGGTTAACATCAGGGGCGATCAAGGGGTTAATTGTGCTCCTAGGGAGTGATTTCTAACTGTGTGGGGGATGAACTGACTGGAGGAAGAGACACATCTGTGTTCCTGATTAGCAGGAACACAAGATCTCTCTCTTCCTCTCTGACAGAACGGCAGTTTGCCTTGTTTACATAGGCAGACCGCCGTTCTGTCTCTCCAGCCAACCAGCGCACTCCCCAGAGGGGCTGCCCTGCCACAGTAAATGTACGTGGGGCAGTCCTTAAGTGGTTAAAGTTATAATAAAGGCAATATATATATATATATATATATATATATATATATATATATATATATTTTTTTTTTTTTTTTTTTTAAATAATAATGTTATATTTACCTAAAGAAAAAGAAAACCAGCGCTATCAACCTAAAATAAAGTGAAACTACAAAAGTTTTGTATAAAATGTATGTATCAAGTATCAAAGTATCAAACACTTACACTGCTCCCCCCACCGCTTTGTAACAATACAAAGTCCAATAGTCCTTATCAATATAGACCAAGTGAAAAGAAACACTCAAAAGTGTCTTTAAATATATTTCATCCTATGGTGCCCATCCTTAACCAGGTGAATAACCTGCTCACCTTAAACATAAAAAGAAATCGCCTGTGTTATACTATGTATAAGTCCGCAGAGACCAGCTCTTTAATCCTCTTTACTGCACTCCCGATGGCTCTATCCTCCAGCTCCACCAGCATTCACACTTACCCCGCAGGCCTTATGGAAGATACAAGAGGCACAGACATAGTGTATTTCCGCTTAAAAAATGTTTATTCCCGCAAAGACATACACTTACTAAAAACAGAGCTTGACAAAAGCGATCGTTATCAGTTTAGTGCGGGGCGTGACGTCACGGGCTCGGCTCCTCCCTATACGCATTACGCCCTTGTGATTGGGCTTCTTCAGTAGGCCTTAGTTATAGCACCTTATGTTATACTTACCTGCTCTGTGCAGTGGTTTTGCACAGAGCAGCCCCGATCCTCTTCTTCTCTGGTCCGCCGCGGGTGCTCCAGGCCCCTCCCACCTGCTGAGTGCCCCCAGAGGAAGCAGCTTGCAATGGGGGCACCCGAGCAGGCACACCCCCGAGCTGTTCATCTACACACACGCCCCCTCTCTCACCTCATTGGCTCACTGTCGATTGACAGCCAGTGGCTCCCGCTGCTGTTTCAGCCAATGAGGGAGAGACCCAGCAGAGCCGAGGCTCTCGTGTACAGCGCTGGAGAAAGATCAGGCTCAGGTAAGTATTGGGGGGAGGGGGGGCTGCTGCATATAGAAGGTTTTTTACCTTCATGCATGATGGTAAAAAAACTTGAGCCGTTGCAACCAGGGCCAACTTTAATATTAATTGGACCCTGGGCAAACATTTTCTTGAGCCCCCTGAATCGACTTATCAACTCTTTGCAGGCAGCGTGGACTCAAGGGGCAGCTGCTTTGGGCCCCACAACAATGACTGGGCCCAGGGCAGCTGCCCCTTTTGCCCTGCGTTAAAGATGGCCCTGTTTACAACCACTTTTGACCTGGCTGTAACCATCTTAGTAGAATTCAAAATGTTTCACTTTAGGAATGTCTGTTTGATTTTCTAGCTGTTAGTGGGGTCAGTCTGGTGTTTTTTTTCAACCGCAGTGACAAGAAAATTGAAAGGAACAGATAGAAAATGTCCCCAAAAATAGAGAGAGAGAGAGAGAGAGAGAGAGAGAGAGAGAGAGAGAGAGAGAGAGAGAGAGAGACCCCGAAAATTTTGAAAAAAAAATGTTTTCTTTGTTTCTCTTAATTTTTTTTGTAAATAAGTACGTTTTCTTCTTCAATGACAGGCACTGATATGGCTGCACCATGGGCACTGATAGGCGGCACTGAGGGGCACTGATAGGAAGCACTGATGGGCACTGATAGGTGGCACTGGTATGCAGCACTGATGGGCACTCATAGGGGGCACTGATGGGCACTCATAGGCGGCACTGATGGGTACTTTTGGGTGGCACTGATGGGTACTTATGGGTGGCACTTATAGGTGACATGAATGGGCACTGATGGTCACTGATAGATGGGCACTGAGGGACACTGATGGGTGGCACTTATTACACTGGTGGGTGGCATTGCTGGGCATCACTTATTTTTTATTTCTGTAATGGTGCCAGTCAGTGACCATTTATGGGCACTGATTGGCATGTATTGGGCCTTGTTTTATATGATGATGGCCATGGGGTACATACATGCTGGCGGCTTCCCTGTTGGTCCTGGGAGCTTCCCTGGTGGTCTACTGTGGGCATCTGAGGGGGGGCTGCACTGATAAACAATCAGCGCAGACCCCCCCCTGTCAGGAGAGCCGCCAATCGGCTCTCCACTACTTGCGTCTGACAGCTGACGGCTTTTCCTGTTTACATTGTGATCAGCCGTGATTGGACACGGCTGATCACGTGGCCAAGAGCCTCCGCCGGAGGCTCTTTACCGAGATCAGTGTAGTGGTGAGTCAGACTGACACAGTGCACCTCTGATTGCCGCGATGCGCACCCCACGGGCGCGCAGCGGTTGTTATCCTGCAGGGCGTCATATGACGCCCAGTCAGGATAACTGAACCACCGCCCAGCCATCATTCTGCTATAGGCCAGGCGGGAAGTGGTTAAATCATATAACAAAGTGCCAATGTGCATGTAAGTAGCGACCAATTGCGTCACTGATCCAGTATTGATAAAGGTACGTGTAATCCAAAAGCTGTGATCCAAACCGTGCTAAGGTGTCATCACTCAAGTGCCCCCCTTAGGTAATAAATGCTCACCTTGGAGCGTGCGACTTTGCGATTAAGCTAAAGTCAAAACACGCATGTGAACCGCCTCTGGGCTCTATGATGGTATACAGAATGCCCCCCAAGAAATGTAATTTTCTGCTTGTGTGCTTGTCTTACTGATTTTCTCAGAAGCTGATTTTCTTCTCCTCTGATAGGGGGGGTCTGTGCTGATTGATTGTAAGCGCAGCCACCCCCTCGGATGCCCACCCAGGACCACCGGGGATGCCACCAGGACTACCAGGGATGGCCACCACTGATGACCACCAGGTCTGGCATCCCTGTTGGCATGAGTGGCAATGTGTGCCCACAGATGATGCCAATGTGTGCCCACTAGCAATATCTGCCAGTGCCTCCTATTTAGTGATGCCAATCAGTGCCATATATCAGTGCCACCTATCAGTGCCTATCCATCAGTGCCACCCATAAGTACCCATCAGTGCAGCCTTTCAGTGACCATCTGTGCCGCCTATGAGTGCCTATCAGTGCTGCATATCAGTGCCACCTATCAGTACCCTTCAGTGTTGCATATCAGTGCCACCTCATCAGTGCCACCTCATCAGTGCACATCAGTGAAGGAGAAAACATACTTATTTACAAAATTTTATAACAGAAACTAAGAAAACCTTTTTTTTCAAAATTTTTGGTCTTTGTTTATTTGTTTAGCAAAAAATAAAAACCACAGAGGTGATCAAATACCACCAAAAGAAAGCTCTATTTGTGGGAAGAAAAATTATAAAAATTTTGTTTGGGTACAGTGTTGTTTGACTGCACAATTGTCATTTAAACAGCGCTGAAAGCTGAAAATTGGCCTGGGCAGGAAGGCGGGAAAGTGCTCAGTATTGAAGTGGTTAAAGGGGAATCTCACCTAAAAAAAAGGGATGTTCCACTTTTTTTTTTTTTTTGGTGTGCGTGTACCTAGTGTTGACAGGTACCCGGATCCACTTCTGCTCAAACTGCCACACGATAGCCCATAGTTACAATCACCAATACACAGTTGCAATATTATGCACAATTGGGTGCCTAGATTTACTGAGGATGCAGAGGGAAAATGTGAATATGGGCAAAAAAAAATAATCCAGAACTTTATAAACATTTTTTTTTTTTTTTTTTAACAATTTATTTTATTGTAATTTTTTTAAAGAAATACAAGTTGTACAATGTATGCACATAACAAAGGAGTATGTCAAAAGGTGTTATAAGCAAACAGTTTAATACATGAATACGTATACATGCATATACATTTACACAGTATTATGTTATACCCAATTAGGTAATCTAAAATATCAGGTGGGGGGTAGGGAAAGAATTGGGGGGGGGGGGGGGGGTGCAGATAAAAGGTTCTTAAGTCATTAGCAGATGGCATAAGACCTAAATCAAACAAGGTATCATATTAGATCCTACATTCAGAGTTTATGGTGGTCTATAGAATGGAGATTGCTGAGGGTATCCTTTTATGGCTCCATGATCTGTTTATATTCATTAGAACATCTATAGAAAACCCACGTATTCCAGACCTGATGTGGGTTAAGACGGTCATATGCAATAGCCATTATTTCTTCCATTTCATGAACATTGCTAATCTCAAATAGGGATGAGCTTCGTGTTCGAGTCGAACCCATGTTCGACTCGAACATCGGCTGTTCGACCGTCCGTCGAATTGCGAATGATATGGGCCGTTCGCGCCAAATTCGTGTGGCGCGTCACGGCCCATAATTCACTGCGGCATCGCAGTGCATTGCTGGCTGATGATTGGCCAAGCTTGCACTATGACCCGCATGCTTGGCCAATCACAGCGCCGTCAGTAGAGAGAGCTGTAATTGGCCAAAGCCAGGGTGGCTTTGGCCAATTATGGCTCAGGGGATTTAGTACACACCCCACACTATATAAGGCCGCCTGCACGGCGGCCCTGTGTAGTGTGTGTTCCGGTGTGCTGAGCGATAGAGAGAGAGAGAGACAGTGTCATTTGATTTGAGTTAGATAGATTAGGCAGAACAGTCAGTCAGTTAGCTGCACTTACAGTGTATTGTGTATATATATGCATCCCAGGTGTTGCATATATATATATACACTGTATTCAGTTTAGCTAGATCCGTTCCTGTTATCTTCTATCTAGACTATTTACATTCAGTGCAGTGTGTCCTGCTCACAGTGTTCAGCTAGATCCGTTCCTGCTATTTACATTCAGTACAGTGCTTCCTGCTCACAGTGTTCAGCTAGATCCGTTCCTGCTATTTACATTCAGTGCAGTACGTGCTGCTCACAGTGTTCAGCTAGATCCGTTCCTGCTATTTACATTCAGTGCAGTGCGTCCTGCTCACAGTGTTCAGCTAGATCCGTTCCTGCTATATACATTTAGTGCAGTACGTCCTGCTCACAGTGTTCAGCTAGATCCGTTCCTGTTATCTTCCTACTGACAGGCAGGCTTGTCTGGTTACAGTATATAAAGCTACCTGAAGAAAATTACAGGTGTTCTTTTTGATCCTATTAGTACCACGGTCAGGCAGCTAGACTATTTACATTTAGTACAGTGTGTCCTGCTCACAGTGTTCAGCTAGATCCGTTCCTGTTATTTACATTCAGTGCAGTGCGTCCTGCTCACAGTGTTCAGCTAGATCCGTTCCTGCTATTTACATTCAGTGCAGTGCGTCCTGCTCACAGTGTTCAGCTAGATCCGTTCCTGCTATTTACATTCAGTGCAGTGCGTCCTGCTCACAGTGTTCAGCTAGATCCGTTCCTGCTATATACATTTAGTGCAGTACGTCCTGCTCACAGTGTTCAGCTAGATCCGTTCCTGTTATCTTCCTACTGACAGGCAGGCTTGTCTGGTTACAGTATATAAAGCTACCTGAAGAAAATTACAGGTGTTCTTTTTGATCCTATTAGTACCACGGTCAGGCAGCTAGACTATTTACATTTAGTACAGTGTGTCCTGCTCACAGTGTTCAGCTAGATCCGTTCCTGTTATTTACATTCAGTGCAGTGCGTCCTGCTCACAGTGTTCAGCTAGATCCGTTCCTGCTATTTACATTCAGTGCAGTGCGTCCTGCTCACAGTGTTCAGCTAGATCCGTTCCTGCTATTTACATTCAGTGCAGTGCGTCCTGCTCACAGTGTTCAGCTAGATCCGTTCCTGCTATTTACATTCAGTGCAGTGCGTGCTGCTCACAGTGTTCAGCTAGATCCGTTCCTGCTATTTACATTCAGTGCAGTGCGTCCTGCTCACAGTGTTCAGCTAGATCCGTTCCTGCTATTTACATTCAGTGCAGTGCGTCCTGCTCACAGTGTTTAGCTACATCCGTTCCTGCTGTTTACATTCAGTGCAGTGCGTCCTGCTCACAGTGTTCAGCTAGATCCGTTCCTGCTATTTACATTCAGTGCAGTGCGTCCTGCTCACAGTGTTCAGCTAGATCCGTTCCTGCTATTTACATTCAGTGCAGTGCGTGCTGCTCACAGTGTTCAGCTAGATCCGTTCCTGCTATTTACATTCAGTGCAGTGCGTCCTGCTCACAGTGTTCAGCTAGATCCGTTCCTGCTATTTACATTCAGTGCAGTGCGTCCTGCTCACAGTGTTTAGCTACATCCGTTCCTGCTGTTTACATTCAGTGCAGTGCGTCCTGCTCACAGTGTTCAGCTAGATCCGTTCCTGCTATTTACATTCAGTGCAGTGCGTCCTGCTCACAGTGTTCAGCTAGATCCGTTCCTGCTATATACATTTAGTGCAGTACGTCCTGCTCACAGTGTTCAGCTAGATCCGTTCCTGTTATCTTCCTACTGACAGGCAGGCTTGTCTGGTTACAGTATATAAAGCTACCTGAAGAAAATTACAGGTGTTCTATCCCAGCTTAGTGCAGCTACAGGCCATTAGTATGTCTGGAAGGCCAAGAAGGAGAGGCAGACAGTCACAAGCCAATAAGAGAGGGCAAGCAGGCTCTGTGTCTAGTGCTGGTCGTGGAGACGGTGCATCCTCATCAGCACGTGGCCATGGGACACGCTTGGCCTTTTTTTCGGCAGCTGGCCGTGTTGAGCCGCAACATGCGGAAGACTTGGTCGAGTGGATGACCAAGCCGTCCTCATCCTCCTCATCCTCTCTCACCCATGCCCAGGGTGCTTTGTCTGGCAAAGCAGCGGCCTCTTCCCTCAGCTCAATGTCATCAGTGACTCCTTCCCTAGCCCCACCATGTCCTCCTGAGGATTCCCTCGAACTGTTTGACCACAGTGTTGGGTACATGCTCCAGGAGGATGCCCAGCGTTTGGAAGGCTCTGATGATGATACTGAGCTCAATGAAGGCAGTAACATGAGCACGGACAGAGGGGGTGCCCAAGAAGGACAGCAATCTGGCAGTCATGCTCCCCCTGCTGCAGCATACTGCCAGGTTTGCTCCAGTGATGAGGAGGGAGGGGATGATGAGGTCACTGACTCAACGTGGGTGCCTGATAGGAGAGAGGAGGAGGAGGAGGAGGAGGAGGAGGAGGAGGTGGCACATCACCAACTAGGCAGGATGCCCTCCAGGGGCCAGCCTAAGGGCAGCACATTGACTGCATCACACCCCAAAGCTCCACATGTGCAGGGCGCTGCAGTCTCTGCGCGTTATTCAAAAAGTTCTTTGGTGTGGGCCTTTTTTGAGACGAGTGCATCAGATCGCACCGCTGCTATTTGCAATATATGTCTCAAGCGTATCTCGCGTGGCCAAAACATCTCCCGCTTGGGTACCACATGCTTGACCAGACATATGTTGACCTGCCATGCAGTTCGTTGGCAAGCGTATCTAAAAGACCCACACCAAAGAACAAAGACGATCTCTCCTTGCTCCTCATCAGCTGAGATTTCCAACCCCACTAGACCTTCAGTCCTCTCTGCGACCTGCAGTGAGAGGAATGAAGGTGTAGAATTAGGTGTGTCACAGCCAAGTACTTATGGGCAATCTGCTTTTGGTACACCGACGTCAGATTGTACCAGGCAAATTTCCCTGCCCCAGCTGCTGCACCGCCGAAAGAAGTTTGCTCCCAGCCATCCACATGCCCAGCGGTTGAATGCTAGCTTGGCAAAATTGCTAGCACTTCAACTGCTGCCTTTTCAGTTGGTAGACTCTGCCCCCTTCCGTGAGTTTGTGGAATGTGCGGTTCCTCAGTGGCAGGTACCCAAACGCCACTTTTTCTCACGGAAGGCGATTCCGGCTCTCTACCGGCATGTGGAAGGCAATGTCCATGCCTCGCTGGACAGGGCGGTCAGCGGTAAGGTGCATATTACCGCTGACTCATGGTCCAGCAGGCATGGACAGGGACGTTACTTAAGTTTCACGGCGCATTGGGTGACTCTGCTGGCAGCTGGGAAGGATGCAGGACAAGGTGCAGTAGTGTTGGAGGTTGTTCCGCCACCACGCCTCCAAAATGCTGATTGTGACACACCTCTCTCCTCCACCCCCTCCTCTTCTTCTTCCTCCATGGCCTCTTCCTCGGAACCAGCGGTGCTCCGTAGGCGTTCAAGGGGCTACGCAAGTACGCAGGCCAAAAGATGCCATGCGGTGCTTGAGCTGGTGTGCTTGGGGGACAGGAGCCACACTGGGGCAGAGGTTCTGTCAGCTCTGCAGGGGCAGGTTCAGAGGTGGTTGACGCCACGCCAACTTAAGGCAGGAATGGTGGTTTGCGACAATGGCACCAACCTCCTCTCTGCCCTCCGACAGGGACAACTGACCCATGTGCCCTGTTTGGCTCACGTCCTTAACTTGGTGGTGCAGCGGTTCTTGGGCAGGTACCCGGGCTTACAGGATGTCCTGAGGCAGGCCAGGAAAGTCTGTGTGCATTTCCGCCGGTCATATAATGCCAGTGCTCGGCTGACGGACCTCCAAAAGGAGTTTAACCTGCCCAAGAACCGCCTAATCTGTGACATGCCCACCAGGTGGAACTCGACGTTGGCCATGCTGCAGCGGCTGCACACGCAGCAGAGGGCCATCAATGAGTACCTGTGCGACTATGGCACCAGGACAGGGTCAGGGGACCTTGGTTTTTTTTCCCCACGCCAGTGGGCCATGATCAGGGATGCATGCACTGTCCTGTCACCATTCGAGGAGGCCACGAGGATGGTGAGCACTGACAGTGCATGCATCAGTGACACTGTCCCCCTTGTCCACCTGTTGGAGCACACGCTGCGTGGGATAATGGACAGGGCACTTGAGGCAGAACAGAGGCAGGAAGAGGAGGACTTCCTTAGCTCTCAAGGCCCCCTTTATCCAGACAGTGTTCCTGCGTGCCCGCCGATCACACAGGAAGAGGACGAGGAGGAGGAGGAGGAGGAGGAGGAAGATTGTGTCAGTATGGAGGTGGAGCCTGGCACTCAGCATCAGCAGTCTTTAAGGGATCAGTCCCAAGGAACACATGGACTTGTACGTGGCTGGGAGGAGGTGGCTGCGGACGTTGTTGTCCTTAGTGACCCAGAGGACTCCGGACCGAATGCCTCAGCAAACCTACGCTGCATGGCCTCCCTGATCCTGCAAAGCCTGCGTAAGGATCCTCGTATTCGTGGTATCAAGGAGAAGGACCAATACTGGCTGGCAACCCTCCTTGATCCACGTTACAAGGGTAAGGTTGCGGACCTTATCTTGCCATCGCAGAGGGAGCAGAGGATGAAACATCTTCGGGAGGCCTTGCAGAAAGGTCTGTGCAACGCGTTCCCAGAGACTGGGAGGTTACAAACTCCTGTTTCTGGACAACGTGTTGCTGAGGCTTCGGTCAGTCAAAGAAGGAGCGGTGGAGAAGGTGGCCGTCTGACCGATGCGTTCAGACAATTTTTTGGTCCGCAGCCCCAAGGTATGATCGGTTCCAGCAACCATCGCCAGCGTCTGTTTTACATGGTGCAGGAATACCTAGGGGCAAGATCAGACTTGGACACCTTTCCCACCGAAAATCCTCTGGGTTACTGGGTCTTGAGGATGGATCACTGGCCAGAGCTTGCACAGTATGCAATTGAGCTACTGGCCTGTCCTGCATCCAGCGTTCTTTCGGAACGCACATTCAGTGCTGCTGGAGGCGTGGTAACCGATCACAGGGTGCGTCTGTCCACCGACTCGGTCGATCGGCTGACCTTCATAAAAATGAATCAGTCTTGGATCACCACCAGCTACCAAGCACCTGATGCAGATGTAACCGAATAATTTTTTTTGAAATCTCAGATCCCTTCAAAGACTGCCTATGCTGATGCTGAGTGACTATCCCTGAGTAATTATCCTCTTCCTCCTCAATCATCACGCTGATAGCTTGTAAGAACATTTTTGGTTCTGGGCGCCACCACCAGTGCCTAAGGCACAATTTTTCAGCCCCTGTTTAACAGGGGCGTGTAATTACAATTTTTGATGTAATACTTTGCAGCAGGGCTCGTTCCTGCATTCCAACTAGAGTGTCTGTGAGGGGTTGCAGTGTTGTGGCACCAGCACCAGTGCCTAAGACCCAATTTTTCAGCCCCTGTCTAACAGGGGCGTGTAATTACAATTTTTGATGCAATACTTTGCAGCAGGGCTTGTTCCTGCATTCCAACTAGAGTGTCTGTGAGGGGTTGCAGTGTTGTGGCACCAGCACCAGTGCCTAAGACCCAATTTTTCTGCCCCTGTCTAACAGGGGCGTGTAATTACAATTTTTGATGCAATACTTTGCAGCAGGGCTTGTTCCTGCGTTTCAACTAGAGTGTCTGTGAGGGGTTGCAGTGTTGTGGCACCAGCACCAGTGCCTAAGACCCAATTTTTCAGCCCCTGTCTAACAGGGGCGTGTAATTACAATTTTTGATGCAATACTTTGCAGCAGGGCTTGTTCCTGCGTTTCAACTAGAGTGTCTGTGAGGGGTTGCAGTGTTGTGGCACCAGCACCAGTGCCTAAGACCCAATTTTTCTGCCCCTGTCTAACAGGGGCGTGTAATTACAATTTTTGATGCAATACTTTGCAGCAGGGCTCGTTCCTGCGTTCCAACTAGAGTATCTGTGAGGGGTTGCAGTGTTGTGGCACCAGCACCAGTGCCTAAGGCCTAATTTTTCAGCTCCTGTTCAACAGGGGCATGTAATTACAATTCTTGATCTAATATTTCACAGCAGGGCCCTGTGAGGGCTTACAGTGTTTTGGCCACAGCAACACCTAAGGCCCAAATTTCTGCTGAGTATATAGGGCAGGACCCTACTTTCAAACATCTAACTTACAAACGACTCCTACTTGCAAACGGAAGGAGACAACAGGAAGTGAGATGAAATCTACCCCTAAGGAAGGGAAATTCTCTCCTGTAAGAGTTAATATGGGAAAACAATTTTTCCTTTCCACTGATGCTTTCCAATCCTTGTTCCACAAAAAAACACAAATTTTCAAAAAACATTTTTCATTGGGACAAAAAAGTGAGGTGAAATCTTCTGAAGAGGAGGAAAGACGCAAAACAAATGTCACAGGGGTGATAACCCTTCCCTATGTTTTCCAAAAAGCTTAGAAAAGATTTTTTGGCTGGAGCTAAACACATTAAAAATGTTCAAAATTACAAACAGATTCTACTTAACAACAAACCTACAGTCCCTGTCTTGTTTGCACCGCCTGTATACTGCTGTTCAGAGTATATAGGGACCTTTCCTTATTTTAATTTGGGTGCGGGGTTCCCCTTAATATCCATACAAGACCCAAAGGGCCTGGTAATGGACTGGGGGGTACCCATGCCGTTTGTCTCACTGATTTTCATCCATATTGCCATGACCCGACATGACATTAAACCCGCAAGCAGTTTTAAATGAGATTTTTTCCTTTAAAAATGACATTTGGTGCAGGGACTGTTCTAAACATGGGAAACACGCGTCACTTTACAGGCATACTATAGACACCCCCCAGGTACGATATTTAAAGGAATATTTCACTTTTTTTTTTTTACTTTAAGCATCATTAAAATCACTGCTCCCGAAAAAACGGCCGTTTTTAAAAGTTTTTTTTGCATTGATACATGTCCCCTGGGGTAGGACCCGGGTCCCCAAACCCTTTTTAGGACAATACCATGCAAATTAGCCTTTAAAATGAGCACTTTTGATTTCGAACGTTCGAGTCCCATAGACGTCAATGGGGTTCTAACGTTCGTGCGAACTTGCGGTCCGTTCGCGGGTTCTGGTGCGAACCGAACCGGGGGGTGTTCGGCTCATCCCTAATCTCAAATAACCAATCTTTAAGCGTAGGTGTGTATGTGGTTTTCCATGCTCTGGGGATGAGAACTTTTGCTGCATTCATCATATGTCTGGATAGTGAGTTTTTGTAGCGTCTCATAGGTTGTATGGAGATATTTAAAAGGCAGAAAGCTGAGTCTAGTTCAATGTTTGTCCCTGTAATCTTTTTTAGTCATGTCACATATTTTTTTCCCAAAAATCAGAGATCATGGGACATTGCCACCAGATGTGAATCAAATAACCACCGTCAGCCTTGCACCTCCAGCAAGAGTTAGGGGATTGTGGGAACCAAGAATGTATTTTTTCTGGTGTGTTATACCACTGGGTAAGACTCTTGTATGAGGTTTCTTGGAATTTGGTACTAATTGAACATTTATGCGTTAGAATACAGGCTTTTTCCCATTGGGAATCTGTAAGGCTTCTATCTAGTTTTTTCCCATTTAGTTTCGAGGTTAAGACTATGTTTGTTCTCGTGTGTTTGTAGCCAGGAATAGGCTAGAGAGGTGGTTTTCTTTGTCGGTGTGGCATTCAGACATGTGGTTTCTAATTGTGTGGTTGAGGTGTTTAGATTTGTGTTTATTCAGAAAGCTGCTAAGTTGTAGGTATGTCCATTGGGGGAGAGTCTGTTCCTTACATAGGCTTTGTAGGTTTTCCTTATGCCGCGTACACACGGTCGGACTTTTCGTCTACAAAAGTCTGACAGCCTGTCCGACAGACTTTCGACGGACTTTTGGCGGACTTTTTGGCGGACTTGCGGCAGACTTTCTTACGAACGGACTTGCCTACATACGATCACACAAAAGTCCGACAGATTTGTACGTGATGACGCACACCGGACTAAAAGTTGATAGCCAGTAGCCAATAACTGCCCTAGCGTGGGTTTTTGCCCGCCGGACTAGCACACAGACGAGCGGATTTCTGGGTCCGGCGTAGTCACGACGTAAATATTTGAAGCATGTTTCAAATCTACAGTCCGTCAGATTTGCGGCTGGAAAAGTCCGCTGAAAGTCCGCTGAAAGTCCGGGGAAGCCCACACACGATCGGATTGTCAGCCGTATTTTGTCCGTCGGCGTCCGTCGGACTTTTGTAGACGAAAAGTCCGACCGTGTGTACGTGACATAAGGCTTCTATCTAGTTTTTTCCCCATTTAGTTTTGAGGTTAAGACTATGTTTGTTCTCGTGTGTTTGTAGCCAGGAATACGCTAGAGAGGTGGTTTTCTTCGTCGGTGTGGCATTCAGACATGTGGTTTCTAATTGTGTGGTTGAGGTGTTTAGATTTGTGTTTATTCAGAAAGCTGCTAAGTTGTAGGTATGTCCATTGGGGGAGAGTCTGTTCCTTACATAGGTTTTGTAGGTTTTCTTTAGATTTAATTATTCCTGGCTGCAAACAATGCAAAACTAATAATGGAGAGCCCTCAGAGGTAGTAGGGAACTCTTTGCAATGAAGACCGGGGCTAAATTCTGGGTTGTCTGCAATCCTGGTAAGAGGGCCAGGTATTGAAGCTATGCCATGAATGTGTGCAGTTAGGTGGAATGTTTGCAAAGTTGTGCCAATGAAGGGGTGGGTTTTTATGGACAATGGATATAGAGGATCCGTGGTAAGAATCTGAGAGGGAGAGAAGAGGATGCATTTTCAATAGAAACCCAGTCTTTGTTTCGGGAGTGGCAATGCCAGTCTATTATCCTTGTGATATGAGTGACGTAATAATATTTTTTAAAGTCGGGTAAAGCCATGCCGCCTGTTTCTTTTGGACGAGTAATCATAGTAAAGGTTAGTCTTGGCTTTTTGTGGGCCCATACAAATTGTCTCTGTAGGTGTTGGAGATGTCTAAAAAAGGTGGACGGTAACTTAATTGGTAGTGCATGCATGCAGTATAGGAGTCTAGGGAGTATGACCATTTTGACAATTGCTGCTCTTCCGAACCAAGAAAAACCTCCTGTGTGCCATTTTTTAAGGTCTGATGAAATGTTTCTTAGTAGAGGGGAGAAGTTATACTTAAAAAGGTCTTTAGGGTCAGGAGTGAATCAATTTCCTAAATATTTCAGCATATTTTCTTCCCATTTGAATGAGCAGTTTCTCTGAGCTAGTTGAAGTTTATCGCTTGGCAGTGATATAAACATTATTTGTGGCGTAAGTATAATGATAGCTGCAAATATATATATATATATATATATATATATATATAGAGAGAGAGAGAGAGAGAGAGAGAGAGAGAGAGAGAGAGAGAGAGAGAGAGAGAGAGGAGAGAGAGAGAGAGAGAGAACTTTACTGACTGAGACCTGAAATCCCCATAAAAAATTAAAATAAAACAAGAAAAATATTAATATATAAAAAAAGACAACCGCAACAGTTAATATGAATACATTTTCTTGCTCCAAGTTTTTCTCGCATGAGATCTTTCTGGGAATTTGGAAGCGTTTAAGCATTTAGTGTGATTGCAGCTTCCTATGAGATTTTTAGAGTCATTTATAATAATTTATGTGGAAAGAAAGAAGTGAAGGGATTGATGACAGATAAAGTGCAGGCTTTCCAGGGAAAAACGCCAACCTGAACTTTCTCCTGGCTCCCAGAACATAGGCTGGTGTGTCTGCTCACCTCTGAGTAATTTTGTATGTCTGCAGTTATTACAAAAAATGATTATAAATATTCAGAGGTTTGGGTAACATACAGTATCTCACAAAAGTGAGTACACCCTCACATTTTTGTAAATATTTTATTCTATCTTTTCATGTGACAACACTGAAGAAATGACACTTTGCTACAATGTAAAGTACAGCTTGTATAACAGTGTAAATTTGCTGTCCCCTCAAAATAACTCAACGCACAGCCATTAATGTCTAAACCGCTGGCAACAAAAGTGAGTACACCCCTAAGTGAAAATGTCCAAATTGGGCCCAATTAGACATTTTCCCTCCCGGTGTCATGTGACTCGTTAGTGTTACAAGATTTCAGGTGTGAATGGGGAGCAGGTGTGTTAAATTTGGTGTTATCGCTCTCACTCTCTCATACTGGTCACTGGAAGTTTAACATGGCACCTCATGGCAAAAAACACTCTGAGGATCTGAAAAAAAAGAATTGTTGCTCTACATAAAGATGGCCTAGGCTATAAGAAGATTGCCAAGACCCTGAAACTGAGCTGCCAGGACAGGTTCCACTCAGAACAGGCCTCGCCATGGTCAACCAAAGAAGTTGAGTGCACGTGCTCAGCGTCATATCCAGAGGTTGTCTTTGGGAAATAGATGTATGAGTGCTGCCAGCATTGCTGCAGAGGTTGAAGGGGTGGGGGGGCAGCCTGTCAGTGCTCAGACCATACGCCGCACACTGCATCAAATTGGTCTGCATGGCTGTCATCCCAGAAGGAAGCCACTTCTTAAAATGTTGCACAAGAAAGCCCGCAAACAGTTTGCTGAAGACAAGCAGACTAAGGACATGGATTACTGGAACCACATCCTGTGGTCTGATGAGACCAAGATAAACTTATTTGGTTCAGATGGTGTCAAGCGTGTGTTGGGGCAACCAGGTGAGGAGTACAAAGACAAGTGTGTCTTCCCTACAGCCAAGCATGGTGGTGGGAGTGTCATGGTCTGGGGCTGCATGAGTGCTGCCAGCACTGGGGAGCTACAGTTCATTGAGGGAACCATGAATGCAACATGAACTGTGACATACTTAAGCAGAGCATGATCCCCTCCCTTCTGAGACTGGGCCGCAGGGCAGAACTCCTGTCTGCCGGGCGGAGCTGTCTCTAAAGCCCCATACACATTAGATTTTCTGCAGATTTTTGTCTTCAGATTTACCAAAACTATGTAGTGCAAGGGCCTGCCTGATTGCATGCAAATTGAAACTCTTAAGGTTTGAACTCATATTATATGGTTCTGGTAAATTTGAAGACAGGAATCTGCAGAAAATCTAATAGTGTGTATGGGGCCTTAGGATTAAGGATGGGCTCGGGCGTGTTCGCAGACTCCACGTGCAAAGCCCGCCAGGAAGTCGGTACGGCGCTGTGCTAATCACAGGCAGTGAGATATTTTCCCTATGTGCGGCTGCAGAGATCGGGAAATGTCTCACTTCCTGTGATTAGCGCAGCGCCGTGCCGATTTCCTGGCGGGCTCTGCATGTGGAGTATGCGAACACGCCCGAGCCCATCCTTACTTAGGATGAGCACTGGCCTATATTCTTGGGATGATTATGAAGCCAGCGCACAGGTGTGCAATTAGCAAGTCTACCAAAATCAGGCATACACTGCTCATATGCACCTGTGACACGGGGTCGCATCGCCACATATCCTCCCCCCTGTTTCACACCGGAGGGAGAAATATACCACCCTTCACTCTGGCACCTCTGTGCCTACTACCACCCCCAGGGGTCCAAACCTTTCCGACCACCTTCTTAAAGGGGCACTCCAACCACCTCTTTTTCTGGGTGTGCTTCCATGCTTCCTAATTTTTGGGAGCTTACATTACTTCTCACCTCCCCCAGATCTACTCTCCCAAGACTCTAGGGGTCCTACTTTGACATCTGTCTCAACTTTATCCAGCACTTTTTGGGTTTCAGGTTACCTGAGTGCTTACCCCTGGCAACTACTTTCTCAAAATTACCCAGTTCAAAATGACCAGGAACTCTGGTCCCATCGTTTGCTAGGATAGTGTCTGAGGAGGGACCACACACAGGGAGGCAGTTACTCTCTATGGGACCTTCCCACAGTTTTACATCGCCCCCTGTTGTCCAACACTCCAACAGCAACTGTTCTTGCAACACATATTTGCCAACACCTTTTTTCGATACATCTGACCTGTCCAACAGCGCTCCAGAGTGCCTCTCATGCCCAAGCTTTGTATGGAGCAATCCAGCGCACTGTGAGACAACTTTGCACATTAACACCAAACATTCCATTAAATGATTCAAACATTTGCGATTTCTTCACAGTACAGCCTGCAATATCCAGCTCCAATCAGCCGTACCCCGTGGTACAAATTCTCCAAACGTAGGAGAGGACGGCAGGATATATACTGGCTGTACACTTCATGATGCTGTACCCCCACCCTCATCAGCGTGAGCAGATGGAGTTTCATTGCAGACATCAAGCTTTTTAACTTTAAACACTTGCCTCCCCCACTAAACAGAGCACTGCAGCAAGGCAAGTCCTTTTTAGCACAAATGCTGTTACCGGGTGAAATGAAAGACTCTCCCAGCCCTCTTTGTGGGAACAGTGAGCTACCTCTTCATCGGAGCCCCATCATCCAGATGACACTTCACTTGTTGCTATGGGAGACTGCATTCTCCCTGCAGAGCTTCTCCAGCAACTCTAATGATCCTCTTGAGCCCACCAGCCAGGACTCTCATCAGGATCATTCACCCATCCACCATAGGTCTCACGATCGGCCTTGCCTTTGTTGCTACGGGCAACAACATGCATCTTTGCAACAACAGATGCAGAGTTCCTTCAGAATTTTTTTTTTTTGGCGTACTGTTTTCTTACATCTGAGACACACTTTGCTTCACGCAGCAACAGCAATACATACAGTCTCTTGGCACTCACGGTTTCCGGCATGCGAGGATCTGGACCAGCGCAGTCCATGCCCAACGCCAATTTCTCCACCAACTGTGATGATCCGGGGTGATTATGCTCAAGTGGTGTATGCGTTTTCAGGAACACCGGTCAGTCCAGACTGTATTTTCAAGGGCATGGCAGCCCATTTTTATTCAAAAGAAACAGAAAGTTCAAAAATAAACAGCAGATTCCCTCGCAGGGGTATTCAGCATTACAATCCTGCTTCAGAACAAGCATTCGGCCTTCCTGGCTAAAAACACAACACTCATGCTCAGGCCTTACACCTTATGCCGCGTACACACGAGCGGACTTTACGGCAGACTTTGCCCGGCGGACGGGATTTCGTCGGACAATTTGATCATGTGTGGGCTCCAGCGGACTTTGTTTTCTCAAAAGTTGGACGGACTTAGATTTGAAACATGTTTCAAATCTATCCGACGGACTCGAGTCCGGTCGAAAAGTCCGCTCGTCTGTATGCTAGTTCGACGGACAAAAAGTCACGTTAAGGCAGCTATTGGCTACTGGCTATGAACTTCCTTATTTTAGTCCGGTCGTACGTCATCACATACGAATTCGACGGACTTTGGTTGATTGTGTGTAGGCAAGTCCGTTCATTCAGAAAGTCCGTCGTAAAGTCCGTCGAAAAGTCCGCCGGGCAAAGTCTGCCGTAAAGTCCGCTCGTGTGTACGCGGCATGAGGCCTTGGTCTGTCTTCCCCAGACCTGACGTTCAGCACCTCTTGTGCTTGCAGCTTGGTGCTGCACTGGCTCCCTCCTGACTCCTAGGCCAGAACTCCTGTCTGCTGGGCGGAGCTGTCTCTAAGGCCCCATTCACACCTGAGCATTTTGTAGCTTGAAGCCTGAAGCTACAAAATGCTGGAGGGGAAAAAAATTAATTATTCTCTATGGAGATGATTCACATCTCCACTCAAAAACGCCTAAAGCCAGAAGCTCCAAAACGCCTGAAGCTTAAACAAGTTCTGGAACAAACATGTCATACTTACCTCCGCTGTGCAGTTCGTTTTGCACAGAGTGGGTCCTCAGCGGCGCTCCTGGCTCCTCCCCGCATCGTGTCCACGTTGGAGAAGCTCTCTCCTACAGCATTAAGGTGAAAAACCATGAGGGTTTACAACCCCTTTAATATTATACAGGGTTTATATAGCGTCAACGGCTTACGCAGCACTTTAAAATATAAAAGGGAGACAGTACAGTTACAATACAATAAAACACAAGAGTGTTAAGAAGTCCCTGCTCATAAGAGCTTACAATCTAAAAGTATGGGGCAAGTGGTACAAAAGGTTGTAACTGTGGGGGGTTGAGCTGATGGAAGCAATAAAAGTTTGTTTGGAGGAATGATAGGCTTCCCTGAAAAGATGAGTTTTCAGGGATCACCTGAAGGCAGTCAGAGTAGGAGATATCTAGACAGATTGGGGTAGAGAGTTACAGAGCATGGGAGTGACTCTGGAGAAGTCCTGGAGACGAGCATGGGAGGAGAAAACAAGGGAGCTAGAGAACCGGAGGTCTTGAGAGGAGCAGAGAGGACGGTTTGGGTGATATTTGAGGCCAAGTTTGGTGATGTAACTTGGGGCAGAGTTGTGAATGGCTTTGTATGTTGTGGTTAGTAATTTGAATTTAATTAGCTGGGCGATTGGAAGCCAGTGTAGGGATTGGTGGAAAGGGGTGGCAGATGCTGTGCGGTTGGTAAGGTAGATAAGTCTGGCAGCAGCATTCATGATAGACTGTATAGCCTATGGAGAGGCAGGCCTATGAGAAGGGAGTTTGTAATAGTCAAGTCGAGAGATAACAAGGGAGTGAATGAGGAGCTTGGTGGTTTCATTTGTTAAAAAGGGGCGAATTTTAGAGATGTTATGGAGGTGAAGTCTACCCGGTAGATTTTTATTGGAAATTCCAAATAAAGTACACTGGGTAAGCATACGCAGATGAGTAGAAGCATATGTACTAAGTATTGAACGGTAAATACAAGAAAGAGAAAGAAACAAAAGGAGTCAAGATTATGCCAATTCAAATCTACAGATCACATTAACACAAGACAATATATTGCTACGACTAAAATGCCACTTGATTACGTTTTGCTTTTTTTGACCAGAACTTCACTCTATCCAGGGTTGCCAGATGTTCAAGAAGGTCGGGTATTTGTTCAGACTCGTGGCAAGGGATTTTTCATAAGAGATATTAGTTCTAACCAGGGAAGGGTCTGGTGCCAATTGGGATTTCCAATATCTGACAAGTATAGTTCTGGCTGCCAAATGGATATGAGTGATAATTATACGGTATTCTGTTGGCTATTGGTCAATGCCTAAGTTTAGTAATGCTAGGGCTGGGATAATATGCCACAATATTCCCGTGAGTTCGGAGATAATAGTAGACCTCTTACGCCAAAAACTGGTTATACACTCGCAGGCCCAGAGCATGTGGTACAGAGAACCCACTTGTCAGAAATTCTGCCAGCACACAGGTAAACCAGTTGAGGAAAATTTGGATATGCATAGTGGTGTGTAGTACCATCTAGATTCAATTTTTTGGTGCAACTCCCAATGATTGGCATTATATGATGCTTGCTGAGTACACAGATTGGAAGGCAACAATCCATTGTGCCTCAGAAAACTGTTGGTTGAGCTCTAACTCTAACTGGTTTTCTTGTTTTGTTTGTCTTTTTTTTGTTAACATTTTTATTGGGTTTTCTGAAAGACCAAAAAAAAAACCAGAAACAGATACAGAATAAAGAAGAAAAGTGTGCTTATAAAACGCAACATACAAATTGCAATTACATGAGTAGAAACCTAAGGCAATAGAACAGCACATATATAGATGAAGAAGAGAATTGTAATATGCGGAGGTCTGTTAAGTAACGCATACGATAAAATACTCTGCCTCCGTAGAGGGAACAAGGTAAAGGGGAAAACATATCTAAGTATTTGTTGGCATTAGGTAGGACATCTTCAGGGTGGGGGGAGAGGGAAGACGGTACGGTATGTCCAGGTAATTTCAGTCCTCCAAGAGAATTAGTAAGGTTTGCCTTGACATACCATTCCGTAAATTGAAATGGTTTTTATAAGAAGATGGATTTCTGAGCTCAGAAGAGAATGTTCCATAAATAGCTTCCAATGAATGAAGAAACGTTTGGTAGGTCCAAAATTCTGGGAAATTATAGTTTTCAATATATAGGAGATTTTTCAGCTCCCTTTTTACTGTGATAATTGAGAGAGTGGAAGATGATGTCCAGGCTTTCAGGATAGTCTGACGTGCCGTCAGCAAGCAAAGAAGTGTCCATTGAGGAGAAAGTTTGTTTGTCTTTAAATAGAGCAATAATAGGTTGATTTGAAAGTGGAGCCAAAATGTACACTCTGCACTTTTTACTTAATTTTTTAATATTCAAAACTCCCTTATCTATTCATTGCTCCGTGCTTTATTTGTTGAGAAATCACTTTGATTAAAAAAAAAAAAAACCCTAGCATTTCGAGCTGCAGCCATCTTGAGTAAGGGCAGAATCATGTAACATTAACTTCCTGGAATCCATCTACCCTTAGCTCAGACATGTAGTCTGGAGGGTGTGCTTAGCTGAGAAAGCCACTCCTCCCTTCCTGAAGACTCTAGCGATGTATGGCATCATTGGCTTAGACCAGAAACCAGGAAGCACCCTAGAAATGTAAAAAAAAATGTTCAATATATTTACTAATGCTAGAAGCATAAGGATTTCAAATAGTCAATATTTATTGAGAGGATGTGCGTACTCCCTTGAAAACTCCTGGGACCCCTGAAGACTCCTGGGATGTATGACATCATTTAGGCCTAGGCCACAAACCAGTAAGTGAAGGGATCTAAAAAAAAAGTTTAAAACAAGTACAGTGCCTTGAAAAAGTATTCACACCCCTTTGAAATTTTCCACATTTTGTCATGTTACAACCAAAAACGTAAATATATTTTATTGGGATTTTATGTGATAGACCAACACAAAGTGGCACATAATTCTAAAGTGAAAGGAACATGATAAATGGTTTTTAACAAATAAATATGTGAAAAGTGTGGGGTACATTTGTATTCAGCCCCCCGGAGTCAATACTTTGTAGAACCGCCTTTCACTGCAATTACAGCTGCAAGTCTTTTTGGGGATGTCTCTACCAGCTTTTGCACATCTAGAGAGTGACATTTTTGCCCATTCTTCTTTGCAAAATAGCTCAAGCTCTGTCAGATTGGATGGAGAACGTCTGTAAACAGCAATTTTCAAGTCTTGCCACAGATTCTCAACTAGATTTAGGTCTGGACTTTGACTGGGCTATTGTTACACATGTAAAATAAAAATCAAAGTGATCTCACACATAAATATTAATGTAAAAGTGAAGATAGGAACATATCATAAAAATAAATGAAAAACTTGAAGTGTGATAAAAATATCACTCTGCAAACTAATTACAATAAGTGCACGTAAAGATTATGGACAGAGTAATACTAAATAAAATGATGCATGAATGTACGTGTGAAATGGAATGATAATCACTTCAAATAAAATGAAAAACTCTTCATAAACAAAAATAATGTAAAAAGCAATAAAAAACTATAAAAAACTCCAAAAAGTCAATATAGCTAATAGCGATGAATAGTCCAAATGGATAATATATGTGTATATAATCCTCCAGGTACACAAGAAAAGTAGGAGGTGTATCCAGATGTGTGACAAAGTGGTGTAAGATAATAATCAAGTTGAATTCCATAAATTCTCTCATCAGGTGCGGTCTCACAAAACTCTCACCTTAAAACTGTGTAGTATCTCGCATCAACAGATAATTGGTGTAAGTCACAGCCTTATATCCGGGTCCTAAAGGGTTAATGGATACTGCGGGTGTGTTCATGGATAGTTCTCCCCTTCACACATATGTCATGGGTTAGTCCGGTATCACCACAGCATATAGGGGGATGGAAGAGAGAGAGAAGCCTCCACTAGTGCAATATGCTTAAAAATAAGTGTACGTTTATTAAATACCAACAAAGTGAACTCTTACAATGTTGCAGTTAAAATCAAGCAAAATAGAGTGACAATCAATGTACGGCGTTCTGAGCCCCTTCTCACGTCTCCTCCTAGGGTAAGTCCGACTCTGGCCACTCCCTACGCGTTACGACACGTCACGTGTCTTCATCTGGACAGATGACGTATCCAGTATCCATACCTGCAGTATCCATTAACCCATTAGGACCCGGATAGAAGGCTGTGACTTACACCAATTATCTGTTGATGCGAGATACTACACAGTTTTAAGGTGAGAGTTTTGCGAGACCGCATCTGATGAGAGAGTTCATGGAATTCAACTTGATTATTATCTTTCACCAGCCTTAACCTACACCACTTTGTCACGCATCTGGATACACCTCCTACTTTTCTTGTGTACCTGGAGGATTATATACACATATATTATCCATTTGGACTACTCATCACTATTATGCCCTGTACACACGATCGGACATTTATCGGACATTCCGACAACAAAATCCTAGGATTTTTTCCAACGGATGTTGGCTCAAACTTGTCTTGCATACACACGGTCACACAAAGTTGTCAGAAAATCCGATCATTCTGAACGCGGTGACGTAAAACACGTACGTCGGGACTATGAACGGGGCAGTAGCCAATAGCTTTCGTCTCTTTATTTATTCTGAGCATGCGTGGCACTTTGTCCGTCGGATTTGTGTACACACGATCGGAATTTCCGACAACGGATTTTGTTGTCGGAAAATTTTATAGCAAGCTCTCAAACTTTGTGTGTCGGAAATTCCGATGGAAAATGTGTGATGGAGCCCACACACGGTCGGAATTTCCGACAACAAGGTCGTATCACACATTTTCCGTCGGAAAATCCGACCGTGTGTACGGGGCATAAGCCATATTGACTTTTTGGAGGAGTTTTTTTTAAAGTTTTTTATTGCTTTTTTACATTATTTTTGTTTATGAAGAGTTTTTCATTTTATTTTAAGTGATTATCATCACATTTCACATGTACATTCATTCATCATTTTATTTAGTGTAACTCTATCCATATTTTTTATGTGCACTTATTGTAATTAGTTTGCACAGTAATATTTTTATCACACTTCAAGTTTTTCATTTATTTTTAGGATATGTTCCTATCTTCACTCTTACATTAATATTTATGCGAGAGATCACTTTGATTTTTATTTTGCTGTGTGGTTTTGTGTAGACCATTAGATTTTGCTGCATAATTTTGTTATCGCTACGTGTAATTTAGACACTAGTTCCATTCACCACTCCTAGTGGCGCGAAGGACACACTATTATTTATTGTTACACATGAATATGCTTTGATCTAAACCATTCCATTGTAGCTCTGGCTGTATGTTTCGGGTCGTTGTCCTGCTGGAAGGTGAACCTCCGCCCCAGTCTCAAGTCTTTTGCAGACTACAACAGTTTTTGTTCTAAGATTGCCCTGTATTTGGCTCCACCCATCTTCCCATCAACTCTGACCAGCTTCCCTGTCAGTGCTGAAGAAAAGCATCCCCGCCACATGATGCTGCCACCACCATGTTTCACGGTGGGGATGGTGTGTTCAGGGTGATGTGCAGTGTTAGGTTTATGCCACACCTTGGGGGTTATTTACTAAAGGCAAATCCACTTTTCGCTACAAGTGTAGTCGCTGGAGATCTGAAAGGAAGATCTGAAATGAAGGGAAGCTCTGCTGATTTTATCATCTAATCATGTTCAAGAAAAAAAATGCTGTTTTTTATTTTCCTTGCATTGTCCCCCTTTTAGGCCAAAAAGTTAAATTTTGGTCTCATCTGACTAGAGCACCTTTATCCACATGTTTGCTGTGTCCCCCACATGGCTTCTCGCATACTACAAACAGGACTGATGTCTTTCTTTCAACTCTATTTACTAATTAGGTGACTTCTGAGGGTAATTGGTTACGCTAGATTTCAGTTCACATCTATGTGGCTGCGCTTGATGCGTCTTTCAGGCAGGTTTTTCACTGCATTTTGCATTTTTAAACCAGCGTTTTTTATGCATGCAGTTTTCATGCATTTTTCATGCATTTTGCGTTCTACCAGACACTTATCCGAGCATGCCCCAGAAAAGGGAGGGGGTGAGCGCGTGTCCCCCTCTCCTAAACCATACAAGGCCGCATGCCCTCAACATGGGGGCGGTGGGTGCTTTGGGGCAGGGGGGGAGCTCTGCGCCACCTCACCCCAAAGAACCTTGCCCCCATGTTGATGAGGACAAGGGCCTCTTCCCGACAACCCTAGCCGGTGGTTGTCGGGGTCTGAGGGCGGGGAGGCTTATCGGAATCTGGAAGCCTTCCTTTAAGAAGGGGGGCCCCCAGATCCCGGTCCCCCCCATGTGAATGGGTATCGGGTACATCGTACTCCTACCCATTCACCAAAAAAGCAGTGAGATGTGATAAAAACACAAGAGTCGGTTTTTGACAATTCCTTTATTAATAGCTCTGTCTTCTCTAGCCGTCTCTTCCTGCTGCTGTCTTCTTCCTCGCCGCAGGTTACCTGCTAAAAAAAAATGTAAAAGCAGATCTTCTTCTGTTGATGTCTGCATCTGTTTTGATGTCGCCCACTCTCTGCCGACTCTTATATATCAATGGGGCGTGGCCATCCAATTACATCACCCAGAGAGCCTGCCCCTTGCCCCCTGTCACAAGGGGCGGGCCCTCCAGGTGATGTCATCGGATGGCCACGCCCCATCAAAAATGGCATCAAAAATGCGCCACTGCCATAACCCCGGTATCCCCGTTTTGGTGCGGCGGTCGGCTTTCAGATAAAAGTGATCTCTCGGCGGATTTGCCGCAAGATCACTTTTATCGGTGGCGGGAGAGGGGCCCTCCCCCTCCCGCCGAAATCCGGTGCCCTCCGCCGCTTACCGGAGCCGTCGGTAGTGGCGGAGGCGATCGCGTCTGTCTCCCTGCTGTGCCTGGAGAAGAGTGAGGCTAAGATGGCGCCCACTCGTCTCCATGACACTGCTGGGCGGAAGCGACGTCAAAACGTCACTTCCGCCCATATGTCTTAAAGGCACATTTTTTTCAATGTCATTTTTTTAAATGACTTTTTTTTATTTATTTTTTTATTGCATTTTAGTGTAAATATGAGATCTGTGGTCTTTTTGATCCCAGATCTCATATTTAAGAGGTCCTGTTATGCTTTTTTCTATTACAAGGGATGTTTACATTCCTTGTAATAGGAATAAAAGTGACACCATTTTTTTTTAAAACAGTGTAAAAATAAATACAATCATGTAAAATAAATAATAAAAATATTTTTTATTTTTTTTTCAAAAACCACCCGTCCTGACGAGCTCGCGTGCAGAAGTGAACGCATACGTCAGTAACGCCCGCATATTAAAACGGTGGTCAAACCACACATGTGAGGTATCGCCGCAATCGTTAGAGTGAGAGCAATAATTCTAGCCCTAGACCTTCTCTGTAATGCAAAACATGCAACCTGTAGAATTTTTTAAACGTCGCCTATGGAGATTTTTGAGGGTAAAAGTTTGATGCCATTCCACGAGCGGACACAATTTTGAAGTGTGACATGTTGGGTATCAATTTATTCGGAGTAACATTATCTTTCACAATATAAAAACAATTGGGCTAATTTTACTGTTGTCTTATTTTTTTATTCAAAAAAGTGCATTTTTTCCAAAAAAAGCATGCTTGTAAGACCGCTGCGCAAATACGGTGTGAAAAAAGTATTGCAATGACCGCCATTTTATTCTCTAGGGTGTTAGAAAAAAAAATATATAATGTGTGGGGGTTCTAGAAAAAAAACCTGTTTTAAATATGTAAACACCTATATTCCAAAACGAGGCTGGTCCTTAAGTGGTTAAATGGACTGTAGTGCGTTTCTGCAAACTTCAAAACGCACTAGAAAATGCCTAGGTGTAAACGTAGGGTAAAGGGGGGCTGAATACAAATGCAGGCCACACTTTTCAGATAAATGATTTTAAATTTTTTTTACAAATAAATATCTGAAAAGTGTGGCGTGCATTTGTATTCAGCCCCCTTTACCCTACGTTCACACCTATGTGTTTTTTAGTGCATTTTTCAGTTTGCAGAAACGCACTATAGTCCATTTAACATGATTTCCTATGGTTCTAGTTCACATCTATGCGTTTTGCGGCCGCTGCATTTTTGGAAAGGGTCGGGGACTTTTTCCCGCGTTTTGCGGCTAACAGGACTTCAATAGAGCTGCACCAGAAACGCAAGTGGTGCATTTTTGATGCAATTTTTATGGGGCGTGGCCATCCGATGACATCACCCGGAGAGCCCGCCCCTTGTGACAAGGTGCAAGGGGCGGGCCCTCCGGGTGAAGTCATCGGATGGCCACGCCCCCATTGATATATAAGAGTCGGTAGAGAGCGGGCGACAACAAAACAGATGCCAGACATCAACAGAACAAGATCAGCTTTTAAAAAAATGTTAGCGGGTAACCTGCGGTGAGGAAGAAGACAGCCCTGAAGAAGAGGGGGTCTCTGTTCCCCCGAAAAGGGTTGGCTTGATTATTTGTTGCTTTTTTTAATAAAACAAATACAAATTCAACTTTCACTTTGCTTCTTATTGGATATCGGGCGCTCCTTTTACCTACCCTTATAAGTATATGCAGAAACGACCTCAAGGCCGTACCCAGAGGTAGCAGCCCAAGCCCCCCAAAAGGGCTCACCGCCACGCTTCGATCAAGTTGGGCCAGAACCATCGGGAGAGAACTCTTCCAACCCGCCCCCCACTATTACCCACTTCCAGACACTCAACTGAGTGAGTCAGTCCAGCGGAATCTACAACCCTAAAGAGCAAATGATTTATGGCTGAGACCTGCTGATTGGCTGTGTCCATCAGCGTGCGCACAGGGTGTGCCTGGGCACGCCCTAATCGCCCTGTATGGTACAGATTCTTCCTGTTTAGAACCTTGATATTTCACCAAAGCCCCCTAACGGGGTTCCTTAAAAATAAAAAATAAATAAATAAAAACAAAAATTACTGACACCGTCCACTGCCCTACTGACACCAATCTTTGCCCTACTGATACCGTCCATTACTTTGCTGACATTGTCAGTATATATACACATGCACACCCATGCAGACATGTTTGAGCTTTGGGGTACACACCCTAATGCAATAGGCTGTGCACCTAGGGCTGTGTCCAATCACAGCACAGAGTCCTGTGTTTACACAGAGCAGCGATTTTACTGTTCCTTTTCCCAGCAAAGCAGGGAGAAAAAACAGCCAGGTCTCTTAGTAAAAGCAGCACATATTACACACATTTCACTTGTTAGGCACACAGATAACCCCTTCATTGCCCCTAGATTTTAACCCCTTCTCAGCGTGTCATTAGTACGGTGACTGTGTACAGTATTATCACTGATCACTATATTAGTGTGACTGGTGATGTCGGTGTATCTCCCAGCGAGGGTCTGTTAGCACCAGATTTCCTGCCACACTATCACAGTAACCACCATTATCAGTATAGCATCATAGCTGCGTAAATTCCAATATATATCCCATAGTTTGTAGACGCTATAACTTTCACACAAACCAATCAATATACACTTATTGGGATTTTTTTTTTCTACCAAAGACATGTAGCAGAATACATTTTTGGCCGAAATTTATGAAATATGATAGTGGAAAATAAAAATATTACATTAACAGGAATCATGATGTGCATACTGGTACTACTCAAGCCAATGTGACCATTTCTGGGATATTGCTGGTAAGCGGCCTCACATGTAGAAACATGCGTTCGTAGGATCCATGGGTATGCACTTATGCCTCGTTTCCACTGAGCGGATCGGTTCGGTAAGGTGCGCTATTTTGAGTGTCTCCATTATGAAAGCGGCCCATACAACCGAACCATACCACACCATTCATGGTCCTGCTTCAGATGTGGGGCCATAGAAAATGGTACGGTACGGTTAGGGCGGAGCTACTGGCATCACATGATACATTCCACTGATTAGCAGACAGAAAAAACGTCAATGCATTTTTTCTAAACCCTGTATGGCCCCTGGCGGTCTGACTTGCAGTGGAAACGCTCACCTGAATAGGCCGGACCATTCTAACCCTTCCAAACTGTACCGACCCGAACCGTTCCGCTCAGTGGAAATGAGGCATAAGGCAACTACCTCGTCCATGGATATAAGGTCAGGGGACTTCAAATGGCGGACAATAGCTAGCCTTGTGGCTAGGAGTATGTGGATGGTGATAGATTGAAGGCAGTGGGGGATGCCCTCCATAACAATGCCCAGTAGGGCAAGCTCCGGAGAGGGGGATAAAGATAAGCCTGTAATATCTGTGAGAAGTTGGAACTCTTGGAACCATAGGCTAGCTAGACACTTTGTTGCATCGCCACAAGAAGTGATACACGTTCCCTACCTCTCCACAGTGTCTCCAACATAGGGGTGGAACAGCTGGTGGAATGTGTGAATCATAGTCGGCGTGATTTACCATCAGAGTTTGATTTTGTGGACAAGTTCCCATAGGTTTGCTGAACGGGTCGCCATGTAGCTCAGTTTAAGGGAGATTTTTTTACTTTTTTTATTGGAAATGTTTTAAAACAGAAAGTAGAAAATATAGGTTTTTTTTCAACATTTTTGGTCATTTTTAGATTATATAATTAAAAAAAATAATAATAATAATAAAAGAAAAAAAAAATGGAGATCAAATGCCCACCAAATAAAAGCTTTATTTGTGTGAAAAAAAATGATATAAAATTTCATATGCGTACAGTGTTTCATTACCACGCAATTGTCATGACCTCGGAGGTCAAGTGGTTAAATTATATGAACAAATTAAAGCTTTGTATTGAAGAGTGTAGAGATCCTGCAAAAAGCAGTAGGGTCTCTAGTTTAAGGCTTCCTTCACACGGCGTTTAATCGCATACACTACATTCCAGTAACAAGAATCAGTGGATTCTTGTGGCTGGAATGAAAAGTGCATGGAAGTAGCGGTAGCTGCTCAGGCTGTACAATGTATTGACAGGCTGACAGAATCCACCGTTGTTTGCCTGTTGATGTACACCAAGCAGTTTCCTGTGGTTAGGGACGGGTGTCTGAGCCTGGACAAAGTCAGATGCATGATATAACTGGGTACTACCAGTTAAGGATTGTCTTTTGGAGGATCAGGAAGGATTTTTTTCCCCCGCTGGAGCAAATTGGATCATGCTTTGCTGGGGTTTTTCTTTATACCTTCCTCTTGATCAGGGGTCTCCAAACTCTCTAAACAAAGGGCCAGTTTACTGTCTTTCAGACTTTAGGGGGGCCGGACTAGGGCCAGTGGGAGTAGAAAATGTCTTGGAGTCCAGAAGGAGTAAACAATGCCCTATCTTTGGTGTCAGTGGATGGTTTAGTGCGCCATTGTTGGTTTTAATGGGAGGAATAGTGCCCCATCGTTGGTGTCAATGTAAGAAAATCTGCCCCATTGTTGGTGACAGTGAGAGGAAATGTACCCTTTCTTTGTTGTCAGTGGGAGGAATAGTGGCCCATCGTTGGTATCAATGGAAGGAATTATGCCCAATTGTTGGTGTCAATGGAAGGAATTGTTCCCAATTGTTGGTGTCAATGGAAGGATTTTTTCCCTTTTGAGGGTGTTAGTGGGAGAAATAATGCCCTATTGTTGGTGTCAGTGACAGAATAAATCCCCACTGTTGGTGTCAGTGGATGAAATGGTTCCCCAAGAGACTGGATAAAAGCAAGCAATGGGCCGCATTGGGCCCCCGGGCCACAGTTTGGAGACCACGAATCTGGATCAACTGTGGGTATGGGATTGTGTATATAGGATTGTAAAATACTGTATATATATTTTTCTTCCTTCCATTGGTTTAGCTGGATAGACTTGTGTCTTTTTTCAACCAGATTAACCATCTAACTGTGATCCGTGATCCATAAAATTAAACAGATATGATTTGTGATATCTGTGCCCATTTAATTTTCTGAATCGATGGGTTTCGGATGTAAATGGACTTGTGTCCATTTACATCAGGCTACCTCCGAGATGTCACGTTTAGGTTGGGAAAAATGTAAAAGGTCACATCTTTTTTCCATTTTTCTTTTTTTTTTTTGTGGACCTGGACAGATTTCAAGGTAGGCAGGGATAAGTCCGTTTACATCTGCCTGACCATAGACCTATATGGAGCTTCTGATCAGGCTCGCCTGAAAAACTCACAGGCCACTGAGATCGGAAAGCACTTGTTAAAGGGTCTTTATGGCCAAATCAATAATAATGGACATGTATCTTCAATGTAATTTCAGGATGTGGGGGTCTACGGGAGTCTGAAAGGTTTGTGTGGGAAGAAAGGGTGGAAGGCGTGTGATCAAACACTAGCATCAAATTCTACAGTTTATTCATAAGGGATAAAATACATACATGTAGGGAATATAAACATACTACGTTTTGTAGGAAAAGGTTACACAATATATAAATATATACACACGCTTGTAGTGTTACAAGAGGAACATGCCCAAACGGGGGCAAATGCTAAAATGCTGGCTGACGCGTTTCGAGGATAACCTCTTCATCAGAGCTTTAAAAGGTGAAAACCAATCTGTGTAGACACATGGACCAACATATATGCACATGGGAAGGAGTGGCTAGTGGGGGGATTTAACACGTGTAGAAAGGTTAGTTCTCATTAACTCCATGTAGGTCAACATCTGAGCGCTCTATGGCAGCAAGAGTGTGTGCGCAAGGAGTCCTACTTGTAGGAATGGGACAGACCGGTGCACCTGTTGCAGAAGCTTGTGGGGAAACTGCAGCCTGCGGGCATCTTTCGGTGGCCAAGGATGAAGTACAGTGCGAGAAGAGAGGTGTCTCCGAAGAGTGCCCAGTCAAATACCTGTAGGCACTGTGTCTGTCTTCATCCATGAAGAACATGGAACACTGAAAGGTTTGGACACAACAGGCTAGCTAGCGTGGAGACAGGTGAAGTTTTATATGCCCTCTGTAGGTGGCGCTGTGCTGCTGACCACTTTGTATCTAAATCTGCTAGTACATCTAACACTCCCTCCCCCCAGACTGACAATGCTGCTGTCCAAAGGTGCCCCATGTGCTCCTTCATCCTAGTTGGGGGCACTCCAATACAAGAGGTGTGTTACTGGCCAAATCACCAGGTGAAAACAGAGGGAAATAATCCTAAAAAAAGAAAATTAATGCAGCCATCACATTAATAATTGGTAAGCTGCAACAGATTACATTTTTGGGTTTGGATTTAATACCTCTTTAAACAGGTATGCTGGTCAGTTTTTTTTCACAATCTTTGTCTTTATGATGAATTGGAAGTTTGCCATGCGTGTCTCCCGTATTACCATTGCTCGCTCTCACTGCAAGCATATGTGCACATTGAAACCTCCCTTCAATAATGAATGTCGCAATCATTTACAAAAAACATTTGTCCCCCACCGTAAATGGCATTGTTAAATTAATCAAAAGCGTCAATTGAGGAAAAGCAAAAATAAATAAATAAAAGAGGCGCTCCCCAACCTGCACTTAAAAGCTGAATATTGATCAACTGCAATTTGCATTTTGAATGGCCTTTTTATAACAAAATCTCAATGTTATCATCAGATTGTGGCAGGGTGCAAACCTTTCCAGTGATCTTTGAAATGCTGAGAGATTTTTGTTGTCCGCCAGGAGGGAGAACAAATGACGCCGTTTGGTACAATAACGAATTCAGGCCGGCCTAATACAAAAGAGCGTATAAGTAAATTCAAATGTAAGGAAAATGCCATTATGTAGCGAGCGAGGCTTTTCGATAGTATAGCAAAAACAAAGCTGATTTACAAATGTTATTTGTTCCCTGTGGGCACGGCAAGCATTGTTCGATACAAATGAAAGCGGCGTGATGTTGATTTACTGGAAGGGATTGTAATTATCATATTACGTTGGGGAAGGGCTGCAAACTCACTTTTCTGCATTTCTTGACATTAACAATGCACTTACCTGAGCTTCGTCTTAGCAGTCAGTTTTTTTTACAATGGCGGTTCCCTCCTCCTCTTTGGAGAAGGGTAGATTGTTTTCCAGCTTCTGAAAGTTGGCATTCTTGTCTTTTGCTGCTGGGAAGGAAGGCCCGAGAGAAAAAAAAAAAAGTGGGGCAGACATGACAGGGTGGAGGGGGGGTGGTCAACGCTGAATGGGTTAAAATTGGGCTAAAATTGGGCATAGGGTTTAAAAGGTAAGTAAACCTACCTGATTGATAGTGGCAATGAAGTTGGGAGGGTCCTTAAAGTAGAACTATAGGTGCAACTTTTTTTTTCTCATTTTGGATATAAATAAACCCTTGTCAGATTTTTTTTTTCGCCATTTGTGTCCCAATGCGGAGATTTCCCTTCACTTCCTGTCTCATAGCCAAACAGGAAGTGAGAGGGAATCCCTGCAAATTAAGGGAATTCATTGGGATTACTTTTCAGGGAACAACCCAAAATTTGGGATTTTCTTTTACTTTCATTTTCAATGATAATGGTAAACAGGACAAAAAGGGAGTATTAATCTTCTAAATGGGGACACAGCAGACGGCAATAAAAACTGACAGGAGTTCAAATCCCTCTCCACTCTATCCAAAACGAAAACATTTTTTTGCCTTAAGTTATACTTTAAAATTTTAGGGGGGAGTGGTGAGTCACAAGGGTTCAGTTGGTGTACATCTGGAGAAGAAGAAAAACTTCCCACCTACCCTCCCTGTTTTTTTGGTTCTGGTTCTGGTGTCATCATGTCAGCCTGGTGGTTGTTGTTCTTTGGAGGAAGTAAAATTCAGGGCTAATAGAATAGTTCGGGACCCATTGGTGGTATGGTGTCCTTGGGTACATTCCTGTTAACAAGGGGTTAACTCAGAATATGAAAAATGGAGGCTACTGCGGATAGTGAGGGTTGTCTCCAAGCTGGTGTTTTGCGGCTGGGGTCCTAGTATAAGCGAAGGTATTCCGCAGTGAAATAATAGAATGGATTTGGTGCCTTCAAAGACTAGCGAGCTTTTTTTGTTTCTGTTTCAGGCTCTGTTCACATATGCTGCAGGCGTGGCTCACCGCATGGGGTCTGGTGCGTCCCTGTTCACAGATTCGGGTGCGAATCAGGTCCGCATTTTTGCCTGAATTCGCACCTGAATCGGACCAGAAGACCCGAAGACCATTGAGAGCCGGTCACACTCTCCTGTCATGCAAACTGGATGCGAGGAAACACGCTTCCAATTGGCATATGTGTGAACCCAGCCTTAAGGAATGTTGTCTTAATTAACTTTATTCGTTAATAAAAGGGTGCAGTGGCCATTTGACTCCAAACCTTGGTGTGGTCTCTTATTGTATGCTTTGAGTGGCAGGTGGCCTAGCAGGCTTTGGTTAAAGTTGGAGACATCTATTCTACACTAGTCATAGCAATGCAAAATCTATCAGCACATACATTTCTGTGAGAAAAACACCAACACATGAGCATTTCCATCTCCCATTGGTGGCTGGCATTGACAAGTCTGTGGGCAGGGTGTATCGCCTAACCTACAGGACACGAAACAAAGTAGCTTGAAAGCAAATGATTCACTTTATTTACCTATACTTAACAGTTAGGATTCACATCTGTGCATGTTGATTTTGATGGTTCCTGCAGTGCTTTTTGCGGTGCTTGCCGCATTTTCGGACACGCGTTTTTGCCGCAATTTGTGGGGGTTTCTTTACACTGTATATAGCTGGTTGCTAAGGAGGGGGCCAGGAAGCTGGCCGCCGCATCCTTAACAACCAATGAGTCATCAGCTGTCAGCGAGCTTCCCCGCTGAATGTAAAAAAAGATTTGCTGGCTCAAAAAAAAAATTGTGAAAGAAAACAGCGTGGGGTCCCCCCCAGGTCCATACCAGGCCCTTGGGTCTAATATGGATTCGGAGGGAACCCCCCCATGAGACATCACGGACAAATAATGCCCCGGGCGATGATGTCACAAGGGGTTTGTGCCTCTGTATGACATCATCCGATGGCCATGCCCCATCGTTATCTAAGACATACTTGACATCGGTGTGGACAGATCAGTGGGACGCAGCATCGGAGGAGGGTCGTCGGCAGCAGAGGAAGAAGAACACCGGACAAAGAAAACTGGAGAAAGAAGAACTGCAGAAGAAGAAGCAGCTGGAGAAGGAGAAGCCCAGAGGAGGAAGATGCGGGAGAAGATGGAGGAAGACTGGAAGAAGAAGCAGGAAAGAAGAAGGTATTCTTAATAAAAGGCTTGTCAAAAACTATGTAAGGGGAGAAAAACGTGCTTGTAAGTAAAACACTATAAATGAAAATTCAGAAAGAAGCAGCAACTCTTATGTGCGATATCACAAAAAATCAATATAACCAAGGGCAGGGTCGCGCATAGCATTTAACATGACATACTAATCATAAGGATGTCAACAAAATATTGATGCAATAAAAAGTCCTTATTCCAGGAAAAAATGAAAAATAAAAAATATAAAATATATACATCCAATATTGCACAGTCTTATGTGATAGAAAAAAAACAACTGTCTACTGTATTTATTCACACTACACTACTTTTTTTTGGTGAATGGGTAGGGGTACAATGTATCACATACTCATTCACATAGGGGGGAGGCTGGGATCTGGGGCCCCCCTTGTTTAAGGGGGCTTCCAGATTCCGATAAGCCCCCCCTCCCGCAGACCCTGACAACCACTGGGCAAGGGTTGTTGGGAAGAGCCCCTTGTCCCCATCTGGGGGCAAGGTGCTCTGGGGCCCCCCTTGTTCAAGGGGGCTTCCAGATTCCGATAAGCCTCCCCGCCCGCAGACCCCGATAACCACTGGGCAAGGGTTGTCGGGAAGAGGCCCTTGTCCCCATCAACATGGGGGCAATGTTCTTTGGGGTGAGAGGATGCAGAGCCCCCCCTGCCCCAAAGCACCCACCCCCCATGTTAAGGGCATGCGGCCTGGTATGGTTCAGGAGGGGGGGCATTCGTTCGTCCCCTCCCTTTCCTGACCTGCAGGGCTGCATGCTCGGATAAGGGTCTGGTATGGATTTTGCGGAGGGGGCACGCCATTTTTTAAAAACATTTTGGCGGGGGGTCCCCTCTGAATCCATACTAGACCCAAGGGCCCGGTATGGACCTGGGGGGGACCCCACGCTGTTTTTTTTTCTCCATTTTTTATTAGCCGGCAATTTTTTTTACATTCAGTGGGAAAGCCCGCTGACAGAGGATGACTCATCGGCTATTAAGGACACGGCAGCCGGCTTCCCAGCCCCCTCCTTAGCAACTAGTTATATACAGTGAATGTACAGTTAAAAAAAACCCACAAATCGCAAAGCGCAAATCGCGTCAAAATCGCGGTACTTGCAATTTGGATGCGGGTCCATTGAAGTCCATTACATGCAAAACGCTATATTTTGCAGGAAAAAAGTCCCTGACCCTTTCCAAAAACGCAGAGGCACAAAAATGCATTGATGTGAACATGTTGCATAGGAACCAATGTTAAAAAAATGCATTAAAAACAACATTAGTGTGAATTGAGCCTTAATCTCATCTGAATGCAATCAATTAAGCACTGTTACATTTGGTTAAGCAACACTACATATGATCAGCAAAGCAATACATGAGGTAGAAAACAATACATTACCGAAAGAGTTACAAATAACATCTGTGCCTCATATTGACTGGGGAGTCCCTTTATAGCATGGGCAGCCATAGTCTCAACAGAGAACAAAGGGGTCCTGGTCCTGCGTCCACTCACAGGTGAGGATCCAAAGTTCTCAAAGAGAACCACTGCATTTTATACCTTGCTGCAAATACAGTCTGGTGTCTATTTATTAAAAGTATTGGCAAATAATTGCATCAGGATGGCGAGCTCTGCTCACTCAACGCTGGCCAGGCACCCAAGAAAGCTGCCATATTACTTATCAATTATATTATGGCAAATGATCATAGCATGTTCTCCAAACTAAAATAAATCAGCAACATAAATTACAGTTTAGACTTATGATCCTAAATTAATTGTAAAGTGCGCCACCCCAGTATTGTAAATTTCTGGTAGCAAATTGTGGAAGATGTGATTTCTGAGGCACAGCTTTAAAAAAAATATAATTTTTTTATTTAGTTAAGTATAAAATCATACTAATATACTGTAGCGGTACCCCCGTAAAGGCTGGTAATAGACTCTGTACCCCACTGATTACCTCGACTTTGCAAATCCTCCCTTACTTGTGACACCATGGTTTCCGTCATGTCACCAGCTATGGTAGAAAATAGAGACTCACACAGTATTAACCACTTCAATACCGGGCATTTTCACCCCCTTCCTGCCCAGGCCAATTTTCAGTTTTCAGCGCTGTCACATTTTGAATGACAATTGCGCGGTCATGCAACGCTGTACCCAAATTACATTTTTATCATTTTTTTCCCCCACAAATAGAGCTTTCTTTTGGTGGTATTTGATTACCTCTGCGGTTTTTATTTTTTGCGCTATAAACAAAGGAAGAGTGACAAGTTTCAAAAAAACACAATATTTTTTACTTTTTTTTCCTAAAATAAATATCCCAATTTCAAAAAAAAATAAAAAATTTCCTCAGTTTAGGCCAATATATATTTTTCTACATATTTTTGGTAAAAAATTCGCAATAAGCGTATACTGATTGGTTTGCGCAAAAGTTATAGCGTCTATAAAATAGTGGATAGATTTATGGCCTTTTTTTTTTTTTACTCGTATCGGCGGCGATTTGCGATTTTTATCGTGACTGTGACATTGCGGCGGACACATCGCACACTTTTGACACTATTTTTGACACTATTATTTTGGGACCATTTACATTTATACAGCGATCAGTGCTATAAAAATGCACTGATTACTGTATAAATGTCACTGGCAGGGAAAGGGTTAACACTAGGGGGCGATCAAGGGGTTAAATGTGTTACCTAGGGAGTGATTCTAACTGTAGGGGGATGGGACTCACAAGGGGAGGAGACCGATTGGTGTTCCTCTACTGGGAAAATACGATCGGTCTCCTCTCCCCTGACAGGACGTGGATCTGTGTGTTCACACACACAGATCCATGTCCCGGCTCTGTTACCGGCAATCACAGGTGCCCAGTAGACATTGCGGGCGCCGGGCACGCGCACCGGCACCTGAGTGCCCCCTAGATGGCCGGGAAGCCCAGGACGTCATGTGACACCAGCCCAGGATGGGAGAGCCCTCCTGCAGACGTCATTTGACTATGGGCGGGTATGAAGTGGTTAAGGAAACAGTTCAAATATGTTTACCGTATTGTCAAAACACAAGATACATATTTATATATATCAACTTTGTCAGTAATGAAAACACTCCTGTATACACCGCCCTTTATCTCAAACGTATCAAATAAACACAATATATTGGTGTAAAGTCCCCTTAGTTGTGACTGAACACAAATATTATCTCAATCACAGAAACCTATGTGAATAGGTTATGTGAATAGACACCTGACACTATGGGGTTGATTCACTAAAAGCAAATAGACTGTGCCCTTTGCAAGTGCAGTTGCTCCAGAGCTTAGTAAATGAGGTAAGGCTTCACTTTGCAATAAGTACCCAATCACGTGCAAGGAAAATAAAAAAAACTGCATTTTTGCTTGCACATGATTGGATGATGGAAATCAGCAGGGCTTCTGCCTATTTACTAAGCTCTGGAGCATCTGCACTTTTGAAATGTGCACAGTCCGTTTTCCACTAATAAATCAACCCCTATATCTTAGGTGTGAGATCTCTCCATTCTGCTTCCTCAACTCACAGGCCAGCAAATCCTGCACAATGTGGAGAAACAGTATAAACAATATTATATTCAATAGGATGGCTCCCTTTAACAGTTCAAAGAGGGAAGAGGATGATAAAAAGGTGAAAAGGGGTATTCTTTGAAATCCAGATGTCTTCAGCTAGCCTCTTTATGTTGTAAATAAAGTAATCCAAAATGGCAAGGTGTATCAAAGTTAGCAAAGCTGTGATTTATCATGGTAGTAGTATAACTTCCTTCTTTTATGATCCTAAAGATGTCAGCTGATGTGGCTACTGAAATCAGTAATGTGTACTGAGCATAGTCATCTGCTTGCTGTGTCCATTACAGAATAGAATTTAACTTCTGTGGGACTACAAGTACCACCAGCTAAACTGTGTGGGTGATATTTAACAGCAGTGTCCCTAACTATATCATGGGCGATGCCCGCTCACCACTCTTGAACTCAGATGGATTAGATAACGATGCAGATGATGAGAAGAGGAGACTCCAGCCGAAACTCTCTCTGTATCTTGGCTCTGGATAATGGCATCCGCCGCACCACGCTGCAGCCCACTGGAATCTGAATTGCAAGCGCCTCTGGATGACCTGGAACACCCTCCGGTCCACTGCACTGAATAAGCGATGCTTTCCACAGAGATCCCTCTGGGTATAGCTGTCCGGCTCCCCGCTGTGTAGGCCACGAATCATCAGCAAACTCCCTGCCACACAGACTTCCTGAGTCAAAATGGCGTCCAGAGAGGCTGATGTAGGCCGCGCCAGCCCCTTTTAAACCCTTTCCCAGGAGCCTGCTCTGTTCACTCAGCATTCTGTTCCTTGTAGTTCGGATCAGTCCTGCTAGCGCAGTCACTTCAGCAATCTGAACTACACATCCCATGATGCTTTTCTCTACATCCTCACCCAGGAAAAAGGAAATTAACACATAGAGTCCAGAAAACACCAGGGGGAGCCAACCCCACATTAACAACTCAGAAAATGTCTCTAAATTCTAAGCATAATAGCCGACCCTGGCTACAATACCATACAATATTCTATAAAATAGACCCATAATACAATCTTACTCATCAGTTTCACCAAAACATTTTGTAAAAGTGACATACACTGCTCAAAAATTTTAAAGGAACACTTTGAAAATCAGATCTCAATGTGTAAAAATATCATGCTGGATATCTATACTTATATGGACTGGGTAATGTGTTAGGATCGAAAGGATGCCATATCGTTTGATGGAAATAAAAATTATCAACCTGCAGAGGGCTGAATTCGAAGACAAAAATAAAAGTGAAAAAATGATGCAGCAGGCTAGTCCATTTTTCTGAAATTTCATTGCAGTGACTCAAAATGGTACTCGGTAGTTTGTATGGCCCCCACGTGCTTGTATGCATGCCTGACAACATCAGGGCATGCTCCTATAGAGACGACAGATGGCGTCCTGGGGTATTTCCTCCCAGATCTGGACCAGGGCATCACTGAGCTCCTGAACAGACTGAGGTGTAAACTGGTGGCATCGGATGGACCAAAACATAATGTCCCAGAGGTGTTCTATTGGATTTAGGTCAGGCGAGTGTGGGGGCCATTCAATGGTATCCATACCTTCATCATCCAGGAACTGAGTGCATACTCTCGCCACATGAGGCGTGGCATTGTCGTGCACCAGGAGGAACCCAGGACTCCCTGCACCAGCGTAGGGTCTGTCAATGGGTCCAAGGATTTCATCCCGATACATAATGGTAGTCAGGGTGACATTGTGTTAGCCTGTAGAGGTCTGTGTGTCCCTCCATGGATGTGACTCCCCAGACCACCACTGACCCGCCACCAAACGGGTCATGTTGAACAATGTTACAGGCAGCATAATGTTCTCCATGGCTTCTCCAGACCCTTTGACATCCGTCACATGTGCTCAGGGTAAACCTGCTCTCATCTGTGAAAAGCGGACCTGCCAATTCTGGTGTTCTATGGTAAATGCCAATCGAGCTCCACTGTTTCGGGCAGTGAGCATAGGGCCCACTAGAGGAAATTGGGCTCTCAAGTCACCCTCATGAAGTGTGTTTCTGATTGTTTGGTCAGAGACATTTACACCAGTGGCCTGTTGGAAGCCATTTTGTAGGGCTCTGGCAGTGCTCATCCTGTTCCTCCTTGCACAAAGAAGCAGTGCTGCTGATGGGTTAAGGACCTTCTACTGCCCTGTCCAACTCTCCTAGAGTAACTGCCTGTCTCCAGGAATCTCTTTCTTGCTCTTGAGACTGTGCTTGGAGACACAGCAAACCTTCTGGCAATGGCATGTATTGTTGTGTTATCCTGGAGGAGTTGGACTGCCTGTGCAAACTCTATAGGGTCCAGGTATCGCCTCATGCTACCAGTAGTGACACTGACCATAGCCAAATGCAAAACTAGTGAAAAACAGTCAGAAAAGATGAGTAGGGAAACAAAATGTCAGTGACCTCCACCTGTAAAACCATTCCTGTTTTGGAGGTTGTCTCATTGTTGCCCATCTAGTGCACCCTTTTGTTATTTTCATTAACACCAAAGCAGCTGAAACTGATTAACAACCCCGTCTGCTACTTAGCTGACCGGATCAATATCCCAGCAGTTTAATGGACTTGATGCTATACTCTGATTAAAAAGTGTTCCTTTCATTTTTTTGAGCAGTGTACATATATTGTAAAAAAGCACCCAGGATGTTGTTGGAAATCCAAGAAAAAAGGATTGTAACAAACAGCTGCCACTAATAATTCGGTGATACACCAAAAACACTAGTAGAAAGAAACAGCAAGCAGCGCTGGTCTGTAATCCTTACTGTAGTCCCTCTGGCTTGCACTGATAATTCAAAAATTGATACTAATTACTAGTGAAACTAAAATCGTGCCAAATATCATAAGTGATAGTAATTTATATAATATATATCAATAATAAGATCAATCTCTACAGAGCAATGAAATCACAATCTTATGTGCAAAAATTATTTAGACATAAAGTGCAATTGCTACAAAAAACATAAAGTGCAAAATGCTGCAAAATGTGCAAGTCCAGTGCTATAAATAAAGAAGTGCAAAATACTAAATAAATGTCAGATCAGGAGAAAATCTAGGTGATCCAGAAAAAAGGAGTCCCAAAAAAATGATCCAACTTAACTTACTACCGAAAATATCTTCTTAAAGTGTGATTCAAATCAATAAAGGTGACACCGGGAGTGATCATTCACCATCCACACTATACTAATTCACCAGAGTTAATGGTTGGTCAGATTATAAACCAGCTAATGCGCTTCACAATGGATCCCAAAGAGTTAATCGTCTCAGTACTTGCTCCCAGTATGGTCTCTCACATTCAAAACCTCTCATGCAAGTCTCGACCACACATAAAAGTAAGAGGGAGGAAGGCTTCCATAGCGTGACAACATTTAAAACAGGCTTTATTTAAAAAAAGAGTAAATCCACTCACTTGTTTAGAGTGCAACACTAAGGTATTATCGCTGTTTTTTGATATCGCTGTCCACAAGCCGCGAGTGCGATACAGGCATGCGCGGTGACGTCTGAGTCCTTGCCCCCATCCTACGCGTTTTGTCGTACGACATCCTCATGGAGAAGAAGGACGTCTCATGCCACTGCACCATCTTTATAGTGGGATTCCGCCCAGAAAAACTCTGCATTATATTTAAAACATTAAATACATAAAAACATAAAACCCTTTTGTATGAGCATGCTAATCTGTATTACAATGATCTCTCATTCTTCCCATGTGTATTATAACAAACAGTAAAAAGGGTCGTTGGTTCGAATCCCAACCACAACACTACCTGCCTGGAGTTTGCATGTTCTCCCTGTGCCTGCGTGGGTTTCCTCCGGGTACTCCGGTTTCCTCCCACACTACAAAGACATGCTGGTAGGTTAATTGGATCCTCTCTAAATTGTCCCTAGTATGTATGAATGTGAGTTAGGGACCTTAGATTGTAAGCTCCTTGAGGGTAGGGACTGATGTGACTGTACAATGTATATGTAAAGCGCTGCATAAATTGATGGCGCTATATAAATACCTGAAATAAATAAAAAATAAATAAAGTACATCCACTATGTCAGTATACACATTGACTGAGGACCTATTTCATTTCATTTCATACACCCATTGGGCTTCCTTCTTTGACACATCCTTTACTTTATTTATCCCTCTCCAGTGTCCCACAATCTCATCTATACCATAGAAGGTCCACAGACTTTGGTCTTATGTTTTAACTTAAAGTGTCTGGAGACGCTATGTTTATCAGTCTTTTTTTTATGTTGTTAATGTGTTCTCCAATTCTAATTCTCAGCTTTCTTGTGGTCCTACCAACATATTGCATTCGACATGGACACTCAAGGACACATACTACGTGGGTAGACTCACAAGTAATTATGGATTTTATTTTGTAGAATCTTTTAGTTGTCACGGAGGTAAATTCACCTTTCTTTCTTTTCTTTTTTTTTTGTTGACCTGCAGGCTTCACATTAATCGCACCTATAGAACTCTTTCAGACCAGGGAACACAGATCCCTTCCTTACACTAGCAAGTGATGGATTCTGGCCATTTGCTTTTACTCAGGTAGAGTGACCTTCATTACTGTTTATTGAATTATAAATTTGGTAACCATGGAGATGACTCTTTCACTTTCGTTGGCCCCACTCTGGACCCAATTCCACAGCTGTTTTTCTATTCTCTATCATGACATGTGGTGGGTAGCTGGGCCCTCAGGTCAAGATGGTACTTCATAATTATGACATGTATATGTAAACTTTTTCTTATTAAAATGTTTTGCTGAAACTGATGAATGCGTTTATATCATGGATCCTTCTCACAAAAGTGAGTACACCCCTCACATTTTTGTAAATATTTTAATATATCTTTTCATGTGACAACACTGAAGAAATGACACTTTGCTACAATGTAAAGTAGTGAGTGTATAGATTGTATAAATGTGTAAATTTGCTGTCCCCTCAAAATAACTCAACACACAGCCATTAATGTCTAAACTGCTGGCAACAAAAGTGAGTACACCCCTAAGTGAAAGTGTCCAAATTGGTCCCAATTTGCCATTTTCCCTCCCCGGTGTCATGTGAGTCGTTAGTGTTACAAGGTCTCAGGTGTGAATGGGGAGAATGTGTGTTAAATTTGGTGTTACCGCTCTCACTCTCTCATACTGGTCACTGGAAGTTCAACATGTCACCTCATGGCAAAGAACTTACTGAGGATCTGAAAAAAAGAATTGTTGCTCAACATACAGATGGCCTAGACCATAAGAAGATTGCCAAGACCCTGAAACTGAGATGCAGCATGATGGACAAGACCATACAGTGGTTTAACAGGACAGGTTCTACACAAAACAGGCCTCGCCATGGTTGACTAAAGAAATTGAGTGCACGTGCTCAGCGTCATATCGAGAGTCTGTCTTTGGGAAATAGACGTATGAGTGCTACCAGCATTGCTGCAGAGGTTGAAGGGGTGGGGGGGTCATCCTGTTAGTGCTCTGACAATACGCCACACACTGCATCAAATTGGTCTTCATGTCTGTCATCCCAGAAGGAAGCCTCTTCTAAAGAAGATGCACAAGAAAGCCTGCAAACAGTTTGCTGAAGACAAGCAGACCAAGGACATGGATTACTGGAACCATGTCCTGTGGACTAATGAGACCAAGATAAACTTATGTGGTTCAGATGGTGTCAAGTGTGTGTGGCGGCAACCAGGTGAGGAGTACAAACACAACTGCGGAGAATGTAATGGTCTTCACCAACCCAGCAGTCCCATCACCTCCCAGTGACTATGATCAGTACTCAGAAACGCATGCTTGTTCTCCTCCCGAGGTCTTACTTCATCACTCCCAGGCTAGACCCCTAGGAACTCCATGCTGGGTGGGCAGTCCCAGTATATGGGGAACTGGTCGCCAGTAAAAGGAGCCAAGCATTAAACCAGTTCACTACCAGAGTATCTGCCTCCCGTACCAGGTCACCCGCTTCCTGGCTGCTTGGTTGCTTAAGCACTTGACACAAGCATGGTAGTCATTAGTAACAGCAATATAGCCTCCCTAGAACAGCTTCTCTGCTTGTTAGACCTTTGTGCTATATGTTCTCTAACTTCTCTTGTCCCCTTGATTAAAGCCTTGCATGCACCCCTTTAATGATTTCAGATCAGGCAATTGACCTGAAAAACAAAGTTCTTTTACTAAAGTAGCGAAGGTAACGAAGAAACGGTTCTCCAAGACATCTCAAACACTAATTCCTAACAAAGTTCTCTAAAAGCCCTTGTTGTAGTGCCCCAAGAGGTAGTCATATCATAATTTTGTAGTGTATTCCATCAAAGTCCTTTGCAAGGCAGGAGTCCATTATTAGCAGTTCATTCAAAATTTGGTAGCAATATTCAACAACGGGTAGTAAATCCATCACTGGCAGCATAAACCCATATAAGTTCATATCCCTTGAAACCCCGACTGGGCTCCACAAAGCGTTGATAACTCAGTAGCATGGCCGCTTACATCTTAGCAGTCTTCAAAGAGCTCCTGACCTAGATTTAATTGCCTTTTTATATGTTTTGTCCAGTAGAGGGTGATTGTCTTCAGGAAAGCCTGGAAAACCTTGCCAGCAGAGTTAACCTTTACCTAGCAAACAGCACCACCTTGGCTGGGCAACATTAACTAAGCAGTGCAACTTACACAGCAGAAACAATACATTTAACCCCGAAAGAACTGAATATAACCAGCACAGAAATACCCTAGTCAGCACCTGCTTACACATCTACCTTATGTGATATTTACTGGAAATATCATCCTTCCAAATGTGAAAATGCAGCATTTTTGTTGGTCTTTCCACTTTTAAGCGATCCTTGAAAACCCTGATCCTTAGGGAAGCCTATCCTGCCTCTACCTATCAACTGTACTTTTACTTTCTCTGTCAACTTGTCCTCCCTGAGCAGGGCCCTCTGACTCCTATTGTATTGACTTATATTTTTAATTGTACTGTCTGCCTTCTTGTTGTAAAGTGCTATGCAAACTGTTGGCGCTATATAAATCCTGTATAATAATAGTAAAAATAATAATACAAGTAATCGGGGGTGGCTGTAAAGCTTTTACAGTGGTGTGAAATGCTATTTTCCCCCTCCTGCCACCACATCCAGGGAGCCCCGGAACACGATAAGCAGCCAGGATGACTCTTAACAGCCATTCCCCCATCTCCCCGTGTGACGAATGAACCTGGAAGTAAGATTTTGTCACTTCCGGTTTCAGAGCTGTCATTCCCCGGGTGTTACAGCCAGAGGAAAGCAGCTGACCAAGCACGGGGAGACATACTGTTTTTATTTTTTTAAAGTGATACTAAACACACACTGTTTAACTCACATTGTCCCTTCTATTTCTGTATGTGGATGATGGCACTGTAATTATTTGAATTAAAAGAAAAAAATATCTAAGTACCTTTTTCCTAATGGATATACAGCTGTCACATGACCCAGATCTTTCCCAGCCTGTCTGCAAGGAAACCTAAGCAGGAGAAGTTTCTAGTAGACATCTGCAATTCGTTTAGCTCCAAAATTAGTTTTTTAACGAATTTTGACAAATTAGTTAATTCCGAAATTATCGAATTTTTCAATTTGCGAATTTCCAAATTTTCAAATTTTCCAAATTTTCGAAAATTCTAAATTTAGGAATTTTGGAATTTTCATAAATTTGAAAATTCAAAAATTTGGAAATTTGAAAATCCAAAAATAAGAATGAAAATCTGAGAATTCAAAAGAATGAAAATCTGAATATTCAAAAACCTGAAAATTTGAAATAATAACTAACTAATAATAAATATTAATTTACAGGTATTGGAATTTCTTTTCAAATTTGGCTGTTAGTGATCGTAACGAGTACGAATTTAACTGAAGTTACGAATTATCTGAAATAACGAATGCCGTATCTAAACGAATGGAATGTAACGATTGAATAATAATAAATAACAATAATAATAATAATAATAATAAAACCTTTTTATTATTATTATTTTTATTAAATTGTTCCATTCCATTTGTTTAGATGCGGCATTCGTTATTTTGGATAATTCGTAACTTCAGATAAATTTGTATTCATTATGTTCACAAACAGCCAAATTTGAAGGAAATTCCAATACCTATAATTTAATAGTTAGTTATTATTAGTTCGTTATTATTTTGAATTTTTGGATTTTTGAAGTTTCGAATTCTGAAAATTCAGAAATCCGGTATTCGGAAATTCGGAATTAGGTAATTCGAAATTTCAGAATTTGGAAATTCGAAATTTCAAAATCCAGAAATGTGAAAATTTGTAAATTTGAAAATTGGGAAATTCGAAATTCAGAAATTCAGAAATTCAAAAATTCGAAGTTTGAAATTCGGAAATTTGTAAATTTGGAAATTCGGAAATTCAAAAATTTGAAAATTCAGACGTTTGAAATTTGAAAATTCGGAAATTGGAAAATTCGAAAATTCGAAATTGGAAAATTTGAAAATTCGAAATTCAGAAATTTGAAAATTTGCAAATTCTAAATTCAGAAATTTGAAAATCCGAATTTTCAAATTTCCGAATTTCCAAAAAATGCAAAACAATGAATGAAACGAAGACGAACACATTTTTTGTCGGTGCACATGTCTAGCTTCTAGTCCTCAGCTGCTGGTCACATGTTAAAAAGAAAACAGCCATTGGAATATGGTTCTGGTTCAAAAGGAGAAGGGGTCTTCCCTAGTGCCGCACATCTGAGGAATTCTGAGAGGGTGAGTGAAATGGCGACCTCAGCCTGGACTCCGATCAGGCCATGCCCCCAACACATTTCGCTCCGCCCCCTGCCAACACTGCTCTGCAAAATCCCTAGCTGAATTTGGGACATGAACAGCAGGGGGAGATAGAGAGCAGCAGGATCAACCAGGATTTTTTCAGAATACAGAAAATGAATCTCATAGTTACTGAGTATGAACAGCATGTAATGCACCATTTTTTGATAGTTTTTTATGATGTGGGTTTAGGGACACTTTAAGCTTCCTTCATTGCTGTAACAAGAATTCTGATAAGCTTTTTATGCAATAGTATTCTCGGGCCCTCATGAGGGATCTGTATGAATCTTTGAGTGTCCGTGAAGTGATTAGATGACCATCTCAATAGACACTAGATGCCTCCTCTTTGTGGTATAGGCCTGTGCAGCCTCAAGCTTGGGCGTAGCATAAGGGGTTGCAGGGGTCACAATCGCAACCCTGCCCCAGGGGCCCCTGCAGCCTCCCTGTCATATTGTCATATCCTCCATAAAGTCCAGGCCCCATCTGCCTTAGGGCCCCACAGCCACGCTCCAGTACTGCGCTTCCACATTGCCTTCCACAATCCACACCCCTCTGTTCTCATTGGCTGGGGAGAAGCTGTGAGCCATTTCCTGAATGGAGAAGCTGATAGACTGTGTGTAAAGGAATGTGATTTCAGCCCTGTGTATTGTGGGGGGGGGGGGAGAGCTGTTTACAGTGCTGGAATGGGAAAGGAGCTCTGCCAAATGACCTGCCAGGGGTCCCTGTCCCCTTATTCTCCAGCAGTGATCCCTGTCCTCTGATTCTTCAGGGGTGAACCCTGTCCTCTAATGTAAGGAGGAACTCTGGGAACACTAATCTCTTAAGCCACTTTGAGTATCTTGGCGTGCGGTGGGTGTAACTGCACACACGGTGGAAGTGGTGGGTGGTAGTGGGGGGGGCAGGTCAACTTTTGCATTGGGGCCCACAAGCTTCAAGCTACGCCTCTGGCCTCAAGCATGTACACACAGTAAAGATCTTAGTAGCAGAGTTGAAAGGTAGGTATTTTACTTTTATCTAAGTTTCAGTACAGTTGTCCCAACACTACTTTTGGCTCAGACCACACATACTGCATATATATATATATATATATATATATAAAGGAATTTCTCAGTTGCTCATGGCAAATATAAACTCATATAAAAGTGTTCAAAGTCCTAAAAGGTGCATCACATAATATCTGAGCAATAATGCAATGAAATCCAGTAAAGTGTATCACATAAAACTTAAGCAATTTTGTAAAAAAACCTGCGCTCATGAGAAAACAGCCAATAAATTCAATGTTAAAAGTGCATAGTGCAGCTGCAACAAATATACTTCAAATATCAGTAAAGTGTATAAACAATAAATAAACTTAAAATGTGCGCTGGCATAAATAAAATTAAAATTAAATCTGCAACAAACAAGGCTTCTTGAAAGGCCACCCGAAGCTGTAGTATATACCTTAAAACAAACCACAGTGCTGCAAAATGACAAATTACAAAATATAACACATCTCCGTGAAAGAAATTATATAAAAAACAAGAAAGTAAAAAGTTCAAAAAATGTGATTGAAACCAAAAAACGCTTAAAAAGCGCCACATTCAGTTCGTGAGAAACGGAATTACAAGAGAAAAACGTGGGTGAAGAAGATGAACCGTTCCTTTAATGTGTCACATCAAGGTGGGAGAGGTAAGAGGTATAAGAACACTTCCAAGCCACCAATAGTTGCAGGAGAGTAGTAATGGATGTACTCTTACCAAACTTGTTGGACCTCCTGTGTAGCGAGGTCGTACGAGCTTGCAGATATAGCCCTCTGCAGGGACAAGTGGGAGACGATGTCCTGGTCCTGCTCACAAGCGTCACCCGCTTCCAGTAGTTATCTCCGTTTCAGCATTAGGGTTGAGACTCCTTACACAGATGGTCCATGGGTAGGAAAAACAAGGAGGGAAGGAAAACTCCGATAGTGTAGTAATAATAATCATAGGAGTTTATTACCTTAATTGACCAAAGGTCTTGTCCAAATTACAACGTTTAAAAAGTAAAAATGAAAAAAGCCGGCATAAAACAAAGGCTGAACGCCGGTGCAAAGATAGGATGTGTGATGGCAAGCACTACTGTACGTCCAACATATTGGAATCCGCATGGACAGGTTAAAAGGTACCTTTTAACCTGTCTATGCGGATTGCAATATGTGGGACGTACGGTACGTCCCCTTCAAGTCAGGTTAAATGAGCACATTGGTAATATCCGGAGAGGCTTTACAGGCCACCCGGTGTCCAAACATTATCTTAATGTACATGGTAAAGATCCCAAGGGCACCCAGTTTATAGGTATCGACAGACTAAAGGTACCCTGGAGGGGAGGGCCCAAAAGGCGAGCTATATCCAAACTAGAAATGGAATGGATATACAAAATCAGAAGTCTTAAACCACGAGGGCTCAATGTCGATATCGAAATCAATGCGTTTATTGATAACGCATGATAGGAATATCCGACATGGTAATCAATGTGTTTACAGATATGGTCCAATACACTACTGTCTATTTCTCATGTCAATGATTGTAAAGGGGGATACTGTGGCTGGACATGGCTGTCACGCTTATATTTAAACAAAACATGCCCAGATTCCATATAAATACTTTTTTATTTTATTTTTTCATTTTTCCTTTTTTTCAATAATTTTTTATATTAAAAATTTTTTTTGCCATTTTTATTATATAATGTTTATTATTATATCCGTTTTTTTCATTATTATACATTTTTTGGAGCTTTTTAGGTCCTCATGAGAATTGACTGGGCCAATATTACATATTTATCCATTTACGGGTTTTTTTCGCTGCAATAAATCGCAGTGTATTACAGTGGCTTAATTATATAATTTTTATATTTTTATATACTACACATGTTATAGAGTGCATGTTTTTTGGCATTATGAGGGCCTTTTAACATGATAGTTTCATATGCAAGATACCGGACGCTCATGTCTGTTGGGTCCCGTTTTTTCTGCATTTGGAGACACGCGTCTGTGTATTTCCTGTTTTTAGCTATGATCCGCCTCTATAGGAGGCTCTTAATGATAGCCAAGTCAAGGTTTAGTATCCCTCTGCGCATGTCCAGTCGTGTGACTGGTTTATGCGAAAACGAGGCTTGGTTGTACTTTCCTGTTTTCAGCTACGATCCGCCTCTATAGGAGGCTCTTAATGACAGCCAGGTCGAGGCTTAGTATCCCTCTGCGCATGTCCAGTCGTGTGACTGGTTTATGCGAAAACGAGGCTTGGTTGTATTTTATTTTATAAAAGGTGATGGTTCATTGCGTCGCCCGTGCCCCGTAGAAGACGTCACGTATGACGAAACATGTAGGGCGTGGCCTCGCAGTGCTTGCCATCACGCATCCTATCTTTGCACGGGCGTTCAGCCTTTGTTTTATTCCGGCTTTTTTAATTTTTACTTTTTAAACGTTGTAATTTGTACAAGACCTTTGGTCAATTAAGGTAATAAACTCCTATGATTATTATTACTACACTATCGGAGTTTTCCTTCCCTCCTTGTTTTTCCTACCCATGGACCATCTGTGTAAGGAGTCTCCCCCCTGATGCTGAAACGGAGATAACTACTGGAAGCGGGTGACGCTTGTGAGCAGGACCAGGACATCGTCTCCCACTTGTCCCTGCAGAGGGCTATATCTGCAAGCTCGTACGACCTCGCTACACAGGAGGTCCAACAAGTTTGGTAAGAGTACAGCCATTACTACTCTCCTGCAACTATTGGTGGCTTGGAAGTGTTCTTATCCCTCTTACCTCTCCCACCTTGATGTGACACATTAAAGAAACGGTTCATCTTCTTCACCCACGTTTTTCTTTTGTAATTCCGTTTCTCACGAACTGAATGTGGCGCTTTTTAAGCGTTTTTTGGTTTCAATCACATTTTTTGAACTTTTTACTTTCTTGTTTTTTATATAATTTCTTTCACGGAGATGTGTTATATTTTGTAATTTGTCATTTTGCAGCACTGTGGTTTGTTTTAAGGTATATACTACAGCTTCGGGTGGCCTTTCAAGAAGCCTTGTTTGTTGCAGATATAATTTTAATTTTATTTATCCCAGCGCACATTTTAAGTTTATTTATCACATAAAACTAAACTAAAAGTAAATTGTTTCCCAGGAGTAATCAGCATCCAAAAAAAAATCAGGTGACTCAGAGAGATGATCAGTTCCAAAGTAAAAAATATAAATCAGAGTAGATAAGGGGGATAAGGACAGGTGAAAGAGTCCAAATTAAAAATGTGGGATGGTAAACATGTCTTTCTGCAATCCTCCCTCAGTAGTGCTAGCCTCTCACCTTATAGATAGACCCCAACGGGTCTAATGGGACAACAGTGAACGACCAGCCTGTTGTTGAAGCTTTCCTCACAAGGTCCAAGGGATCGCTGTAACTTTTTCTCCGGTCTCCACGGTCCTTTCCTAGAAAAAAAGCTCACCATAGTGTAGTAGGTTTAAAGGTTCAAAAGTAGTTTATTAAAAAAATCGAAAAATAAACTACTTTTGAACCTTTAAACCTACTACACTATGGAGAGCCTTCTTTTTTATCTTCTAAAGACCGTGGAGACCGGACAAAAGCTGCAGTGATCCCTTGAAAGCTGTGAGGAAAGCTTCAACAACAGGCTGGTCGTTCACTGTTGTCCCATTAGACCCGTTGGGGTCTATCTATAAGGTGAGAGGCTAGCACTACTGAGGGAGGATTGCAGAAAGACATGTTTACCATCTCACATTTTTAATTTGGACTCTTTCACCTGTCCTTATCCCCCTTATCTACTCTGATTTATATTTTTTACTTTGGAACTGATCATCTCTCTGAGTCACCTGATTTTTTTTTTTTTTGGATGCTGATTACTCCTGGGAAACAATTTACTTTTAGTTTAGTTTTATGTGATACACTTTATTGTATTGCTCAGATATATATTATGAGATGCACCTTTTAGGACTTTGAACACTTTTATATGAGTTTATATTTGCCATGAGCATCTGAGAAATTCCTTTATATATATATATATATATATATATATTTTTTTTTTTATTTTTTTTTTTGATGTGCTATATTAGCGCTACTTCACTACACGATATACATTTTTAGAGGTGTTGGTTACACTATAGAAGTTCAGCTGCTTTTTTCATTTGGCACTTTATATGTATTGATACACTGTTGGTAGCGCATTATTACTTTGCCATATCAATGTGTCCAGAAAACCCTGGCTAGAAGGCCCAATAATACTGTACTGTATTGAATTTACACTCATATACAGGTCGAACCAGCTTCAAACTGTAGAGCATTAGGGACTCGAACACTCACAAATATCTTCTTTTTAAGTGAAAAATTATACAGTATATACTTGCGCTGAAAGTGAAGCAAGTGGAAAAAATTTAAATAACAGACATAATAATAATTGCAGCTGGCTGTACACAAAAAGCTGTACACTTGAATGAATATAATACAATAATTACAGCGCTTGCAAAAGTGCAAGGATCATTCCATTGAAAAGAATAACATTAAAATTAAAAACCATCAATCAAATAATCATATTGAAATAATGCAAAACGTCCAAAATAAAGATGCTTAAGTGCTTCAATCCTTATAAAGTGCAGTAGTGCTCCAAACTTCCACTCTGTGATGTGGCACATACCTGTGTCCCCACTCACCAGATGAAATGGACCCCTAGCTTTTCAGTCTAGGGGTCATACGAGCTGTAAAGCTAGCCAGGAATGGAGACTCACAGAAGGTCCAATGGAGCTCTCCTCCAACATAATAATCATGAGTTGGTAAATGTACCCAAAATAAAAAGAAGGAACTAATAGTAGAGCACAGTAGATTGGTGTCCTTGATGACGCCTTGTGGGAGGACAAAACGCGTTGACATAATCGTGCCGAGTCCAAATGACGTCACTTCCGGTTTAGTGAAGCACAGTAGGTTGGTTTTTATTGTGCAAAAACAGGTTGGTACTAACTGGACAGAGAAGTAAAATAAGCATGTAACAATGAAGGGATAAAATCCAGAAAACGCCGCATCGAGCGTCCGGTTTCAATGGAACCCCATTACATCCGGTGCATGGGGACACAGGAGGGGTATATGCCACATCACAGAGTGGAAGTTTGGAGCACTACCGTACTTTATAAGGATTGAAGCACTTAAAGGGTTTGTTAACCCATTTTTATAAGACTGTGCCAGCCCCTCTATTAGAGGCTGGCATAGCACACTATGCAAGTAACTTTCAAAAACTAGCGTTCTAAATACTGAATTTGAGCTGTCTTCAGGCCGGTCACATGACTCGCTGCCGCTTTACAGCTCCGATGGATGTCTTCTGTGGGACTGGCCTGAATACAGCTAAAAATCAGTATTTAGAACGCTCGTTTTTGAAAACTACTTACATAGTGTGCTATGCCAGCCTCTAATAGAGGGGCTGGCAGTGACAATTGTATCTTTTTTCTCAAGAATAGGGGCGGGGGCGAGACAGACACAGAGAGGGAGATGAAAGGCAGGAAGGAGGGGGTGAGGGGGAGAGAGGAGAGCAGAGGGGACAGCAGCGTATGATGTAGGAACGTACTCTGACCACGGTGGTCAGGGCTGAGGAGCCCTGATTTTCGTGGTCAGTGTAGAGAGTGGATACAGGAAGTGCCATGTTCAGGGAGTTTTTTTTTTACAGTTTAGAGGGGGGCAGATTACACAATACAAGCACTGTGCTGTGTAATCTTCTTTAAGGGACCAGGATTTGTATATTTTTGGGGGGTTAACAAACACTTTAACCACCTTTATTTGGGACGTCTTGCATTATTATTTCAATATGATTATTTGATTTTGATGGTTTTTTAATTTTACTGTTATTTTTGGAAGTTTTTTCAATAGAATGATCCTTGCACTTTTGCAAACGCTGTAATTATTGTATTATTATCTTCTTTTTTTAGGGGTTTTTTGGTCCATTTTTGTGAAAATAAAGTCCCAAAAACACACCAGGGTTTTTCTCACAGGGTTTTTTATTTTGCCACAAAAACAAATATGCCTCAGCCTCCTGGCTTACACTTGCAGCACCACTGCTCTGGCCTAACACTTTAAGTCCTTGACTGTCTCCTCCAGTCTTCTCACACAAATCCATAAAATAGTGCCCACGTCCTAATATCCATAGACTAGAAAAACACATGTGTTGCAGGGACTTTGACTGGCACAAAAAATTGTGGTAATGAAAAAGTAGTATGGCAAAAAATTACATCTTCTTTATTAAAGATAGAATTAAAAAAATTATAATAAACATGTCATACTTACCTGCTCCTTGTAATGGTTTTGCACAAAGCAGCCCCAATCCTTCTCTTCTTGGGTCCCCTGCTGGTGCTCCTGGCTCCTCCTCTTGCCATGGGGGCACTTGTATGTACTAGCTCCTGAGCCCTGCTCTGTGTGTCCATAAGACACACAGAACGGGGCTTTACCCGCTCCTGCTCCCTTTTCATTACCTAGGGACTGACAGCCGAGGAAGCCGATAACTCCCACAGCTGTCTCTCAGACAATGGGGAGGCAGAGACCCGGGAGAGCAGAGCCGCTCTCATACACTATGCTGGATGAAGATCGGGCGTAGGTAAGTATTAGGTGGGGGGGGGGGCTGTGGGGGCAACTGCATACTGAAAGCTTTTTACCTTCATGTGTAAAATGCATGTGTATTTTGTCATCTCCAAATAAGAATTATGTACGATTGAGATATAAGCCATGTCATTGATGAATTGTATGGATATAAGATGGAAAAATAAGTTACAAAGCATGTTTTATACAGTATCTCACAAAAGTGAGTACACCCCTCACATTTTTGGAAATATTTTAATCTATCTTTTCATGTGACAACACTGAAGAAATGACACTTTGCTGCAATGTAAAGTAGTGAGTGTACAGCTTGTTTAACAGTGTAAATTTGCTGTTCCCTCAAAATAACTCAACCCTTCAACCTTTGCGGCAATGCTGGCAGCACTCATACGTCTATATCCCAAAGGCAACCTCTGGATATGATGCTGAGCACGTGCACTCAACTTCTTTAGTCGACCATGGTGAGGCCTGTTCTGAGTGGAACGTGTCCTGTTAAACCGCTGTATGGTCTTGGCTACCATGCTGCAGCTCAGTTTCAGGGTCTTGGCAATCTTCCTATAGCCTAGGCCATCTTTATGTAGAGCAACAATTCTTTTTTTTTTTTAGATTCTCTGAGAGTTCTTTGCCATGAGGTGCCATGTTGAACTTCCAGTGACCAATATGAGAGAGTGAGAGCGATAACACCAAATTTAACACACCTGCTCCCCATTCACACCTGAGACCTTGTAACACTAAGGAGTCACATGACACCGGGGAGGGAAAATGGCTAATTGGGCCCAATTTGGACATTTTTACTTAGAGGTGTACTCACTTTTGTTGCCAGCGGTTTAGACATTAATGGCTGTGTGTTGAGTTATTTTGAGGGGACAGCAAATTTACACTGTTATACAAGCTGTACACTCACTACTTTACATTGTAGCAAAGTGGAATTTCTTCAGCGTTGTCACATGAAAAGATAGAATAAAATAGTTAAGATGCTATTTTTTTAACCATACTATTTTTTTCATTTTCATTACCACAGTTTTTTGTATATGTACCCGTAAAAGTCCCGGCTACATATGCGTTTTTTTAACCTTATCACACAACTCTAAGCATGCACCTAGCACTGTCTCCCACCTGTCTACTAGGTGGAGTCCTCCTGGCTCTTGGGTGGTGTCCTGAACCCTAGTCACATCTGTAATAAAAGCCCTGCACACACTTGTACAATCAGCGTTCTGGTTGTCTGAAAAACAAACGGACCCAGGATTGGAGACTTCGTCCCTCCAAGCCTCCAGACTGCAGGACCCAAATTCATACCTCCCAACTTTTTGAGATGGGAATGAGGGGCACCTATAATGAAAAGTATGTAGACACACCCTTCCACACCCTGTTAAAGAAGAAATATACCAAAAAAATATTAGTTAAACCCACAAGTGATTTTTTTACTACTTTTTTTTTTTTTTTTTTTACTACTACTATTCCTTTATATTGGCTTCTGAAATTTACAAATGCAGCAATTTAGAAATTGGATGAAAGGTTTAGCACTGGGAAACACTTTTTGAAAGATCAGTAGTATTTTATATATAAAAATAAAGTAAAAACTTGCGAGCAACTATAGTGAATATCTCAAAATAAATATTATACGTGAGTACTCATTCTCATACGTAGGTGCTATATGTGAGTTCAATTAGTTAAATATGTGCCTCTCTTCACCATTAGCATCAACATGAATGTGAAATTGAAATTAAAAAATGAAAGAAAAATTATATAACCGCAAAATAATGCAAATATCATAAATAAATAAATGTACCCATGCAAATTTAATATGTCCATTAGTGCACCATAAAAATTAGGTGAAAATATAGGTACAGGATATAAACCAAATATAAAGAGTGCACCTGAAGGGATGTGACCATACTATTACATATGGTCAATACAGGCTTGTGTCCCTCTCTGAGGACTGCTGCTGCTTCACAGCTTGAAACATCAATCAACGCTTCTTAATTTGCTGCCTCAGCACTGGATCTCTCCATAGTGCTTCATCCTTATTTAAATGTATTTGAAATTAAAACTCACAGATGTAAACACACTTGGAAAGGGTGCTACCAGCGCACCATTTTTCTATGTAAATCGATTTCTAAAGGTGCTATTGACCTGAAATTTTCACCACATGTTGGTAACACCCCATGCAATCCATACATACAAAGAACCAAAACAAATATGTTCAGAAATTAAGTTGTGTAGTAAAAAGGAATGGCACAGGGAAAAAGTATTGAACACGCTAACTGAAATTTTTTAATACTTGGTACAAAATCCTTTGTTGGTAATGACAACTTCAAGACGCCTCCTGTATGAAGAAACTAGTCGCATGCATTGCTCAGGTGTGATTTTTGGCCCATTCTTCCACACAAGAAGTCTTCACATCTTGAAGGTTCCACGGGACTCTTCTATGAACTCTGATCTTTAGTTCTTTTTCTATAGATTTTCTGATAGATTCAAGTCGGGTGATTGGCTGGGGGCCATTCTAGCAGCTTTATTTTCTTTCTTTGAAACCAATTAAGAGTTTCCTTGGCTTTGTGTTTGGGATCATTGTCTTTCTAAAATGTCCACCCTCATTTCATCTTCATCATCCTGGTAGATGGCAGCAGATTTTTATCAAGAATGTCTTGGTACATTTTTGCATTCATCCTTCCTTCAATGATATGAATTTTGCCAGTACCGTATGCTGAAAAACATCCCCACACTATGATGTTCCCACCTCCAAACTTCACTGTTGGTATGGGGGTGTTTTTGGGGTGCCATCTGAACTCCAAACATGGTGTGTATTATGGCATCCAAAGATGCCATAATTCACACCATGACGAGACTATATTCTCTCAGGCTTGTCAAAATGCTGTGCAGCAAACTTTAAGCAAGCTTCAACATACTTTTTTTTGAGCAATGGAGTCTTGCGTGGTGAGTGTGCATACAGGCCATGGCGATTGTGTGCATTACTTATTGTTTTCTGCTGTACCTGCTAATGTACCGGCTAATTCCGGGTCTTTCTGAAGCTCTCCACAAGTGTCCCTTGGCTCTTGAACAACTCTTCTGATAATTTTTTTCACTCCTCTGTCAGAGATCTTGTGAAGCACACCTGGTCATGGCCCATTTATAGTGAAATTATATTCTTTCCACTTTTGGGATTATGGCCCCAACAGTGCTCACTGGAACATTCAGAAGTTTAGAAATCCTTCTGTAACCGATGGCATGTTGTACGTATGGATTGTATGAGTTGAATTTCAGTTCAATAGCACCTTTAGAAATATATTTACCTAGAAAAATGGTGACGTGTTCAATACGTATGTTACCCATTGTAAATATATATATATATATATATATATATATATAAAATATACACTTTTAAAAAGCAAATGAAAATAATCAAGGCAAATTTTTTTGGGACACCAACATTTTAGTATCAAACTATTATGAGCAGTACAAAATAAAAAAAAGTATAATCTGCCTAATATGATTTACGGTACTTAAATTAAGCCCAGATCACTGAATTAATTACGAGGCATCGTGTGCCAGGAAACATTCAGGATTCTAAAAGCGAACAGTTTTTTTTTTTTATCAAGGCCAAAATAGACTCAAGGGAGCCTTGGCACTGAATGTATACGGCCTTCTGCATTTCTCTATCGGAATAATCAAGAGAACTGTCACTCCTAAAGATGGGAAGAGTGCTAAGCTGTCTCCTTTTGCCAGAACAACACTGAACAGAATCCTTTCTCAGAGACCTGGCACATCTCCCGAAATAAAACTTGGCTTCGGCATTAAATCACTCCCCAACCATCTTGTTGCTCCTGAAACCCACCTGGCACATATCATCCTCCTACAATCCACACTAACTTTGACTTAAAAGAAGGTTGTCAAGCAGATATTCCTGGTTCCTTCTCATTATTTTTCCAGCCAAGGCTCATATGCTTTCTTTTTAATACCGTGAACTAAAAATAATGTCTTAAATTATGGATGCTTGTAGGCCACCCGACGTTTAACAGACTCGCTGGAATAGGCCGTTGTAATAGCTGTACGGGAACACAGCTAGAAGGGATGGAACCTTACAGCTTCTCAGACGTTCGCTCTAATTGATCGTTAGGACTGTGATTAAAAAGCAGCCAGGAAAGTTAAAGGGTCAGTCCACACAAATTTCAGATTTCAGTAGCAGGTGGAGACTTTTGGAATGAGTCACTGGCTGGGTCTTTGAGGTATCTGATGGGGAACCTCACAGTTAGGGGTCAATGAAATGATTGTGTCAAAAATTGATTTAACCCTAAAATTACTGATTTACACTTTGGCAAAGCATAAACTCAAGCGGTAGGTGCGTTTACAATGAGTTGTGCCAGTCCAAAACTGTATTTTAGGGCAAGGCAGCCCACTTTTATTTAAAATCAAGCCAAAGTTCATACAGATAGCTCTTCCCATACAGGGGGTTCTCACCATCATTGCAAATACATAACATTCAGCCTCCTGGTTCTCTTGAGGCAGCTTTACTGCTCCAAGTACCTCTACAGGGTCTTCCTGACCATCAAACACCTTTTGGTCTTTCTAACCATCAAACACATCCCAGGGTTATGCACAGAAGCTACACTTTAGCCCTGCATCTTTCTTCGCAGCTCCCTAGCTGTGCTTGTCCCTCGTGGACTATCTCTACAGCTTCCTGGCTGCTCTCGTCCCACATGGACTTCCTCTCAGGCTCGGGGATTTTTCTGCTCCAACCTGGACACAATAATGCACGGCAGCATCTCACATGGCTCCCCTCAGACACACTGACCTCCTTTAGGAGGATGGGGCCCTGAACTCTAAAGCCCCGTACACACGATCAAATTTTCCAGCGGGAAATGTGTGATGACAGGCTGTTGGCGGAAAATCCGACCGTGTGTACGCTCCATCGGATAATTGTTGTCGGACTTTCCGCCAACAAATGTTGACTAGCAGGTTTTCATATTTTCCGTGGACAAATGTCTGTTGTTGGATTTTCCGAGTGTGTCCAAACAAAAGTCCAAAGTACAAACACGCATGCTTGGAAGCAATGACTAGCCAGAAGCGGTCGGTCTTGTAAACTAGCGTTCGTAATGGAGAATTAACATTTGTGACGCGGCAAATTATGAAATCTTGAAATGCAGCGCACAATTCTCTTCTTCTTTAATGGGATAATAATGAAGCTGCTTTGCTGGTGATACTGATGGAGTTATTGCAAACTAATTTTCAAAGGCTTTTTTTTTCTAGTGATATCAAGAATAATATTATTATGTTTTTTTGTTTTTTTTTATTTGGGCAAGTTACCACAACACCATTATCCCGTAGTTTATAAGATCAAAGATACAACTATGTTGGTGTCCCTTGTCAATTTTATATTGTATTTTTTAAAATGTAACTGCCTACTCCCAAACTGTCATTTGAAGTAAAACACATAGCTAAGTATTATTCTCCACAACTTTTTTTTTGTGCATTAAAAAAAGAAAACAAATAAAATTAGACATGCTATCTGCCAATAGAACTTAACCAAAAAGTGCATTTTATGGATCCAAAAATAAAGAAAATATACCAAATCAAATCATTATTCAACCAAAAAAATAATGTCAACGCAATAACTCCAAGGCCATTAATAAATGACATGTTATCTCCTCCGATTCTGCCACATGTCTGTTGACGAATGACCATTCAGCAACGAATTAAAAAGCGCGAAATGAAAAACACGAACTGAAAAGCGCTAAATGAAAAGTGAGTGTTGATTTGCGCTTTTCTTACAAGTAATAATGCTACTTTCCTCCGAAATTTTGTTGGTATGGTCCATCCGACGCGTTTTGTCCTCATAGACGTCATCTGGGGCTAAAAATAGAGCCTGTATAGCGTCTGTAAAGCGACCTCTCCTGGCTTTCACACTGGAGTGGTGCGCTTGCAGGACGGTCAAAAAAGACCTGCAAGCCACATCTTTGCAGCGCTATAGGCATACCTCCCAACTTTTTGAGATGGGAATAAGGGACACCTATCAGCAAAAGTATGCAGACATAGGACACACCCCTTCCCACGCCCCCTTAAGGGAGAATTGTACAAAAAAACACGATTGGTTAAACCTACAAGTTTTTTTTTTTTTTTTTTTACCACTACTATTCCTTTATATTGGCTTTTGGAATTTACAAATGCAGCAATTTAGAAATCAGATGAAAAGTTTAGCTTTTTGATAGATAAAAAGTGCATTTTATATACATCTCTATAGATCAGACCAAAATGAGGGATAAATGAGGAGGAAAGAGGGACAGAGGGACATTGCTCCAAATCAGGGACAATCCCTCGAAATCAGGGACAGTTGGGAGCTATGCTATAGGAGCGGTGTATTCACTTCTCCTAAAGCGCCCCTTCCCATTGAAAACAATGGGGCAGCATCGCAAACCTGCTGGCAAAGCGGAGCTTTGCGGCGCTTTTAAACCTTTTTCGGGCATTAGCTGGGGTTAAAACCGCCCTGCTAGCGGCCGAACAGCTCCGCTAAAACGACAGTAAAGCGACGCTAAATATAGCGCCGCTTTACCGCCGGCACCCGCCCCAGTGTGAAAGTAGCCTAATTCACACATATCGGACATTAGTTGGAATTTCACCATTTTGGCAAAATGCATTGGAGTCAATTTTAATGTTATTTTCTGCAACTTCCAGTCTGTCCGCTTGTAACTTCAGTAAAAGCAGGCCCGGATTTACTCCCTTTGCCGCCCCAAGGCCGGGTCCTTCAATGCCCCCCCCCCCCCCTCCCCACACACACACACACATACCACGTCCTTTATCGATGACTTCTACAATAGATCAATTAAAAACATATCTCCATACACGAGAACACTGAAAATAACTGGCTTTAATTGTACAGACTAAAAATACTTCAGGGTAAGCGCGCGAGGGGTAAGGATTTTTCGCAGGCAAATTTTCAAGGCAATGGCTGGTGTTAGTGCTTCAATCATCCCCGGCACCATGGTTGTTATGGTGTCAGGATGATTGAAACACATTATTCCTATCATTACATTGTAATATAAACTGAAATAGTTCAACTCACCATAATGCAGAATCATTGGGAGCCCTGAGCGTGTCACTTGCCACCATCTCTTGTCACTTGCCACGCTGCCTGCCACCAGATGGGGATGTCACTTGCCACGCTGCCTGCCACCACATGGGGATGTCACTTGCCACGCTGCCTGCCACCACATGGGGATGTCACTTGCCACGCTGCCTGCCACCAGATGGGGATGTCACTTGCCACGCTGCCTGCCACCAGATGGGGATGTCACTTGCCACGCTGCCTGCCACCACATGGGGATGTCACTTGCCACGCTGCCTGCCACCACATGGGGATGTCACTTGCCACGCTGCCTGCCACCAGATGGGGATGTCACTTGCCACGCTGCCTGCCACCAGATGGGGATGTCACTTGCCACCATGCCTGCCACCAGATGGGGATGTCACTTGCCACGCTGCCTGCCACCAGATGGGGATGTCACTTGCCACGCTGCCTGCCACCACATGGGGATGTCACTTGCCACGCTGCCTGCCACCACATGGGGATGTCACTTGCCACGCTGCCTGCCACCAGATGGGGATGTCACTTGCCACGCTGCCTGCCACCAGATGGGGATGTCACTTGCCACTCTGCCTGCCACCACATGGGGATGTCACTTGCCACGCTGCCTGCCACCAGATGGGGATGTCACTTGCCACGCTGCCTGCCACCAGATGGGGATGTCACTTGCCACTCTGCCTGCCACCACATGGGGATGTCACTTGCCACCATGCCTGCCACCAGATGGGGATGTCACTTGCCACCATGCCTGCCACCAGATGGGGATGTCACTTGCCACGCTGCCTGCCACCAGATGGGGATGTCACTTGCCACGCTGCCTGCCACCAGATGGGGATGTCACTTGCCACGCTGCCTGCCACCAGATGGGGATGTCACTTGCCACTCTGCCTGCCACCACATGGGGATGTCACTTGCCACCACATGGGGATGTCACTTGCCACCAGATGGGGATGTCACTTGCCACCACATGGGGATGTCCCTTGCCATCACATGGGGATGTCACTTGCCACCACATGGGGATGTCCCTTGCCACCACATGGGGATGTCCCTTGTCATGCTGCCTGCCATCAGAAGGAGGAGGGCGGAACAGCGGTGCGGGCAATGAGAGATGTCATCTCTCTCCCACGCCGCCGCACCGCTGACAATACAAGCTACTCTCAAAATTTTTAAAAATGGCGCCGAGCGGCGCAATCACGCTACTGCGCATGCGCCGCCCGGCCGAGCGCTTACGAGTTTTCCCGAGCCCGGCCGGCTTCGGAACGGCGCATGCGCAGTTGCGTGATCGGCTCGCGGCCATCTTTTCTATGGGCACTGGTGCCCATAATAGACATTAATGGCCAGCACGAAAGGGGGGGCGGCCGCGAAGTCGCTGCAGGAGCGGCGCCGCCCCTACACCACTGCCGCCCCGAGGCCTGGCCTCGGTGGCCTTGTGGTAAATCCGGCCCTGAGTAAAAGAGTTATCTCTCTGCAAGCAGCTGGTATGATGTCACTCTGCACCTACTCATTGAAATACCATGAGAGGAACATGGAACAGCCTGCAGATCACAATGGGAAAGGCACAGCTCTACATTTTCTTTCTGGTAACATTCACAACAATAGCTCAAGTCACATTTTAGGGGGGTTATTTACTAAAGGAAAATCCACTTTGCACTGCAAGTGCACTTGGAAGTGCAGTCGCTGTAGATCCGAGAGGGACATGCTAGGAAAATTTTAAAAAAGCATTTTAGCTTGCACATGATTGGATGATAAAATCAGCAGAGTTTCCCCTCATTTCAGATCTACCCCTTAGATTTAGAGCGATTGCACTTCCAAGTACACTTGCAGTGCAAAGTGGATTTGCCTTTAGTAAATAACCCCCTTTGTATACCCTGTTTCCCCGAAAATAAGACCTAGCGTGATTGTCGGTGATGGCTGCAATGTAAGCCCTACCCCCCAAATAAGCCCTTGTAGGTCTTATTTTCAGGGTAGGGCTTATTTTCAGGGTAGGGCTTATTTTCAGGGTAGGGCTTATTTTCAGGGTAGGGCTTATTTTCGGGGAAACAGGGTAGGGCTTATTTGGGAGGTAGGGCTTATATTGCAGCCATCACCGACAATCACGCTAGGTCTTATTTTTGAGGAAACAGGGTAGTACTGTAAACTAAAACACTTACGCCCCATACACATGAGCAGAATTTCCATCGGAAAAATCTTGAATGTTCTTTTTCGCGGGTATTCCGCTCAAGCTTGCCTTGCATACACACGGTCACACAAAAGATCTCTGAACCTTCGACCGTCAAGAACGCGGTGACGTACAACACTACGACGAGCCGAGAAAATGAAGTTCAATGCTTCTGAGCATGCGTCGAATTGTTTCCCGAGCATGAGTAGGAATTTTGCGCGTCGGAATTTGTACAGACGATCGCATTTTCGGGTAGGAACTTTTCCCGACCGAAAGGTAGAGAACCTGCTCTCAATCTTTTGCTGGCTGCAATTCCGCCAGCAAAAGACCGATGAAGCATACACACGGTCGCATTTTCCGACAAAAAGCTCTCATCGGAGTTTTGCTGGCGGAATTTCCGATCGTGTGTACGGGGCATTAGGCTACTTTCACATTGGGGCGTTTTTTAGGCGCTAAAGGGCTAAAAATAGCGCCTGTAAAGCACCTGAAAAACACCTCCCCTGTAGCCCCAGTGTGAGAGTCCAAGTGTTTTACACTAGGGCGGTGCGCTTGCAGGACGTTAGAAAAAATCCTGCAAGAAATAAAAATTATTGTTGAAAAAAAAAAAAGAAAAAATCCCGCAAGCAGCATATTTTTCGGGCGGTGCGGGAGCGGTGAATACACCAATACACTGCCATTGGAATCAATGGGCACCACTGCCGAAGCGCCTGCAAAGCGGTGTGCCTTTGCTAAGCCTCCACGTATCGAAGCCCAACGGAGATGCACAGGCAGGGCCGTTTTTAAGGCAGGGCAAAAGGGGCAGCTGCCCAGGGCCCTGTCAATGTTGTGGGGCCCAAAGCACCTGCCTCATATTTGCCAACTACCCCAGTTTAAATTCCCTCGTCCCTTGAGGTTTTAGTCCCGTACTGTTTCCCAATATCTCAGTGTGAAGTGCTGCTACTAATGCTGCCCAGCTCTGCCCTTTTGTTGTGTGCAGACCACTCACCTGCAGAGCCTGTGTTTACATGTAAATTACATTCATATGTAAATAGCGGCAGCTGTATATCATGCCCCCCTGAGGTCATATCCACAGTAATCTCTAGCAGCCAATCAACAAGCAGAAATCATGTGCTGTAAACTCTAGCAACTAATCAGTGAGCTGTAATGTGTGCTGTAACCTCTAGCAACCAATCAGTGAGCGGTAATGATACACTGTAACCTCTAGCAACCAATCAGTGAGCGGTAATGATACACTGTAATCTCTGGCAACCAATCGCAATAGCTGTCTGATCTGATACAGTAAACTGATTTTGAGTCTAGCTGCTATTTATTGTATGTCTCAGAGCAGGTGGAGAGCGAAACTGCATGGGGGGGGGGGGGGCCCAAAAAAAGTTTTTCCCAGGGTCCAATCAATATTAAAGACAGCCCTGTGCACAGGTAGCATCAAGTCTGAAATGAATGCAAAATTATAATATAGCCATTTTCAGACCAAGAAAGGACTATTAGGATAGATATCTAATGGATGGGATTACTTGGCCACTCATGTGGGTGGCAACTACATTTTTTTTTCAGCTCCCACACTAGAAAGTGACAGGGAGAGGGGGAGGGGGAGAGCAGCAGGATGACAGAGGCACATACAGTGCCTTGAAAAAGTATTCATACCCCTTGAAATTTTCCACATTTTTTTGTCATGTTACAACCAAAAATGTAAATGTATTTTATTGGGATTTTATGCGATAGACCAACACAAAGTGGCACATAATTGTGAAGTGGATGGAAAATGATAAATGGTTTTCAACCTTTTTTTCAAATAAATGAGTAAAAAGTGTGGTGTGAATTTTCTATTCAGCCCCCTTCTTTCTTCAAAACGCCATATACCGCAAACACAGACACCGCGGAAGCAAGGAAACACAGTCAAGGCGTTTCGCGGTATATGGCGTTTTGAAGATTATGAATAAAGTGGATGCAGTTTTCAAGTGTGCAGCTCTTTGGATCTTATTGCGCTTGTTCCATATGAAAGTAAGCTTATATTGGATTGTCAAAAATAACTATTGTTTGTTATTGTTATTACAAGGCTTATGTTATAAAATGAAAGTGTATGCTGGGACCATAGAGCTCCTTTAACTTCTGATATCGATAGCTTTGCCACAAAGCACAGCCATGTCTAGGAGACCTGAATTTTCTCTTTTGTCCTGTATTAATGCTTACAAATCTTGACCCTCCCCAGACCCCTGACTAGACAGTGAAAAGAGAAGCAGTAAACTTATGAGCTCATTTTTTTATCACTCCTATCAGGACGATCCTTGTTGGAAAGTGAGCACTACAGCACAACTGATTGGCTGTTTCTCTCTCTCCTGGGCTGAGCTCCTCTATACAGGGCCTGTAAGAGGTTGATACCAAGTCAAATTCAGATACTTACAACGCTACAAAAACAAGAAAGTCAACATTACACTTTCAGGCAAGATCACTTTAGAGCCGTATTAAACCCAAAAGCAAACATTTATCACATTGCAGTTTACCAGTTCTTAGATGCGATGGCTGCATTCGTTTTCTTTTTTTAGACTTTCTTTGTTCTATTTTCATCTGGTGATCTGACCAGCAAGTCTGTAGTTTTTCACAAACTCAAGCTCTCCAGTAGAATGTATCAGCTTACATGGATGAGATAAACTATTAAACACTGACAAGGGGGGGCTCAATGATCAGCTCTTATTTATCCACTTCCAGACCGCCGCACGCCGATATACGTCCTTACATTGAAGGGGGATATTGTTGTTATGGCAGCAGCTAGCTGTCATAACACCGATCCTCTTGTTCGGCCGGCGGTCCGCTTTCCAATAATGCCCTGTACACACGGTCGGATTTTCCGACGGAAAAAGTGCGATCGAATTGTGTTGTCGGAAATTCCGACCGTGTGTGGGCTCCATCACACATTTTCCATCGGAATTTCCGACACACAAAGTTTGAGAGCAGGATATAAAATTTTCCGACAACAAAATCCGTTGTCGGAAATTCCGATCGTGTGTACACAAATCCGACGGACAAAGTGCCACGCATGCTCAGAATAAATAAAGAGATGAAAGCTATTGGCTACTGCCCCATTTATAGTCCCGACGTACGTGTTTTACGTCACCGCGTTCAGAATGTTCAGATTTTCCGACAACTTTGTGTGACCGTGTGTATGCAAGACAAGTTTGAGCCAACGTCCATCGGAAAAAATCCTAGGATTTTGTTGTCAGAATGTCCGATCAATGTCCGACCGTGTGTACGGGGCATAAGAGTGGTCTCTGCAGCGGATTCGCTTAACAGAGCCGTCGGCAGCGGCGGAGGCAATTGGATCTTTACCCTTGCTGGGCATGGAGACGAGTGAGGGGAAGATGGCCCCCACCTGTCTCCATAACATTGCAGGGCGGTGGCGACATCAAAACATCACTTCCGCCCATAGCTCTTAAAGGGCCATTTTTCTTTCTTTTTTTTTTTTTTAAATGCCAATTTTTTTTTTTATTGCATTTTAGTGTAAATATAAAATCTGAGATCTTTTTTGACCCCACATCTCATATTTAAGAGGTCTTGCCATGTTTTTTTCTCTATTACAAGGGATGTTTACATTCCTTGTAATAGGAATAAAAGTGACACTATTTTTTTTAAAGAAAAAAACAGTGTAAAAATAAAAGGTAAAATAAATAAGAAAAAAACGCGCCCCATGCCGCCGAGCTCGCGTGCGGAAGCGAACGCACACGTGAGTAGCGCCCGCATATGAAAACGGTGTTCAAACTACACATGTGAGGATTTTGCCGCAATCGGTAGAGCGAGAGCAATAATTCTAGCCCTAGACCTCCTCTGTAACTTAAGACATGCAACCTGTAGAATTCTTTAAACGTCGCCTATGGAGATTTTTGAGGGTAAAAGTTTGTCGCCACTCCACGAGCGGGAGCAATTTTGAAGCGTGACATGTTGGGTGTCAATTTACTCGGCGTAACATTATCTTTCACAATATAGAAAAAATTGGGCTAACTTTACTGTTGTCTTATTTTTTAATTCAAAAAAGTGTATTTTTTCCAAAAAAAGTGGGCTTGTAAGACCGCTGCGCAAATACGGTATGGCAGAAAGTATTGCAACGACCGCCATTTTATTCTCTATGTGTTAGAAAAAAAAATGTATAATGTTTGGGGGTTCTAAGTAATTTTCTAGCAAAAAAAACTGTTCTTAACTTGTAAACAACAAATCTCAGAAAGAGGCTCGGTCCTTAAGTGGTTATTCATGCAAAACCTTAAAAAAAAAAAAGGGAAAAGGAAAAAAAAAAAAAAAAAAACCTGTTTGCTGTAGCTCAGTGGTCCTGAGGACTGGAGTTGAGAACCACTGCTGTAGCTGATTATAATGTGTGAGCTGGGGTTTGGCTTCAATTTTTAAATGTATATAAATCTGCTAATACATTGAACCCTCCCACTGTTTGCTGTGCCTCCTGTGCTAATTTCTCCGGAGTTGTGTCTCACTAATACAGGAGGTGTGTTACTGGCCAAATCACCAGGTGAAAACAGGGGGAAGAGCCAAAGAAAAGAAAACGAATGCAGCCACCACATCTTATAACCGGTAAGCTGAAATATACTACATTTTCGTTTTTGAGTTTAATACCGCTTAAAAAAAAAAAAAAAAGTCAAAAGATCTAAATTCATTGATTTCCCCAGCAACCGGCTGTAAAAGAAAAGTACAAAAAAAAAAAGCCTAAAATTTAAAAAAAAAAATGCTATTTTGTGCCCGGGAATTATGTTTCGGTTATATTCTTTGTATTCTTCTCATACAGAAAGATCTTTTTATAAGCTCTATCATTATCCATTCTGATTGCATTCTCCTCCTATAATTATCATTATATTCTTTTTTCCCCCTATAAATATACAAGGAACTGCAGGATGCTGATAGGCAGAATTCAGTGCCGTGTTATTTGTGTCCCAACTTTATTTTCTTCTGTTTTAAAAATCGTTTCCATCTGGACTTCTCTGGTTTTATTTAGAAGTTGGAGTCAATCGTCCTCTAATGAAAGGGAGGCTTGGACCTTTAAAGAGGGTGTTATATCAGAGTCTATGTTAGGTTTATCTATCATGTTAATCACTTCAGCCCCTGGAAAGGATTCACTCCCCCTTCATGACCAGGCCATTTTTTTTGCGTTACTTTAAAGTGGGGTTCCACCCCCAAAAAAAAAATACATGAAAAATCCTAAAAACAAAAAACAAAAAAAATTTGGATATTTTTTTTTTTTTAACTTACCTCTAAATGCCTGTTGCTAGGGGGTCCCTCGTAGTCTGCCCCTTCGTCTGCCTGGGCTGGTGACATCACTTCCCCCTCGGCACAGGAAGGGCTCCGCTCTGCTCCCTCCCTCCTGTCAATCATCTGGGACCCATTAGAGGTCCCAGGTGACTGAGCGGCCAATCACGGCGCGCGGCGCCGCTCGCGCATGTGCAGTGGGTGCCAGGCTGTGAAGCCACAGCCCGGCGCCCACAATTGCAATGCCGGCGCCACTGAACGGAGGGGGAGACGAGCGGGGCTTCGATCCCCCGCATCGCTGGACCCTGGGACAGGTAAGTGTCCAATTAAAAGTCAGCAGCTGCAGTATTTGTAGCTACTGACTTTTAATTTTTTTTTTTTTTTTTTAATGGACCTCGGGTGGAACTCTTCTTTAACTGACAATTGCGCGGTCGTGCGACGTTGTACCCAAATAAAATTGATGTCCTTTTTTTTTCCCACAAATAGAGCTTTCTTTTGGTGGTATTTGATCACCTCTGCGTTTTTTTATTTTTTGCGCTATAAACAAAAAAAGAGCGAAAATTAAAAAAAAAAAAAAATAAAAATTTTTTTTTACTTTCTGCTATAATACATATCCAATAAAAAAAGTTTAAAAAAATCTAATTTCTTCATCAATTTAGGACAATATGTATTCTGCTGCATATTTTTGGCAAAAAAAAAAAAAAAATCCCAATTAGCGTATATTGATTGGTTTACGCAAAAGTTATGGCGTCTTTTTTTTTTTTTTCCAGTTTCAAAATTTTATTGAGAAAAAATGTAGTTTGAAGTACAAGAATTTTGGAAAACATAGCTAAATTATATCAAGATTAAAGTAATGGTGTGTAAAGTAGGGGATATTTTTTATGGCATTTCTTTTTAAATTTATTCTTTTACTAGTAATGGCAGCGATCTGCGTTTTTTAGTGGGACTGCGAAATTGCGGCGGACAGATTGGACACCTAACTGAGATTTTTGAAACTTTTTTGGGAACCAGTGACATTATTACAGTGATCAATGCTAAAAATATGCACTGTCGCCGTACTAATGACACTGGCAGGGAAGGGGTTAACACCAGGGGAGATCAAAGGGTTACGTGTGTTCCCTGTTTGTGCTTTCTTACTCTGAGGGGGCGGGGGGGGGGGGGGATGGGCTCACTGCATGGACACAGTTATCCGTGTTCCTGATTAGCAGATACACAAGATCAGTGTCCCAGCCTGACAGAACGGCGGTCTGCCTTGTTTACATCGGTTCTATCCCTGTAGGGAGCGATCGTGGGTGGTCAGTGGACATCGCGTCCGCCGGACCTGCTGATTGGCTCCCCCTGTGTCCAATCAGCGCGCGATCAGCGTCTCCAGCAGCGTAGCGCACGCGCCCCCCTGTGGCCATTGCACAAAATCACATACAGGTACAGGTACAGGTACGTGATTTTGCGCACTAGAGCCGGCCTGCTGCAGTAAATATGCGGTAGGTGGTCGGCAAGTGGTTAAGGCCAGTTCTATTTTTTTCGAATGTTGCGGAAAAAGTAATTCCAGGTAACCAGTGAAAGCTATCAGTAAGATATTAATAATATGCAGCAAACACTGACGCTGCGCTAAAGTCAGACGGTTCAACCTTAACTACTTAAAGAGGAGCTCCGCAAAAAATTAAAAGTCAGTGGCTACAAATGTTGCAGCTGCTGACTTATACTATAAGGACACTTACCTGTCCAGGGCTCTAGTGATGTTGGCACCCCGAGCCGATTCTTCAATCGGCTTCAGGTGCAGGCGCCTGCATCTTCACAAATGAAAACCGGCTGTGAAGTCTTCAGGCTCTACGGCCGGTTTCCTACTGCGCATGCGCAGGTCACGCTACACTTTCTGAAAGGCCCCGCCTTCTTCTGGGACCTGTGTGTGTGTGGCAGAAGGCAGCGGAGGGAAGGAGGAGGGACCGGACATACTAGGAGATTGCTATGTTGATCCTACCCGGACGTAAAGTATATGTTTTCTGAAAGCACAGCCCCTGGAGAATAAAATAGCGGTAGTTGCATTTTTTTTTTGTTGCACAATATTTGCATGTCAATTTATCAAGCACATTTTTTTTCAGGAAAAACACACAAAACTGATAACCTGCAAAGGCTTTTAAAGCGTTGTCTATGGAATATTCTGGATATCTAGTTTTTGCAACTTCACGAGTGTGCACAATTTTAAGGTTTGAGATGTTTGGTATCCATTCACTCAACGCAAATCCATCTTTTATATTTTACCAAAAACAGTGCCAAATAAGGGTGGGAGGGTGCAAACAAGCGGAGCTTCCCCTTTTGGGTGGAGCTTTGCTTTAAGAACCTGCCTGTAATATCCCCTCATTACCTGGACATTTTTCAGTGCCCTGATAGTTTGACTGATAATTACTCCATCACGCAACACTGTACTCAAATTAATTTTATACTTTTTTTTTTTTTTTTTTGCGACCGATAGCACTTTCTTTTGGTGTAATTTAATAACATTGGGTTTTTCATTTTTTACTATAAAAGGAAAAAAAAAAAGACCAAAATTAATTTTAGTACAAACACAGTGTTATACCCAATTTTTTTTGGTAAAATATAAAAGATGGATTTGCGTTGAGTAAATGGATACCAAACATCTCAAACCTTAAAATTGGGCACACCCGTAAAGTTGCAAAAACTAGATATCCAAAATATTCCATAGACAACGCTTTAAAAGCCAAGCCTTTAAAGGTTATCAGTTTTGTGTGTTTTTCCTGAAAAAAATGTGTTTAATAAATTACCATGCAAATATTGTGCAACATAAAAAAAAAAATTGCAACTACCGCCATTTTATTCTCCAGGGGCTGTGCTTTCAGAAAATATACAGTATATGCTCTATACTTAGGTCTCATTTAGACTTGCGGTTGAGGGGGGGCAAAAATGCGTGGTTGAGCCGTGCCAATCGCTCCCCCTTAAAGTGATTGTAAAGTCTTGTTTTTTGGGGGTTTTTTTTATATAAAAATAACAAACATCTTATACTTACCTGCTCTGTGAAATGGTTTTGCACAGAGCAGCCCCGATTCTCCTCTTTTCAGGTCCGTCTTCTGCTCTCCTGGCCCCTCCCTCCTGGTGAGTGCTTGCTATGGGGGCACCCAAGCTGAGCCTCAGCTCCCTGTATCCATTCAGACACGGAGTTGCGACCTGGGCCCGCCCCCTTTCTCTCCTCATTGGTTGACTGACTTGACAGCAGTGGGAGCCAAAGGCACCGCTGCTGTGTCTCAGCCAATCAGGAGGGAAAGTCCGAAGGCGGCGGGGACACACGTGGGCATCACTGGATTGAGATGGGGCTCAGGTAAGTATTAGGGGGAGGGGCTGCTCCACACAGAAGAATGCATTAGGACAAAAAAAAAACTTCTGACTTTACAAGCACTTTAAGCTGCAATAGGCAATCAAGGGGGATGTTTACATGGCACGTTCGAGATGCTTTGCAACTGCAGCTAAGTTGACCCAACTTGTAGGGAACGATAGACAGCTAGCGATTGTCAGCAAAAATGGGGCTAAAATAGGTGGTGTCAGTAATCTCTGGAGTGCCATCCAGAAGCGGATCAGGCTTCAGAGGAAAATAAGATTAAATGCATATCTAAATTCACCCTTAAAAATTAAAGCGGTTGGAAACCGTTACATATACCCAGTGAAGTGACTGGCCTCAGGTGATACACATTGATGAAACAAATCCCCCTACATACAATAAGTTTTACCTGTTTATCTGGAGTCTTCTCTTCTCTAGATCTATTTAAAGTCCAGAGTTTATACAGCTGGTCTGAGCTTTCAGAAAACAAGGGGCGGAGAGCTGAAGTTACACTCTACAGAGCTCAGCGAGGAGCTATGAGTAAGCGCTTGGGATAAGCACGAAACGCGTTAGCGGATTGCCTGTACTTTCTGCCACAGTGCTTTGTATGCTGTATGCTCAAGAATTTATTATAATAAACAACTTTTGAAATACATCTTCCTGGAGTGCGGCTGTCTGGATTTTCTCATTTTCTTCAGCGAGAGCTGAGAGCTGATTGGAGGGAAGGGACACCCCCCCCCCTTCACACAGCACATAGGAACTTAGCTGTGGCTGTCAATCACAGGCTGTGCGCTGGAGCACCCTCCCCTGTCAACTCTTTTCTCATGGTTTCAGGTAACCTTGTCAGAAGAGATTCAGGCAGATAGTAGAGGAACGAGGCAGCAGACAGAAATGACACTTAGTGCTCTGGACTGAGAGAAGTACACACTATAGAGGAATGTGCTTTGTTCATGTTTCATGTCTGAGGTTTACAACCACTTTAATGCCGCATCTGCTAAAGAACAGAGCATATCTCTGCATGTTGGTAAAGAGCGTGATTTGTATGCGTTCCCAAGACCTACAAATGTCAACGTAGCCTGACTAGGAACCCCTTTATCATATAGAGTGGAGGATGTAAAAAAATGATCAGCCTTGGCAGGAAAAATTCTCTAGGTATGCCAAATGTTTTATTATTTTTATTATCATTATTATATTCATTAATAATAATAAATATTTCTATTAATATTAACTGATCTATAACTGATCTTGTGAATATATCATGAGAAGTAGATTCCATTTTTTACCAGGAGTTCCTTAAGGCTACGTTCACATGGGTGCGTGTTGGGAACGCATACAAATCACGCTCTTTACCAATGCGCACAAATGTGAACGTAGCCTTAAGGAACTCCTGGTAAAAAATGGTATCTACTGCTCATGATATAATTACAAGATCAGTTATATATCAGTTATAAAAATATTATTATTATTATTATTATTATTAATAATAATAATAACAATAATAATAAAAAGAATAATAAATTTGGCATACCTAGAGAATTTTTCCTGCCAAGGCTGATCATTTTTTAACATCCTCCACTCTATATGATGTAGCAAAGTCTTTAGCCTCTTCCAATCTGCTCATTGGCTGAGATATCCCATATACCCATAACCTGACCCTGAGTTGTCCTTCTCATATCCAGTACCACCAAGTGGCCAGCCACCTAGTGGTAAAAAAAGAAAAGTACAACCAGGTCAAACTTAGGGAGAAATCATTGGATCTCTAACAATTGACTAAGGTCAATTGATTACTCCTGGCAAGTAAATCTGTGAGGAGCATCCCTGACTAAAACCCAGGGTGCTACATTCTCCCCCTGCCCAAGAAACTTCGGAGTTTGCAGGAAAAAATTATTTGCGCTCCCAAGCCTGAGAGCAAGTGTCCTGGCAAAAACTGGGATAGGTAGGGAAACAGGGAAAGGGTTAACAGTATACCAGTAGAATAACACATGTGTGGCGTGCCACATGACGTTTATCAAAACATGAAAGTAGTTCGTTACGTATGCAGTACGTATACAGGAATAACAAATATACAAGAGGTTAGTGTTGTGATCCAGCTAGATCCCTCTCTCTCCTTGGCCAAGGAAGACGCACCGACACAGCAACACCTGAAAGAGAGATATCAAACAATGCAAAGGCATCCTATCCTATAAGAACATAGTGCAATATGTACATGGTGATTCAGGCTGGTCCTCAGCTGAGGACATCATGAAAGTGTAAAACATCCTACTCATGTCTACATTATTTACATAATGAAAGCAGGCCCCATTCCCGCTGATAATGCCACCCCCTTTCCTTATGAGTATAAAATCAGTAATGGTTAAATCAGTAACAGTCCTGATATATGCACATGAGTCCATTATTTGAAGAATATAGTCAATCATTTCTTTATCACAGCCTATTCTAATGCCCTGTACACACGGTCGGACATTGATCAGACATTCCGACAACAAAATCCATTGATCTTTTCAGACGGATGACTTGTCTTGCATACACACGGTCACACAAAGTTGTCGGAAAATCCGATCGTTCTAAACACAGGTGACGTAAAACACGTATGTCGGGACTATAAACGGGGCTGTAGCCAATAGCTTTCGTCTCTTAATTTATTCTGAGCATGCGTGGCACTTTGTGCGTCGGATTTGTGTACACACGATCGGAATTTCAGACAACGGATTTTGTTGTCGGAAAATTTTATAGCCTGCTCTCAAACTTTAATGAATGAAAGGAACAGCGCTCACAACAAAAATTAATTAAACTGGAAGCTATCGCTGCTGTAAAAAAGTGTGTAAACTTAAAGTATAGTAATAGACGGTTACAGCGCTGATAGACGTAATTGTACAATAAAGTGCTATGTGCTGAAAATATACATGGGTATTAGTTACACTTCAAGTGCAACTGCTGATCACCACAGTGTATATAATATGTGAGAAAACAACCAGTGTTACCTGATTAAAAAACAACCTAAAGAATAAGCTAATAAATGGTTAAAAATCAAATACAAGTGAACTCTAATCACAATATAACAGTGCAAAAAATGAAAATAGTCCCAAAGTAGCTAGGCATGGAAGACTCAGACAGACAACTTAATGATGGCCCAACGGCTCCTTAAACAGAAATGTCAGTCCGTATCAATGATCCAACACCAGGTACTTCTAAATGGATAAATGGATGTTTAGGCTGATATTTTAAACAATGGAGCCATAGATCTTGCAATCAGTCACCCAAAATAGAAAGAGAAAAAAATATGGTGAAGTACTGCGGGATGTAAGAGCCAATTGCGCTACAAACCGCTACTCACGCTTTCCCTGGTAGCAGTCAAGCATGTCAGGCATATCAGATGCTTCCGCGATCGCCGCTTGGTAGCGTGCGTTCCACGGAGCCAGGAAGATGAAAAAGCGTCACTTGGTTGTGTGAAGGCCGGATGTGACGTTGACGCGTTTCGCCCCTCCCCCAGGGCGTCATCAAAGGACTACACATCCAACCACGGCCATCCAATATATAGGGTGAAAAAAAGGAGTGACAGCCAATCAAGGCTAGTGAAACGCACTCATCACCACTCTTCCTGAATCATCATATCCTGTTGTGACCCAAACAGCTTTATTACAAAGGGATGAACAGCATACGATTGATGTAAAAGCTAATCAATAGCTATGAATACAGAGATCTCATATACAATTATATTAATACATTTTAAAATAAATATATGTTGCTTAGATAGGAATAATTGACAAAGATGCAAACAGTAATGAAAATTATACACAAATAAAAATGAAAATGAATAGAATAAAAAATATAAGAAATGTAAAAATATATGTAAAATAAAACAATATATTTAATTAATTTTAAAATCATGAAGAAACCAAATTCTTCCTATTCCAAAAATAAAAAATAAAAAATATAATTGAAAAATAAGATAAGATATAGGAAAAAAAGTTTTTTTATTTTTTTATATATATATAGAAAAAAATGCAGCCATAACCCCTTTCACTAATCTCAGAATTAATATATGTAATAGTTAGTGGGATTGGGTCCTTGTTCTCTAGACTGGGAGAGTATTTGGACCATTTTCTACAGCCACTCACCAAAGGCTATCCTTCCTATCTTAAGGATAGCAAGGACCTTATAGAATTGATCAGCCCAATGATAGTACCTGGAGATTGTTTGTTGGTGAGTATGGATGTCAACTCACTTTACACAAACATCCAACAAAAACATGCTCTCCAAGCTGTTGAGTGGGCATTAGGGAATACTGATATGAAATGTAAACAGAAGGAGTTCCTAAAAGCATTAGAGATGGCAATGAGCCATAATTTCTTCTGGCACGAAAAAGATTATTATAGACAGACTAAAGGCGTAGCAATGGGGGCCAAGTATGCCCCCTCAGTAGCTAACATCTTTATGAGTTTTTGGGAAAATCAGGCTATATATCAAACTAATATACCAGAACTCAGACTCTATAAAAGGTATATTGACGATATTTTTATAATTTGGGCAGGATCACCAGAATCGTTTTTTGATTTTTTAAAAGAGATTAGTAAGAATTCCTTCAATATCTCCTTCTCTGAGAATTTGAGTCGTACAGAGATCAATTTTCTAGATCTCACCATTTTCAGAGAGGGAGATAAACTCTGCACACGCACTTTCTTTAAGGATGTGGATAGGAATGGCTATATTCCTCTGACCAGCTGCCATCATCCAAGATGGCTGAGGGGTATACCCAAAAGCCAAATGCTCAGGGTAAGAAGGAATTGTAGTAATAAAAATGACTATAACCTACAAGCCAATATTATTCTGGAACGTTTTAGAGCTAAAGGATACAAATTGGAAGACTTGGAACGTACAAAAAAGCTAGTTGGTGAGATAGATAGACAGGAGTTGTTCAAACCCAAAGTGAAAAAAGATAATAACTATAGTATAGCCTTCAAGACAGGGTTCAATAGGCATTATCGTCAGTTTGAGAAAATCATTAGAGAACATTGGCCTTTATTGTTAGAAGACACTGACTTGAAAAAAATTCTACCTGCTCGACCAAGTTTTATTTATACCAAACCACCTTCACTTAGGCTACAATTAGCACATAATGTGGTGAACCCACCTAGGAAGGTGTGCACATTTTTGGACAGGGTTGGGTTCTATAGTTGTGGTAGGTGTATGATGTGTAGGACTTCAAAATTTCGGAAGAGGAAAATCACCCATTTTACATCATCAGTTGATGGCAGGGTTTTCGAGATCAAGAAGTTCATCACATGCAACACCACGCACGTGACCTATCTTCTGTCCTGCCCATGCAATTTGCAATATGTGGGGAGGACCACTAGGCAATTAGGGGTCAGACTTAGAGAACACGTCAATAGAATAAGGAAGGGCTATAAACATCATGGTCTTTCCAACCACTTTAGACTATTCCACAATAGGGACCCCAGTGTTCTCACCTTTTGTGGTATTGATAAAGTGGAAGCCCATTGGCGGGGTTCGGATCTCAAGAGGGCGATATCACAGAACGAAACCCAATGGATCCACAGACTTCGCACTTTACAACCTCATGGGATCAATGTCGAATTAGACCTCAATTGTTTTCTTTCTAATTGGTAATTTTACATATATTAATTCTGAGATTAGTGAAAGGGGTTATGGCTGCATTTTTTTCTATATATATATAAAAAAATAAAAAAACTTTTTTTCCTATATCTTATCTTATTTTTCAATTACCCGTATATACTCGAGTATAAGTCGTTCCGAGTATAAGTCGAGGCCCTAATTTACCACAAAAAAATTGGGAAAAACTTATTGACCCGAGTATAAGACGAGGGTGAGAAATGCACAGCTACTGTAAGTGGAAAAGAGGGTCAACAATGCCCATTTTCATGCCATAGGTCCCCTGAACTTCAAACTCGGTAGTTAAGGTTTCCTAGCTGCCCCCTAGCTGCAGCAAAAATTTGGGGTCTCTGAACCCAAAGGGTCCCGAAATGACATTGCTGCAGATGGACACAGTTGACCAAATTTGGGGCTCCGTATCTCGGGGCCACTTAGTGCTAAGAACCCCAAATTTTGTGTGCAAACCCAGTGGAACTAGCAGCATAAAATTTCCAAAGCTGGGGTTTCTAGCACCAAGTGGCCCCGAGATACAGGGCCCCAAATATCAGTTTAGAAAATGTCAAGCACTTTTCTGCAGCAGAGAATGACATTTTCTGAACCGATTTTGGGGCCCCGTATCTCGGGGCCACTTAGAGCTAGGAACTTCAGCTTTGGATATGTTGTTGTACCAGTTCTTCTGGGTTGGCACACCAAATGTGGGGTTTCTAGCATCAATTGGCCCTGAGATACGGGGCCCCAAAGTCGGTTCGGAAAATTAAATTTTTTGCTGCAGAAAAGTGCTTGACTCGAGTATAAGTCGAGGGGGGCACTTTCAGCACAAAAAAACATGCTGAAAAATTCGACTTATACTCGAGTATATACGGTATATTTTTTATTTTTTATTTTTGGAATAGGAAGAATTTGGTTTCTTCATGATTTTAAAATTAATTAAATATATTGTTTTATTTTACATATATTTTTACATTTCTTATATTTTTTATTCTATTCATTTTCATTTTTATTTGTGTATAATTTTCATTACTGTTTGCATCTTTGTCAATTATTCCTATCTAAGCAACATATATTTATTTTAAAATGTATTAATATAATTGTATATGAGATCTCTGTATTCATAGCTATTGATTAGCTTTTACATCAATCGTATGCTGTTCATCCCTTTGTAATAAAGCTGTTTGGGTCACAACAGGATATGATGATTCAGGAAGAGTGGTGATGAGTGCGTTTCACTAGCCTTGATTGGCTGTCACTCCTTTTTTTCACCCTATATATTGGATGGCCGTGGTTGGATGTGTAGTCCTTTGATGACGCCCTGGGGGAGGGGCGAAACGCGTCGACGTCACATCCGGCCTTCACACAACCAAGTGACGCTTTTTCATCTTCCTGGCTCCGTGGAACGCACGCTACCAAGCGGCGATCGCGGAAGCATCTGATATGCCTGACATGCTTGACTGCCACCAGGGAAAGCGTGAGTAGCGGTTTGTAGCGCGATTGGCTCTTACATTCCGCAGTACTTCACCATATTTTTTCTCTTTCTATTTTGGGTGACCGGTTGCAAGATCTATGGCTCCATTGTTTGAAATATCAGCCTAAACATCCATTTATCCATTTAGAAGTACCTGGTGTTGGATCATTGATACGGACTGACATTTCTGTTTAAGGAGCCGTTGGGCCATCATTAAGTTGTCTGTCTGAGTCTTCCATGCCTAGCTACTTTGGGACTATTTTCATTTTTTGCACTGTTATATTGTGATTAGAGTTCACTTGTATTTGATTTTTAACCATTTATTAGCTTATTCTTTAGGTTGTTTTTTAATCAGGTAACACTGGTTGTTTTCTCACATATTATATACACTGTGGTGATCAGCAGTTGCACTTGAAGTGTAACTAATACCCATGTATATTTTCAGCACATAGCACTTTATTGTACAATTACGTCTATCAGCGCTGTAACCGTCTATTACTATGCTCTCAAACTTTGTGTGTCGGAAATTCCGATGGAAAATGTGTGATGGAGCCTACACACGGTCCTATCACACATTTTCCATCGGAAAATCTGACCGTGTGTACAGGGCATTACTATCTACACAATCAATGCCCATGAAATGTTGCAGCCCATTGACTTTACTCCAATGGACTACATTCCCAGCAGCTCCTTTTCTTCTTCAAAGACAACTCCAGGCACAAAAGACATTACTGCATCTCAAGCAACAGGCAGTCAGGCCAAGATGCAAGGGGCCACACTTCGGGATACAGATCCCCTGCAGAAATATCTTCAGTTGGCCGACATGGCAGCCAATGACAAAGAGACTTCCTTCGTCATTTGCAACCAACAATCTGCTGAAGTTCACAGATCGCTCTTCAGGGTGGAACACCCCAACAACTTCAATTCTAGCCAACGTGGCTCAAATGATGATTTCCTGTAATTGCCGGTAGCATCCAGTCCAGCACAGTTCTGGCAATACAGCTTTCTGTATAATAACACTTTGAATGGGTGTGCAAGGTAGCTGTCAGCATAGCGTCCTTGACATCACACAACCCTCATTTGTAATCCACAAGGTAATAGTATCACTTCGATGAGACTTTACCAATAATATCTAGGATCTGGCAGTGTCACATCGTCTCCTTTGGCATTTACAGTGACAACATAATATTTGGCATCTTTCTTTTCTGGCCTACGGAGGACTACGCTGTCCCGATTAATCTTACGGCCATAGCCCCAGGTATTCAACACTGAGCGGTATCTCCCTTTTTCAAGAACTTGACACAAAGAAAGGAAACTGGAGTAACTTCAGCAGAGCGTCCTTTAACTCCACAGATGCACATTCGTAATCCCCAAGAGAGACGGCTTTAGCATCTCCATAACCATTGCCAGCAGTGCCCGGGATCGGGCAAGATCGAGGTTTGCCCCTTCGCATTCACCGTAGTGATAAACGTTCAATGTCTCTTTGTGAAACTAGCATTAATAACGTTAGTTCAATGAATGGACCCGAAACAAGTAACAATGGGGCCTCCAACCCCCAGTTATTTACAATATTTCGGGGGTACAACTTACTTACACAATTCTTAAAGCGGTGAGACATTTTTTAGCAACTCTGTCAACGTTTGAACCTTTCTTCCCTCAAGAAGTGAACAATACGAAATACAGTTTTCAAAGTTCAGCATATAATAGCGACTTTACATTACAGATACTTTATCTTCCTCTGCCTTTTCTGCATCATTATCAGAGATTCCACGGGCAGGGTATAAAGGTTCCATACCTGATTTAAATCCTTGCATATGGGGCATGCAGTGCTGATCACCCCACCGCAATAGCGAGTGACTTTAGGAATCCAGCGTTCTTGGCAATCTTCTGTCACCCCCTCCATTAATTCCTCACCACTATCACTCCACTCTTCACTACTGGACAAGGTATAAAGCACAGGTTCAGGTAGTCTGTTAGGCAGGACGCTTGGCTCTGTAATAGTAGGACAGTCTTTAGCCAGTATACAGTTATGTATGACTGGCGCACTCAGGAGCATCTCTAGGGCATCCCCTTTAGCATCCGCTCCCCCTCAGACATACCAACCTCACTTCTCACTGGCTTACAGGCCCCGGTATTTTCTTCTTGGGCAGCTCAGACATCGAAGCGAGCGGCTGGGCCCTGACCTCAGCCTCTGGGGGTGACTGGTGCACTGGGTCCTGAGATGGTCAGGGACACAATGGTAGCAGCTTCTTGCCTGACTCGAGTGACAACTGATGGGCTCTGGACATCACTCCCAGCTGGGACAGCAATGTCCTTGTCTTGATCTACTTGCAAGATCCTCCGAGGCTGGGTCGTATAGACAACCTCAAACAGGTGCTTTCCACAGCATCCGCACATGATCCAAGGCCTCAACTGCGGGGTCAGACCAGAACACTTCTCACAGATCAGCCCCAGCGCCTCGAAGCCTCTGACTGTGTACAGGGCAAGTTGACCCTCTGTAGTGTACCGCACTCCGGTATCAATCACTACACCCTTCAACCAACTCCAATCGAGATCTACCCCTGAAAGGTACATTGCCCAGTCCACTATCGTGCTCCAGAACTGCCCCATCTTCTTCAGCAATCCACAATCAAACACAAGTGGCCGCACTTCCTTATCCTCCTCTGTAGAGCAGGAGCTCCTTCCCCTGCCAATAGATTGGTGCAAATGTTTCCTGAAAACTGTGGTGCCCGCCTTCTTCTCGCTGCGGTGCACCAAACTGTAATGGAGTCCATTTTGGGGCCTGTATTAACCCTCACAGCGCTGGTGGGAAGTGTCAAAAGACCAGGCTGGTTCTTTTCCATTAGCAATGAGACTTGTTGGTTCCTGGTTGCTATGGGTGACTGCTGCAAAAACGTCACCTTAGCCCCACATTGGGCGCCAAATGTTGTTGTTTTGTCCTTCTCATATCCAGTACCACCAAATGCTCGGCCACTTGGTGGTAGAAGAGAAAAGTACAACAAGGTCAAACTTAGGGAGAAATCAATGGATCTCTAAAAATTGACTAAGGTAACTACTCCTGGCAAGTAAATCTGTGAGGAGCATCCCTGACTAAAGCACAGGGTGCTACAATGATAAAATAATTTTCAGTAATAATCTCAATTTAATATGAAAATAAATATAATAATGAAAATAAGATAACTGCACTTAAAAACAATAAAATAATTAAATACAATGCTGAAAAAATCAGTGAAAATAAAAATAGGATTAACAGCTGCACTCACAGATATCAGAATACCATAGTATTCTAAACGCTAGCATAAAAAAAATGTGTTGCACTGTTATACATATACTGTATTTATTGGCGTATAACACTCACTTTTTCACCTTAAAAATCGGGTGCAAATAGCGTGTGCGTGTTATACGCCAATACTTCAATTTTAGCTGCCTCAGAGGGGACAGGGAGCGGGGCGGGATGAGCGCCGTCAGATTACATACAGTGAGAATCTCCTGTTTACTTGGCGGCCTCTGTAATAGGAAGCCCTGTCTCCTGGGCCGCCATTGGACCACTGTTCTGTTCGATCAGGCTGCACTGATGGCAATGGTGAGGCTGCTGCATTGATAGCAATGGTGAGGCTGCTGCATTGATGGCAATGGCGAGGCTGCTGCATTGATGGCAATGGTGAGGCTGCTGCATTGATGGCAGTGGCGAGGCTGCTGCATTGATGGCAATGGCGAGGCTGCTGCATTGATGGCAAAGGCGAGGCTGCTGCATTGATGGCAAAGGCGAGGCTGCTGCATTGATGGCAAAGGCGAGGCTGCTGCATTGATGGCAAAGGCGAGGCTGCTGCATTGATGGCAAAGGCGAGGCTGCTGCATTGATGGCAAAGGCGAGGCTGCTGCATTGATGGCAATGGTGAGGCTGCATTGATGCCACTTGTGAGGCTGCAGATGGGCATTGATCAGGCTGCATTGATGGCAATGGTCAGGCTGCAGATGACCACTGACTCTTATTTTGCTTCAAAGTTTCTTATTTAAAATGTAGGTTTTTGTTCCTGAAACTTCCCTCTTAAAATGAATGTACGTGTTATACGCCTGTGCGTGTTATACCCTGATAAATACGGTAACTAATCCACAAAACCATTTCAAGTGTAAAACATTAAGTCCACAGTAAAGTCCCAAAGTGATTTTTCTAACTGTGAACCACAAATCATGAAAGCATCCACCAGCCTTAGTGCTTCAACCACCAACACATAGACACCCTTACCAGAGTCTAATGAGAGAAGAGGTCTAACATCGCTGTAACTGTCGCCAAAAAAGAGAAGCCCTAGAATCCTTCTCACTGGAATGAATGGCCGGCTTTCACCAAATGGTCACATCTACTTAAGGCAGCATATAGGTAGTGCGGTGGCAATAATTCACAATGACGGGGTCAATAAAGAACTTGTATTGAAGTATGCAGAAACAGTTCACAACAGAATCTGGACAGAAGACTGCCCAGCCAGGTGCCAGGTGCACAGCGATGTGAATGGAGCAATGCTCAGCCGGACTGACAGTGCCTGTAAAGAGGGCAGAATGTGGCCTGGCCGTCTTGTGCCCAATAGGGAAGATCTCCATAGGTATCGCAAACCCTACGCTTTCCCACCTCGTCAGAAACCTTTCTCTACCGCTAAAACTGTCCCTAACAGGGAGGGTACCTTTCACTACACTGCTCACTCCCGATATGCATGCCAAACCCAGGAGCCAGGGACTTAAATGTTCTGCCTAACCCAAGATGACTCCAGAGTCACATGGGGAGGCAGCATCCAATAGAATAGCTTCCCCAGTGACTAAGGAAACTATAGAGGAAACCTGTTCCTCTTGACTTCCTCTCTAACAGTGCCCTTTGCGGAGAGCGTCACCTACAGTAGAGAAAGTAGACTGCACCTGTCTACATGTACATAGAGAGGAAAGAGGGGGAAACCCCATAGTGTAGTACTTCCAAAAATTGTTTTATTAAAAACATCCATATACTCACAAATTCTGAGTCAAAGAACAGCCAGGTACTAGCAGAAAAGAAAAAAACGCCACCCGCTCAGGTTGGCATGATGATTTGACTTCTTGGCTCCGTCCTAGACACCCTTACATGCTTCTGAGCAGGAGGGCAAAGTGCTAGGTACCTGGAGAAGAGAGAACAGACATGAAGGCCAAGGAATGCAGTAAAGTATATTGATCAAGAGTTCCAAGAAGATAGTACAAAGTCTGTATACACAACTGCACCGGCCTGGCGACACTTACAGATTACTATGCAGAGGATCCCGGTACACACTGCTGATAACCAACAGCATCTGACAGAAGAGGTGGCTGTAAGGTAGACTGCAATGGGGCATCTGGATAAGGAGGGGCCCCTGCTCGAGACACAAGCAAAAGAGTCTATTCTGTCCCTCCTCCATTGAAACCACTCCCTACGCTCTGTGTCCCTGACCAGTAGGGTCTCTGTCCCTGACCTAGCTGCAAAATGCACAAAATGCCCACCAACCTAAGGGGGGCAGTGCTATTTATTAGCACTACCCACACCAAAAATGGCCATAGGGGTCTACCAGGGTTGCAGCATCCAATCGGACAGCTACTTTCCTGATGACTCCTACGGAGGCCTCAGAGGAACATAGGTTCTCCTTGCCCTCCCCTTTCTGCCGAACAGCACCACCTATGCAGGGAGGCCAAACTACAGCTGCCTACATTCTTGTCGGTGGAGAAATGCCTCCTTACATTGATGGTCAATGAAAGGTCATGTTATATTGGTGTCCGCTAACTCTGGTGGTCAGAGGGAGAAGGGCATCCTTAAATTATATAAGTAATAATAGTTTCTGTGCTCTCCATTTCAAAAATTTCCACCCAGATGTAGATTTTTAATAACATCAAAATTAAACCCGGATATAAATAATCAAAATAATACCAGAAGCTAAAATATTAATCATATCTCCAAATAGAAACTAAAACATATATAAACCTTTTGTTTCATTGTACAGATAAAATAAAATAAATAAACAAAGCATAAACACAGCATGCATTATATCCCCTTTATGTTATACATGTTTCACACTGTGTTTAAGATATATTTTATTGATTTATATTGTAACATTTTTTTCTACACAGTGAAACAAAGGGGTTATATATATATATATATATATATATATATATATATATATATATATATATATATATATATATTCTTGTATTAACTGGAGTGTATGATTTGTAGCGCAGCTTGTGATAATATTTGTATTGCTTATATCAAAGTTATATATTGATACTGTATTATTGAAAAGCTGCAGCTGGGTATGGTTATGTTTTTTTGGCTATTTATTAACTATAATTAGGAATTAGTGAGAGAGGTTCCTCATTTACACTTACTATGTATAGTGAGAAGAAGACTGGCTCTGCATTGGTGGTCAACAGAAAGAATGCATCATTTTTTGGGGGGTCAGTGAGAAGATAACTTCCCTAATAGTGATCATCAGTGGGAAGAATACTCCTCTAATAGTGATCATCAATGGGAAGAATACTCCTCTAATAGTAATCATCAGTGGGAAGAATACTCCTTTTATAGTGATGATTGATGATCGGTGGGTAGAATACTGCTCTTATAGTGATCATCAGTAGGAAGAATACTCCTTTTATAGTGATCATCAGTGTGAAGAATACTCCTCTAATAGTGTTCATCAATGGGAAGAATACTCCACTAATAGTGATCATCAGTGCAAAGAATACTCCACTAATAGTGATCATCAATGGGAAGAATACTCCACTAATAATAATGATCATCAGTGGAAAGAATACTCCCCTAATGATGATCTTCAGTGGAAAGAATACTCCTCTAATAGTGATCATCATTGGGAAGAATACTCCTCTAATAGTGATCATCATTGGGAAGAATATTCCTCTTATAGTGATCATCAATGGGAAGAATACTCCACTAATAATAATGATCATCAGTGGAAAGAATACTCCTCTAATAATGATCATCAATGGGAAGAATACTCCACTAACAGTGATCATCAGTGGGAAGAATACTCCTCTAGTGATGATCATCAGTGGAAAGGATACTCCTCTAATAGCGATCACCAATGGGAAGAATACTCCACTAATAATAATGATCATCAGTGGAAAGAATACTCCTCTAGTGATGATCATCAGTGGAAAGAATACTCCTCTAATAGTGATCACCAATGGGAAGAATACTCCACTAATAATAATGATCATCAGTGGAAAGAATACTCCTCTAGTGATGATCATCAGTGGAAAGAATACTCCTCTAATGATGATCATCAGTGGGAAGAATACTCCTCTAATAGTGATCATCAATGGGAAGAATACTCCTCTAATAGTAATCATCAGTGGGAAGAATACTCCTTTTATAGTGATGATTGATGATCGGTGGGTAGAATACTCCTCTTATAGTGATCATCAGTAGGAAGAATACTCCTTTTATAGTGATCATCAGTGGGAAGAATACTCCTCTAATAGTGTTCATCAATGGGAAGAATACTCCACTAATAGTGATCATCAGTGCAAAGAATACTCCACTAATAGTGATCATCAGTGCAAAGAATACTCCACTAATAGTGATCATCAATGGGAAGAATACTCCACTAATAATAATGATCATCAGTGGAAAGAATACTCCTCTAATGATGATCTTCAGTGGAAAGAATACTCCTCTAATAGTGATCATCATTGGGAAGAATACTCCTCTAATAGTGATCATCATTGGGAAGAATATTCCTCTTATAGTGATCATCAGTGGGAAGAAAACTCCTCTAATAATGATCATCAATGGGAAGAATACTCCACTAATAGTGATCATCAGTGGGAAGAATACTCCTCTAGTGATGATCATCAGTGGAAAGGATACTCCTCTAATAGTGATCACCAATGGGAAGAATACTCCACTAATAATAATGATCATCAGTGGAAAGAATACTCCTCTAGTGATGATCATCAGTGGAAAGAATACTCCTCTAATAGTGATCACCAATGGGAAGAATACTCCACTAATAATAATGATCATCAGTGGAAAGAATACTCCTCTAGTGATGATCATCAGTGGAAAGAATACTCCTCTAATGATGATCTTCAGTGGAAAGAATACTCCTCTAATAGTGATCATCATTGGGAAGAATACTCCTCTAATAGTGATCATCATTGGGAAGAATATTCCTCTTATAGGGCGTACACACGGTCGGACTTTGTTCGGACATTAGAACAACAAAATCCTAGGATTTTTTCCGACGGATGTTGGCTCAAACTTGTTTTGTCTACACACGGTCGCACAAAGTTGTCGGAAAATCCGATCGTTCTAAACGCGGTGACGTAAAACACGTACGTCGGGACTATAAACGGGGCAGTGGCCAATAGCTTTCATCTCTTTATTTATTCTGAGCATGCGTGGCACTTTGTCCATCGGATTTGTGTACACACGATCAGAATTTCCGACAACGGATTTTGTTGTCGGAAAATTTTATCTCCTGCTCTCCAACTTTGTGTGTCGGAAAATCCGATGGAAAATGTCCGATGGAGCCCACACACGGTCGGAATTTCCGACAACACGCTCCGATCGGACATTTTCCATCGGAAAATCCGACCGTGTGTACGGGGCATTATAGTGATCATCAATGGGAAGAATACTCAACTAATAGTGATCATCAGTGGGAAGAATACTCCACTGATAATAATGATCATGAGTGGAAAGAATACTCCTCTAGTGATGATCATCAGTGGAAAGAATACTCCTCTAATAGTGATCATCAATGGGAAGAATACTCCTCTTATAGTGATCATCTGTGTGAAGTAGACTCCACTAATAATAATGATCATTAGTTGAAAAAATACTCCTCTAATAATGATCATCAGTGGAAAGAATATTCCTGTAATAGTGACTGTTAGTGGGAAGAATACTCACCTAATAGTTGTTGTCAGTGGGAAGAACAAGCAGCTTATATCGGTCCTTTGTGAGGAGGATGCTCACCTAATAGTAGTTGTCAGTGGGAAGAACATTCCCCTAATAATGTTATTAGTGGGAAGAATGCTGCCCTAAAGAATAAATACATACAGTAATTAGTAGCTCCCCTAAGTGACACCTGTGGGGAGGTGCAGCATGGTGCGCTTCAGTAGCTAGCTGTAGAAAACTGAACTGTATTGAAGTCAAACTTTAGTAATGCACAACAAGCCCTTCAGGAAGACAACCTGACCAGGGGCATTTACAGGATGTACAGCGATAAGGGGTAGTGGTAAGTCTCAGGTGTGCTCAAAGTGTCGAGGGAGAAATGCGGCCTGGCCACTGGCCAGTAGTCCATACTCAAGTGGGGAGGCTTTCAGGAAAGATGGCATGTCCCTCCACATTGTGTAAATAAATAGTTTCGTGCTGCTCACAAAGTTAGCAGCTGACACACCAAATTGGATAAATGGTAAACATAAACAAAAACAACAAAGTGTAGCGCTAAAATGTGATGTGCCAAAGACAGTATGGACAGTATGGACAGTGAGTCCCGATGACACTAAGGATTTAACAAATGAAATGAAGTAAATTGATTAAACAAAGATATATGTATGCAAATGGATCAATTGATATATATAGTCCCAGTCTATATGGTTGAAGATGTAAAATTCATCAATAAAGACCTCTGGTGTGAGGAATTATTCCAAAAGCTGGGACGTGTGATTGTGTGGTCTTCTTCACAACTAGCTCTAGGAAGGGTTCTGGTCGCCCCAAACGTCTTCCATTTAAGGAATATGGAAGAACCTTAAGTTCAGCAGAAATTTTTTAGTAACCTTGGCCAGATCTGTGCCTTGCCACAATTCTGTCTCTGAGCCCCGGTTCACACAGGGGCGACCTGTCAGGCGACATAGCCGCCTGACAAGTCGCGTCCCGTTCTGTACTACGGAACCGTTCTAATAGGAGCGACGCAAGTCGCTCCGACTTAGAAAAAGGTTCCTGTACTATTTTTGGGGCGACTTCAGGCGACTTGCATTGACTTCTATACAGAAGTCGTTTTTGGCAAGTCACCACTGAAGTTGTGTGCAGGTCGCCTCGGTGAGTCGGCCTGCAAGTCGTGCTGCCCCTGTGTGAACCGGCAGTTAGCTCTTCAGGCAGTTCCTTTGACCTCATGATTCTCATTTGCTCTGACATGCACTGTGAGCTGTAAGGTCTTATATAGACAGGTGTGTGGCTTTCCTAATCAAGTCCAATCAGTATAATCAAACACAACTGGACTCAAATGAAGGTGTAGAACCATCTCAAGGATGATCAGAAGAAATGGACAGCATGAGTGTCACAGCAAAGGGTCTGAATACTTAGGACCACGTGATATTTCAGATTTTCTTTTTTAATAAATCTGTAAAAATGTCAACAATTCTGTGTTTTTCTGTCAATATGGGGTACTGTGTGTACATTAATGAGGAAAAAAAATGAACTTAAATGATTTTAGCAAATGGCTGCAATATAACAAAGAGTGAAAAATTTAAGGGGGTCTGAATACTTTCCATCCCCACTATATATATAAACCAAATTTAACACACCTGCTTCCCTTTCACACCTGAGACCTTGTAACACTAACGAGTCACATGACACAAGGGGAGGAAAATAGTTAATTGGACCCAATTTGGACATTTTCACTTAGGGGTGTACTCACTTTTGTTGGAGGTGGTTTCGACATTAACGGCTGTGTGTTGAGTTATTTTGAGGGGACAGCAAATTTACACTGTTATACAAGCTGTACACTCACTACTTTACATTGTAGCAAAGTGTCATTTCTTCAGTGTTGTCACATGAAAAGATAAAATAACATATTTACAAAAATGTGAGGGGTGTACTCACTTTTGTGAGATACTGTATATATATATGTATATATATATATATATATATATATATATATATATATATATATATATATATATATATATAATTTATTTACTATTTAATTTGGGGATTCGGATACATCGGAATCTCTGAATATTCAAACATTTGTCCGAATGTACTGTATATTTGGACCAAAACGAATTGTACATGTCTACTCCAGACGCCCTGTGTAATTCTAAACTGGTAACCTGTAAAGGATTATAAAGTGTCACCTAAGGAGATTTTTAAGTACTGTACTTTGGTGCCGTTCTACGAGTGAGCACAATTTCAAAGCATGACATATTAAGTATCTATTTACTCAGCATAACATCATCTTTTACACATTACCAAACAATTGGGTATTATGTCGTGTTTTTGTGCAATAAAATTCCCTAAAGTGTATTTTAAAAAAATACGTATGAAAACCCGCTGTGCAAATATTGTGAGACATAAAAAATTGCAGCACCCACCATTTTATTCTCTAGGGCCTTTGTTTAAAAATCAAATGATGTTTTAGACATAATTTTCTAGCAAAAAAAAAAAAAAAAGGTTGATTTTTACATACAGTATATGTGAGAAGTGTCAGAATTGAGAATTGGCCTGGAGTTGAAGTGGTTAACGTTTGGCTCCCATTGACTTCTGTGGGGTTCACATTCAGCATCAGAATTTTAGTAATGTTCGCCAAACCTGACACCTGCCAGCACAGTAGTGACATCACCAAATATCACTGCGGATCTCCTGACTCTTAGCTTAGATCTCACAGCTCTGATGTACAGCTATGAAGCTGCCAGGACAGGAGTACTTAGGTACAATTCTATACCAGGAGGAGCGCTGCAATTAAACAAGAGAAAGTTTGAGACAAAAGGTACATTTTTTTAGACTACTGCATAGAATTAACACTTCTAAATGTTCTCTTTAACACAAGAAGAAAAATACTTTCTGACTTCAGTTGAATTTTTAACATGATAAAAAATTTCCAACAACATTTTGTTGCACATCTAAAAACCCAGCAAAAAAGCATTTAAAAACATTTTAAATGAAAAAATTGAATTCTGGTTTCTTCCTTTATGTTAAGTTCCTTGAATTATTTCACTTTCCTGCTTTATATTATACACATTTTTTCATTCCGGAAAATAGAGCGGCTTTTAAGGTTGGCTCAGGCTACCTTCGCCAGGCACTGCTGTAATGATGTTTAATAATATAAATTAGACTAAAGCATTTGCTAAATTATGGAGATGCATGGATGAAACCTGCTCAAGCCTTATGGTCATATCTTCAAGAAGAGCCCTTGATCTTCTGTACCAAAGAACTTTATAACAGCTATGAGCAAGAAATGTACAGTTTTTAAGATCTGGGCTTTCAGGCTGCCTATTATAATTTCCGTTTTCCTGACAACTATGTATATCAAATTGTTTTTAATAGCTTGGTAATGTGACACTGTTCCATCGTGTTCTGTTTCATGGGTACAGATATATAAAGCAAAAACACAGCTTCATTTAGAGCAGCCATTCTCAACCAGGGTTCTTTGGAACGTTAGGGTTCCTCCAGTTGCTGGGGGTTCTTTGAGCTTTGGCTACTTAACCTCACATTTCGTGGTGTCTGCACAGTACTGGGGCCAACACCACTTGGTAGAGCCAGCTACATGACAACAATGACCTTTATAGCTCTCTCAAATGGTGGTCTCCTGTCCAGTCCACCAATGTAAGACAGACTTTCTTCCCTTGAACCCCTATTAATTGGTTTTAGAAGGGGTTCTCTGACATCTGAAAATTATTTTAAAGGTTCCTCTAGAGCAGGGGTCTCAAACTGGCAGCCCTCCAGCTGTTGCCAAACTACAAGTCCCATGAGGCATTGTAAGGCTGACAGTTACAAGCATGACTTCCACAGGCAGAGGCATGATGGTACTTGCAGTTTCGCAAACAGCTGGAGGGCTGTCAGTTTGAGACCCCTGCACTAGAGCCTAGGTCGGCAATCCGTAAACTGCAATCTACCAATCGATCGTGGCCAGGTGACTGGTAAATTGGTCCTGGGCTTGTTGTCACTGAGCTTGGATGAAGGCGGCGGCTCGCTGTGGAAGGAGAGGGGCAAGGAATGAGGTAACAGGCAGCCGAGAAGGCATCAGCCTGCCGAATAAGCCGATGCCTCATCTATAGTGTAATGTTGATACCAACAGCACTTCACCTCTCATTCCTGGTAGCGGGATCCACAGCAGCTGGGAGTGCTGCAAGAGGTCAAGGGCATAAAAGAAGACAGTAAAAGCTACTAGACTTGTGCACAACGGAAAATTTAGTTTAGTTTCAGTTTGTTGTCATTCGTAAAATACATAATTTAGTTCTGTTCTATTCGTTATGTTACGTTAATACGTTTTCGGATAATTCGATATTTCTGTAGAGTGTCAATATTCGTTGTACTGAATCTCGAATCATGCCGAATTCATTTGTTATATGCGCTATAATTTCATTTGTATTAGTTGAAATTCGATATTTATGTATGTATATATATTCGTGATAATGATTCGTAGTTTGGAAAGTCGTTTGTTTATTGAATCTTTTAACATACACAATGACAATATCTCTTCTCCTCTGCTCAAATACAATACAACACCCGTCTCACTCAGTTCTCAGGAATGCACTTTGCCAGTAATCCAACCTCCAGCACAAAATGAATCAGCTCATTGGACTGTAAGATTTACTTTGAGTTGACCTTTTGTTTCATTAGATCTTTAACGAATTACCGAATCATGACGAATTCATTCGTATCCGCTATAATTTCTTTTGTATTCATTGAAATTCGATATGTATGTATGTATATTGATTCGTGATAACGATTCGTAGTTTGGAAAGTTGTTTGTTTATTGAATCAAATTAACACACACAATGACAATATCTCTTCTCCTCTGCTCAAATACAATACAACATCCTTCTCACTCAGTTCTCAGGAATGCACTTTGCCGGTAATCCAACCTCCAGCACAAAATTAATCAGCTCATTGGACTGTAAGATTTACTTTGAGTTGACCTTTTGTTTCATTAGATCTTTAACGAATTACCGAATCATGTCGAATTCATTCGTTATATCTGCTATAATTTCTTTCGTATTAGTTGAAATTTGTTATTTTTTTTATTCGGACATTCGGATGCATCCAAATGTCTGAAAGAAGCAAAATTCGGACAAATTTTGATTAGTTACTAAAGGAATTGCACAAGCCTAAAAGCTACGTGGGCACAAAAGAATCTATATAGGCACAATAGCATCTATATGGGTAATATAGTATCTATATGGGTACAACAGCATCTATATGGGTAATATAGTATCTATATGGACACAAAAGCAGCTATGTGGGCACAACAGCATCTATATGTGCACAATAGGATCTATATGTGCACAACAGCAGCTATATGGACACAATAGAATAAAGATTCCAACATAATTCGTCCCATTTCTCCTGAGCCCAGGTTGTCATGGACCCACACCCTGGAAGCACCGTAATCACACATGAAGGAGAAGAGGAAGGAACCATGACATCAGTGGACCAGCCAAAAGAGTCTTGAAAAAGAAAGTATAATTGTTTTTCTAGTGTGGGAGGGGTCTCGGGGAAGAGGGGGGGGGGGCTGTGTTTTTTCTTTTTAAATAGACTTCCCCTTTAAAATGTTTACTGCATCATCTGCATTTTCTCCTCATTTCACTATGAATCTATGCAATCCGTACTAGTACAATACTGCAGTAATTCTCTGCTGCGCCATTGATTTTTTTTTGTGTTGAACAATATTGATCTATGTAATGAAGCAGCCTGGTTTAATGAATTAACAAACTGACCAATCAATGTAGATTGGGTTTAAATGTAATTTTAATCTGATATATTATAACATGCACAGCTGAGGTTTGTCTGCTCAGATTTGCCAGTATAACACTTGTAACCGCTACTATAATTCCCATAAATCTCACACTGAATCAAACATAATTTTTAAATGGAGCATTCATTTTCTTAATTGAGTCAGGTTTGAGGGTATAATTTAAAAATTTCGAAAGTGCGGGTTGTTTTGGTTCTTATAGCTCTGTGAGATAGGATGGGATAAGTTATAGGGTAACAAGTTCAAGTTCTGAATCAAACAATTAAATTAGTTCACCCATAAGGTTCACACCCAGCACTTCATGAACACGCGTTTTAGTGCGCATTTTTTTGTGCTACGCACATAGGGCAGCCCATTCAATTTATTACATAACCAATACACAAAAGTTGCAGTGCAGCCTTGTGTGATTGCCGCGATCGCCGCCGACATACACAACCATGTGTAAATTCAAATATGGCGCTGAGACTGTAGGGACTCGTCGGAGCCGAGATACACATACCCGAGTGTCCTCGGCTTTTCTCGGCGCCGCTCACAGTCACGCCCAGTCCCGCCCTATGATGGACATAACACAGGTCCAATGGCGGGACTGGGCGGGACTGTGAGCGGCGCCGAGAAAAGCCAAGGACACTCGGGTATGTGTATCTCGGCTCCGACGAGTCCCTGCAGTCTCGGCGCCATATTTGAATTTACACACGGCTGTGTATGTCGGCGGCGATCGCGGCAATAGTCGCGATCGCTCCGATCAGAACGAAATTGGCGGGGATCGGCCTATAACACGCACCCACGGTTTTCCCCTGATTTTAAGGGGAAAAAAGTGCGTGTTATATACCGATAAATACGGATATATATATATATATATATATAGATATTCACTAGCCACTTTATTAGGTACACCTTGCTAGTACCGGGTTGGACCCTCTTTTGCCTTCAGAACTGCCTTAATTCTTCATGCCATAGATTCAACAAGGTGTTGGAAACATTCCACAGAGATTTTGGTCCATAGTGACATGATAACATCACGCAGTTGCTGCAGATTTGTTGGCTGCACTATGATGCGAATCTCTTGTTCTACCACATCCCAAAGGTGCTCTATTGGGTTGAGATCTGGTGAGTGTGGAGACCATTGGAGTACAGGGACCTCATTGTCCAGTGGTGAGATGATTGGAGCTTTGTGATATGGTGCATTATCCTGCTGGAAGGAGCCATCAGAAGATGGGGACACTGTAATCATAAAGTAATGGACATGGTCAGCAACAATACTCAGGTAGGCCGTGGTGTTTAAACGATGCTCAATTGGCACTGAGGGGCCCAAAGTGTGCCAGGAAAATATTCCCACCACCATTACACCACCAGCCTGAATCGATACAAGGCAGGATGGATCCATGCTTTCATGTTGTTTACGCCAAATTCTGACCCGACCATCTGAATGTTGCAGCTGACATCGAGACTCATCAGACCAGGCAACATTTTTCCAGTCTTCTATTCTACCTTGGTTGTAACGAGTGGTTATTTGAGTTACTGTTGCCTTTCTATCACCTCTATTGAAACGAAACTGCACACGTCTAGGAGTGACAAATCACACTTTTCTGTCTGGCAATCCGATGGACGTGTCTGGGTTTGGCAGTTGCCAGGAGAAGGGTACTTGCCTGGCTGCATTGTGCCAAATGTAAAGTTTGATGGATGGGGGGATTACCGTGTGGGGGTTGGTTTTCAGATGGTTGGACTTGGCCCCTTAGTTCAAGTGACGGGAACTCTTAAGGCATCAGTATAAAAAGACATTTTGGACAATTTCGTGTTCCCAACTTTGTGGGAACAGTTTGGGGATGGCCCCTTCCTGTTGCAACATGACTGCACACCAGTGCACAAAGCAAGGTCCATAAAGACATACATGGATGAGCGAGTTTGGGGTGAAGGAACTTGACTGGCCTGCACATCCCGACCTCAACCCGATAGAACACCTTTGGGATGAATTAGAGCAGAGACTGCGAGCCAGGCCTTCTCGTCCAACATCAGTGCCTGACATCACAAATGAGCTTCTGGAAGAATGGTCAAACATTCCCATAGACACACTCCTAAACCTTGTGGACAGCCTTCCCAGAAGAGTTGAAGCTGTTATAGCTGCAAAGGGTGGGCCAACTCAATATTGAACCCTATAGGCTAAGATTGGAATACCATTAAAGTTCATGTGCATGTAAAGGCAGGCATTCCAATACTTTTGGGAATATACTGTAAATATATATATATATATATATATATATATATATATACATAGATATATATGGATATATATATATAGATAGATATATAGATATATCTATATATATAGATAGATATATAGATATATCTATATATATAGATAGATATATTTTTTTCCCCTTAATATATATTTTTTTATATAGCTTTTTTTCCCTCCGGTGCTGCTATCAAATATCTTACAGGAACAGCTTCCCCATCCTATTAGTAGATATACCTGATTAGGCTATCACATTACTGAACTTATTTTGCACTCCTGCTTAGATAGGAAAGCGTTGTTGGTGGCTTAACCCTCAGGCAAGAAGTAAGCTAGGCATCACTTGGAATAATTACAGCATTTGAAAATGATATATATACACATAGCTGTAGCTTCCAGATTTAGGCTGCTCAATACAGTGAGCAAAAATTACAGAGAATATTACTCCATCCATCTTTCTCGGTAAGTTATGTGTCCTTCTATGACCAGCCTTGGGGTGGCCAGTTCCTTGCAATCACTGGGCTTTATTCACAAAGTGGTATTGTTCCCCTTGAAAGATGCAGTAAAATACCGCTCAGCATTTTTCAAAACGTTTTATGGCATTCACAAAAAAACGCTACTAAAATACCGTGTTTCCCCGAAAATAAGACCGGGTCTTATATTAATTTTGGCTACAAAAAACACACTAGGGTTTATTTTCAGTACCATAATATACATTTATTCAAATATAGTCATCATGACGATCTTAAAGTGGTTGTAACCCTAAAGCATGATAGACAGCACAGTGCTTGTGCTGTGTCATTTGCCCCTCTCTATGGTCTAAAAAACCTGCAATAGAACAATAAAATGTTTTAAAAAAGTTCCTTTGTCCCCGTCTTCTCTCCCCCTGTCAGCTCAGGAGTCAGCATTATGACATTCTGTAATCTCAAAAATAAACCTTGGTTTAAGGCATTGTATAATTATGTAATTCGTTTTGTAAAAAGATTATATAATGTGCAGTGTGTCTCCTTTTGCACATTATATAATCTTTTTACAAAACAGATTACATGTTTTTACAATGACTTTAACTAGGGCTTATTTTCGGGATAGGGCTTATATTGCAGCCATCCCTGAAAATAACGCTAGGTCTTATTTTGAGGGTAGGGCTTATTTTCGTGGAAACAGGGTATTATTAGTAATTTTATGAAGTCTTGCAGCATTTTAGTAGTGAAAAGTTGCCGTAATTTAACGGCTGGCAGTAGCCGGCGTGTTTATTTACATTGATAAATAGACTAGTAAACATCATGATTGTTAAGGAGCAGGCAGCCACCGCGTCCTTAAGGACCAATCAGTCATCAGCTGTCAGCGGGGTTCCCCGCTGACAGCTCAATCTAAAGCAAGAATTGCTGGCAATATAAAAAAAAAAATTGGGAAAAAAACAGTGTGGGCTTCCCCTGCCCCCAATGCATACCAGGCCCTTCAGGTCTGGTATGGATTTCGGGGGGGGACACCTCGCCCCCTCCTCTCCTGACCCATTCCAGGCCACATGCCCTCAACAAGGGGTGGGTGCTTTATTTTTTTGGGTCGTGGTGGTGGGTGGTGGTTGATGATGGATCTACACCAGGGGAAATGTGTTTTTATTTTTTTAAATACAGGACAAAAACTGTCTATTTTTTATACACTACACATTTTTTGGGGGGTGAATGAGTATAGGGGTACTATGTATCACCTGCTCATTCCCATGGGGAAGCTGAGATCTGGGGCCCTCTTGTTAAAGGGGGCTTCCAGATTCTGATAAGCCCCCCTCCCAAAGCCCACCACAACCACCGGCCAAGGTTGTGGGAAGAGGCCCTTGTCCCCATCAACATGAGAATGCACCAATAACCTAGGGTGCACAGTGTTCCAGACTACAAGGGACGATAACAAACAAGCATCTTCGATAGAAGACAGAGAATCCCTGAGGTTGATGGACAAGGAGCTCTCAAAAAAAAAATCGAGTAGTTGGGTGGCCTCATTGTCTCCAGAAAGACGAAAAGAACGGGAAACGTGGAAGGATTCTTTGAAGATCCTTGAACAACTTGAGATCCCACGCCCCTACTCGCTGACATCTCTCACAGCTGTATACAGCAAAGAACTTTGTGTATTCTCAGATGCCTCAACCAAGGCTATAGCAGCAGTGACCTACTTAAGAACTAAAGATGCAAGTGGTAAACACCATACCAGGTTCATCCTAGGCAAAGCTAAACTGGCAGAAAAAAAACAAAAAAACAAAAGAAACAAAAGTGTGGCGCTATATATCACATCCACAGCCGTGTGTATTACAATAAAGACGTATAAAAATAGTGAATACTACCAAAAAATGTATGATCATAAAATGGATAGTGGCAAATAATTAATCAGGGTTGATCACATATAAAGTAAATACACAATAATGCTTAATCATCAGATGTGCCAGTGATTAGTAGAAACCCGTGCTGGTTCCATGAGCCAGACACCAAACATAAAAAACATAAAACTTTAAAAGTCCATAAAAAATGTGTAGAAAAATAGTGAAGAAAACATCAACAGAGTTCAAAGGGGGTGATGCATGGCCAGATGGTAGTCACAGAATTTTAGTCGCACTAAATCTGGCGAGTGGGCAGAAGTTGCACCAAAGTCGCACCAAAACTCATGAGTGGGCAGAAGGGAAACCACAAGTGTGCATAGATTGTACATCAGTGCCAGGGCCAACACCAGGAGTAGAGGAGGCTTACCGGAGAAAATTGACCTGAAATGGCGTACGCCAGACAAGTCAAAAAAGCATAATAACCACTGGTTCTGGGAAATGCGTCTTGTCAGATGTCATCAACAGATGGTGGAAAGAAAAAGGGGGGGGGGTCTGCACGGCTTTCTCTCCCATAGGTAATCCAGCATAAGCCAAACGTTTAGTTTCATATGCCATGCAAGGAGCAAACAAAACTCACATAGCGTAATAACGTTTTAAAACATTAGTTTATTAAAATAATAAAAAACAAACTCACATTTGGAAGAATGAAACAGAGCTCAAATAGCAAATAGCGGCGATCGTGAGGGGTCCACCCGCCGCTCACTGGAGTGACGGGCTGTGGAGGGGCGGCTCACTGAGAGGCTGAGCCAGCTGCTGGTCCAGGCATCCAGGTGGATCCCAACATTAAAGTCAGGATCTCTCCAAAGTCTAGACTGGCTTGGTAACATCAGCCGACAGCAAGTCGCAAGAGTGCAAAACTATGTGCACTCCTGTGCTCTCTTTCAATGCTACAGTATAGACCAGTGGTCTCCAAACTGCAGCCCGGGGGCCAGATGTGGCCCTTTTCATGCCTTTATCTGGCTCCTGGGGCACTATTCCTCCAACTGACATTAATAATAGGGCATAATTCCTCCCACTGACACCAACTATGGGACACTATTCCTTCCACTGACATCGAAGATAGGACACTATTCCTCCCACTGACACCCAATTATGGGACAATATTCATGCTACTTACACCAATGATTGGACACTATTTCTCACACTAACACCAACTATGGGACACTATTCCTCCCACTAACACCAACTATGGGACACTATTCTTCCCACTGGCACCAATAATGGGACACTGTTCCTTCCACTGACATCAACTTTGGGACACTATTCCTTCCACTGACATCAACAATGGGACACTATTCCTTCCACTGACATCAACGATGGGACACTATTCTTCCCACTGGCACCAATGATGGGACACTATTTCTCCCACTCGCACCAACAATGGAACACTATTCCTTCCACTGACATCAATGATGGGACACTATTCCTTCCACTGACATCAACGATGGGACACTATTACTCCTACTAACACCAACTATGGGACACTATTCATCCCACTGACACCAACTATGGGACACTATTTCTCCCACTGACACCAACTATGGAACACTATTCCTTCCACTGACATCAACGATGGCACACTATTCCCACTGGCACCAATGATGGGACACTATTCCTTCCACTGACATCAATGATGGGACACTACTCCTTCCACTGACGTCAACGATGGGACACTATTACTCCCACTAACACCAACTATGGGACACTATTCCTCCCACTGACACCAACTATGGGACACTATTCCTTCCACTGACATCAATGATGGGACACTACTCCTTCCACTGACATCAACGATGGGACACTATTACTCCCACTAACACCAACTATGGGACACTATTCCTTCCACTGACATCAACGATGGGACACTATTCCTCCCACTGACATCAATGATGGGACAGTATTCCTCCCACTAACACCAACTATAGGACACTATTCCTCCCACTGACACTAACTATGGAACACTATTCCTTCCACTGACATCAACAATGGGACACTATTCCTCATACTGACACCAATAATGAGACAATATTCCTCCCACTGACACCAACGATGGGACACTATTCCTTCCACTAACATCAGCTATGGGACACTATTACTCCCACTGACACCAACTATGGGACATTATTCCTTCCACTGACATCAACGATGGGACACTATTCCTCATACTGACACCAATGATGAGACAATATTTCTCCCATTGACACCAATGATGGGATACTATTCCTCCCACTGACACCAATGATAGGACACTATACCTCTTACCAACACCAATATGGGGTATTCTTTTTCTCATGCACACCAATGAAAGGGCATTGTTACCAACGTCAGGACATTTTCTACTCTCATTGGCCACAGTCCGGCCCCTCTAAAGTCTGAAGGATAGTAAACTGGCCCAATGTTTAGAAAGTTTGGGGACCCCTGGTATAGACAAATCAACATCATTGTGGTGAGGAGAAAATATATTCTGCTTATCATCTAATAAAAATAAAGCACCACATCCCTTAGAAGATAATTAGAAATTTGAAGATGTATTTGGGATTTTTGAGGTGCAAAATTATAACAAAGTTGTTTATAAAAAGGTAGAAATGTATTAGAACATTAAAAACAAACATACAAAGGGTAAGTATTTATATTACAGTACTAATGAGTGTGCTGACTGATTTCATCTCTACATGTTTCGCCTTGGTAATTGACTTCTTCAGGAGAATTTATTGATATCAGGCACAGTGAGCACTAGAAGTAAAAATAATTTTTATAAAAATAGGACAAGCAACAGTCACTAAACATGAGGGATATATGACACAGGTTTACAAATTAAAGACATTCATTGATTGGCAAAATGCATAACGCCAAAGTCATAATTGGTCATAATGATTACCTGTATATTCAAAAACAATTTGTTTATAAATTGAGGCTCCAGAGTCATTGGGATATGAAAGATCGGATCATCAGGTATAACCATAGAGGGGGATGTATCTAGAGTACAGCCACTGGTAATGGTCTAAAAACTAGAAAGTACAGTGATGGAAACAATTAGACATGGAGCAACAAATAATCAAATATAAATCCAAACCCAAAAAGATTAAATATAATATGACTTTTACCCTATACCAGGAATCCTTTGATACATTCCCAGGCTTGAAAATTGATTTTTCACCTCCAATTCTACAAAGGAATGGATAAAAATGCAAGAAATGATGAAAGAGATAAGATTAACTCATTTCTGAACTTTCACAACGTCAAATTATGACCCCTGAATCAGAAAGATAATAAAGAATCAAAACAATAATAACATATTCCAAAGCCAGAAAAGCAGCAGTAACACTATTCCACAAGGGTAAAGAAAATTACCTTAAGTCAGAGGTTCACCAACCAATCTCTCCCCTTCCCATGCTGGACCACAAATGAAAACCAAAAAACGGGATGTTTATATACTCCCCTCCACCCTCGAGTTAAATGACCGCTTTGGCGGCAAAATCTGAGGGTGAGGACACTTTATGACCGCCAAATAGAGCGATCCAGGTCTCACCGGAAGTGACATCAGTGCGGCAAGAACACCAACCGGAAGTGACGCCCGGAAGATGGCGGCAAACTGGAAGTGATGTAAAAACAACAAACCCGGAAGTGTCAGCAAGATTACAGACAACCACCGCCGGAAATGATGCAAGGATGTATGAAAACATCCAAAACCAAAAAGGATGAAAAAATGGCAAGCCAGATAAAGACCAGGACTAGATAGCATATCTCAATTAGAAGGAGCCTAATCATTTAAAAGGCAGCCAAACTAAGGGGGACAAAGGTCAGCTAATGGCGCATGGCGCCACCTAGTTAAATCCAAGGGAATGACCCCAAAAATGACGCCCTGGGCATCCCTACGGCTGCCAAATCCGATGACATCCCTATAGATAAAAATGTAGAAATGTATAATATTTAATATTTAAAAATAAATATTAAGTTTATTTTGTCTACCTGAATGGGACAAAAATTTATAAAATGACTAGAAAAGTCTGGAGTTTGAACAAAAGAAATGCATTATTTTGGTTAATACGAAGAAAAAAGTAACAAAAAAGTTGACCAAAAATGGAATATGGACATAATACAGATTACCGATCAGAATTACAATAAATTCAATTGCCAATTTAAAAATTGGGAATTTTTATATATCAAACTGTATAAAGAATGATAAAAAACAAGTCCTGTGTTTCCAACATTTGAGGAGCATGGCTAATTAAGGTCTAGAGGAAGGGCATGTAGCTGATGGATTTGTTCAAGCCTGGATGGACAGTGGCCACCAGGGAATTAATCCATCTTGTCTCCCGCTGAAGGAAAGTCCTATCAAGATCGCAAGCCCAATCATAGGTCGGTAGGTATTCAAGTGCAAAAAATTTCATTTTAGAAACCTGAAACGAATGATAGAGTCCCATATGGCGACTGATAGGGGTTTCCATTCTTTTCTTTTAAACTAGGGAAACATGATCCCTATTTCTGTGAAAAAATATTCTTTTGGTCTTTCCTACATAGAATGCTTGACATTCACACATCATATAGTAAACCGCTCCAATTGATTAACAATTCACAAAAAAATGAGGTTTGTAAATACTTCCATTTGGAAGGGCTAGCTCGGCAGAGTTCATTAGAAATCTGCAGAATTCACACCTACCGCATGGAGGCGCCCCCTTGCGACTTTGTCCTCCCTGTCTGGACATCAGATGGCTGTGAACCAATTGATCCTTTAAGGATCTAGACTTCCTATAAGTGATCTGAGGATATGGATTAACATATTTAGAGATCACATCATCAGTGGCCAAAAGGTGCCAATATTTTTGAATTATATGACGGACCTTATGATGTTCCCCAGCAAATCTTGTTATTAATCGTACATTTTGTTCATCTTTAGGAGTTTTCTGAGCAATTACAATCATTCCAATCTTTTTTGACTTCGCTCTGTAGTAGGCTTTCTTTAGGCAAGAGCGATTATAGCCTTTGTCAGTAAGACGGGACTGTAGGGCTCTGGCCTCAGTCAAAATCCTCTTCACGACTACAATTTCTTCTCAATCTGAGGTACTGGCTGTACGGAATGCTCTGAACTAAAGGTCTAGGATGGGAACTTGCTGCATGTAATATTGTATTACCGGTAGATGGTTTTCTCAATAAGGAAGACCCCAACGTACCATCAGAATTCATAAAGATTGAGATGTCTAGAAAGTTAATCGACCTTTGATTACATGTCATGGTAAATTTTAAATTATATCGATTGTTCTCCAATTTAGCCATGAAAAAAGAAAGCTGATCCTTGGTGGCTTTGGCGTTATGCATTTTGCCAATCAATGAATGTCTTTAATTTGTAAACCTGTGTCATATATCCCTGATGTTTAGTGACTGATGCTTGTCCTATTTTTCTAAGAATTCTTTTTACTTCTACTGCTCACTGTGCCTGATTTCAATACATTTTCCTGAAGAAGCCAATTACCAAGGCGAAACATGTAGAGATGAAATCAGTCAGCACATGCATTAGTACTGTAATATCAATACTTACCCTTTGTATGTTTGTTTTTAATGTTCTAATAAATTTGTACCTTTTTTATAAACGATTTTGTTATAATTTTGCACCTCAAAAATCCCAAATACATCCTCAAATTTCTAATTATCATTGTGGTAAGGTTTGAGGAAGGCCCTATTCTGTTCCTGTGACATTTAATAAAGACATTGTTTGACCCATTTGGCGTTCAGGAATTCAGGTGGCTAGAAACCAACCTTACTGAGCACCTTCAGGACAAAATAAAATGGCAGTTGTTAACCAGGTCTTCTTATCTAACATCAGTAAATATTCTTTTGGCTGAATGGGCAAAGAAATCGCACAAATCCCCTGATTTGTGGGAATTTTTTTGTCCCGAAGATGCTCAGTAAGGCTGGTTCCCACCCACCTGAGTTCCTGAACGCCAAATGGGTCAAACAATGTCTTTATTAAAGGTCAAAGGAACAGAATAGGGCCTTCCTCAAACCTTACCACCATGATGATTAGAAATTTGAGGATGTATTTGGGATTTTTGAGGTGCAAAATTATAACACAATCGTTTATAAAAGGTAGACATTTATTGGAACATTACAAACAAACATACAAAGGGTAAGTATTGATATTACAGTACTAATGCATGTGCTGACTGATTTCATCTCTACATGTTTCGCCTTAGTAATTGGCTTCTTCGGGAGAATTTATTGATATTACACTGGGATGTTCAGAAAATTCAGTATTACAGAAACAATAAATATGAACCTCAATGGCACATTTCCTCAGTGCCCCTTTGGACACTGAGGTTTCAAAGACTCTTAGCTAAAAAAATCCCAAAAAAACAAAAAGAAAACTGATTTTGCGAATAAATGTCTATTTAAATTCAGTACTACATCTTTTCTTTGTGGTTCTTCTTTTCAGACATATCAGCGTTTGCTCCTGTTTTGAAGTAGATCAAAAGAATTTTAAACAATGTTTAGGAAAGAAAAAAAAAAAGCATCAAACTAAAGCAATATTTCCAACAAAATACACTTTCATTGATTGTAACTGAAATAATGACAGGTATGTGGGCAAATTACACTTCAAATAAAGCTGCCGCTACCTACCATGTAATTGTATGCTATTATTTCCTTTTTTCTTCTTTTTTTTTTTTTCAACTCATATTCCTTTGTTTGTAAAACAGGTTTGATGCTCACAGCACGTCTAGGAATAATAAAATGTATTTTTCATTGAAGGTAAAAAAAATCCCATAATAATCAAAATAATCAAAAATTTGTTATTTGTAGTTCTTCAGAGGTTGTGTTTTTTTCCCTCAAAGCTATTCAAACATTACAAACAGTTCCAAATAACCAAATAAATGGGTTTTGCTTTTTAGCCTGTTAGCAATTACCCTTTGTGATTTTTTTTTTTTTCCTGCCGGAGGTAAATTTAATGAAATGGAAATCTAGCTCGGCGTTACAATAAAATGAATCAAAGACCGGCATCTTTTAATTGTTGCAGTATTAGTTTTATGTAAATGTGCGCCAGCGATTTTAAATGATGTGTTTATGTAATTCACCTCTCCCGTCTGCCTTACAGTGGGCGCGATAAGAGTTTGTTTTGGTGCGCGACGCGCTGGGGAAGTTAAATGGATTCGTTAGAAGCGACTGTGAGGGGGTAATGTGCGTTGGGAAAAAAAATGTAATAAGTCTTTTCTTCGGGGCCCCAACAATGGCGTTCTGCTCCGTCGTCAGACAGAAGGGGAATCGTAAATTGATGAGTGATCGCTCTATAAAACAATTTTGCGTATTATCTCGCAATCAATCTCTTTTGCAGGGTAATATAAATTATAGCCTGTAAAATTCAAATCAACCAAATTAACATAAAAAGTTAGGAAAAAAAATGGAAAAAAATAACAAGATAAGAAACCCATCACTGCTATCCACTGTTACTATGTAGGAAGTCCATCATGTGAAGGAAATATGCATAAATTGGCTGTCTTATGATTTCTCTGGCTACATTCCTCTTCCACGTCAGAGACTTAACCACTTCACTACCAGAGTCAATTTTTTTTCCATTTTTGCACATGTTAACGTGACTATCCCACACCCACCTAACAACCCCATCATTTTGTACCACCACCCCCTCCCTTTACATTGTAAGCTCTACGAGCCGGGCCCTCCTGTCCCTTCTGTATTGTACTGTAATTGTGTTGTCCCCCCTCTACATTGTAAAGCGCCGCGTAAACTGTTGGCGCTATATAAATCGTGAATAATAATACCGTATATACTCGAGTATAAGCCGAGTTTTTCAGCACCTTTTTTTGTGCTGAAAATGCCCCCCTCGGCTTATACTCGAGTCAAGCACTTTTCTTCAGCAGAGAATGACATTTTCCGAACCGACTTTGGGGCCCCATATCTCGGGGCCATTTGGTGTTAGGAACTACAAATTTGGTGGGCAAACCCAGTGGTACTAGCACTACAACATCATAGTTTGCCATAATTGCCAACATTGTAAAAAAAAAATGTGGGGCACTTTTGTGGCTGTAGGCGGAGCCGTACAATAATTAGGGGGCGGGGCATTCATTTGTAGGTGTGGCTTCGCGCGCCGCAGTGAAAGATGGGCGTGGTTTACATGACATAGTGGGCGTGGCTTAAATGGGCATGGTTCAAGAGGGTGTGGTTAGAGTCTGAGATGAATGAGGGATGGAGAGGGGGAAAGGGGGAGAGGGGGAGAGGGGGAAAGGGGGAGAGGGGGAAAGGGGGAGAGGGAAATGACGGGACAGCAGCCCCAGATCCTACACAATAAAAATGTGTGTATTCTAGAAAGTTTAACAACCAGCAGATAAAGATACTCCAAACACCTGGTGTTAGCACTTTAATCATCCCGGCACCATGGTTTTTATGGTGTCAGGATGATTGAAGTGCATTATTTCTATTATTAATATAAAATGAAATCATTTAACTCACCATAATGCAGAATCAGTGGGATCCCTGAGCGTGTCACTAGCCACGTCGCCTGCCACCAGCCGTCCGTCCTTGCGTCAGATGTCCCAGCAGAGTCCTTCCTTGCATCGGGTGCCCCCAACGGAGCCCCCCTTACATCAGATGTCCCCAGAGGAGCCCCCCTCACACTAGGAGTCCCCAGCGGAGCCCCCCTCACACCAGGAGTCCACGGAGGAGCCCCCCTCACACCTGGAGTTCCCGGTGGAGCCCCCCTCACATTAGGTGTCCCCGGCGGAGCTCCCCCTCACATCAGGTGTCCCCAGTGGAGACCCCCTCACACCAGGTGTCCCCGGCGGAGCTCCCCCTCACATCAGGTGTCCCCGGCGGAGCCCCCCCTCACATCAGGAGTCTCCGGCGGAGCCCCCCCTCACATCAGGTGTCCCCAGTGAAGCTCCTCCTTACATCAGGTGTCCCTGGCAGAGCCCCCCTCACATCAGATGTCCCCGGCGGAGCCCCCCTCACACCAGGAGTCCCCGGCGGAGCCCCCCTCACACCAGGAGTCCCCGGCAGAGCCCCCCCTCACACCAGGTGTCCCCGGCGGAGCTCCCCCTCACATCAGGTGTCCCCGGCAGAGCCCCCCCTCACATCAGGTGTCCCCAGCGGAGCCCCCCTTCACATCAGGTGTCCCCAGCGGAGCTCCCCCTCACATCAGGTGTCCCCAGCGAAGCTCCCCCTCACATCAGGTGTCCCCGGCGGAGCTCCCCCTCACATCAGGTGTCCCCGGCAGAGCCCCCCCTCACATCAGGTGTCCCCGGCGGAGCCCCCCCTCACATCAGGTGTCCCCAGTGGAGCCCCCCCTCACATGAGTGTCCCCGGTGGAGCCCCCCTCACATCAGGTGTCCCTGGTGGAGCTCCCCTCACTTTAGGTGTCCCAGGCAGAGCCCCCCCTCACATCAGGTGTCCCCGGCGGAGCCCCCCCTCACATCAGGTGTCCCCAGTGGAGCCCCCACTCACATCAGTGTCCCCGGTGGAGCCCCCCTCACATCAGGTGTCCCCAGTGGAGCCCCCCCTCACATCAGGTGTCCCCGGCGGAGCTCCCCCTTACATCAGGTGTCCCCGGCGGAGCCCCCCTCACATTTGGTGTCCCCGGCGGCGCTCCCCCTTACATCAGGTGTCCCCGGCGGAGCCCCCCTCACATCAGGTGTCCCTGGTGGAGCCCCCCTCACATCAGGTGTCCCCGGCAGAGCCCCCCCTCACATCAGGTGTCCCCGGCGGAGCCCCCCCTCACATCAGGTGTCCCCAGTGGAGCCCCCCCTCACATGAGTGTCCCCGGTGGAGCCCCCCTCACATCAGGTGTCCCTGGTGGAGCTCCCCTCACTTTAGGTGTCCCAGGCAGAGCCCCCCCTCACATCAGGTGTCCCCGGCGGAGCCCCCCCTCACATCAGGTGTCCCCAGTGGAGCCCCCACTCACATCAGTGTCCCCGGTGGAGCCCCCCTCACATCAGGTGTCCCCAGTGGAGCCCCCCCTCACATCAGGTGTCCCCGGCGGAGCTAGGGAGCATCTATGAAAACCCTTAACTACCGAGTTTGAAGTTCGGGGGACCTATGGCTGCAAATGGGCACAGTGAGGCTGCAAATGGGCACAGTGAGGCTGCAAATGGGCACAGTGGGGCTGCAAATGGGCATTGTTGACCTTCTTTTCCACCTACAGTAGCTGCGCATTTCTCACCCTCGTCTTATACTCGAGTCAATATTTTCCCAGTTTTTTGTAGTAAAATTAGGTGCCTCGGCTTATATTTGGGTCGGCTTATACTCAAGTATATACGGTAATAATAATAATAATACTGTTAAAATGCACATTTTAGGCCTGAAGATTAGTTAAACCCCCAAACAATTAATATTTTTTGAAAGCAAAGACCCTGGAAAACAAAATGGTGGTAGCTGCAATTTTTTAAGTCACGTGATATTAGTGCACACTGGGGCTGGGCTCACATACACTATATTACCAAAAGTATTGGGACGCCTGCCTTTACACGCACATGAACTCTAATGGCATCCCAGTCTTATGCCCTGTACACACGATCGGACATTCCGACAACAAAATCCATTGGATTTTTTCCGACGGATGTTGACTCAAACTTGTCTTGCATACACACGGTCACACAAAGTTGGTCGGAAATTCCGAACGTCCAGAACGCGGTGACGTACAACACGTACGACGAGCCGAGAAAAATGAAGTTCACTAGCCTGTGCGGCTCTTCTGCTTCATTCTGAGCATGCGTGACACTTTGTGCGTCGGAATTGTCTACACGCGATTGGAATTTACGCAAACGGATTTTGTTTGTAGATCCAGCTCTCAAACTTTGTGTGTCGGAAATTCCGATGGAAAAAGTCCGATGGAATCTACACACGGTCGGAATTTCCGACAACAGGCTCTGATCGCACATTTTCTTTTGGAAAGTCCGATTGTGTGTACAGGGCATTAGTCAGTAGGGTTCAATATTGAGTTGGCCCACCCTTTGCAGCTATAACAGCTTCAACTCTCCTGGGAAGGCTGTCCACAAGGTTTAAGAGTGTGTCTATGGGAATGTTTGACCATTCTTCCAGCGGTGCATTTGTGAGGTCAGGTACTGATGTTGGACGAGAAGGCCTGGCTCGTAGTCTCCACTCCAATTCATCCCAAAGGTGTTCTATCAGGTTGTGTTTAGGACTGCGCAGGCCAGTCAAATTCCTCCACCTTAACCACTTAAGGACGAGCCACTTTCTGAGATTTGTTGTTTACAATTTTTTGCTAGAAAATTACTTAGAACACCAAAACATTATACTTTTTTTTTTCTAACACCCTAGAGAATAAAATAGCGGTCATTGCAACACTTTCTGTCACACCGTATTTGCGCAGCGGTCTTACAAGCGCACTTTTTTGGGAAAAAAAAAAACACTTTTTTGAATTAAAAAATAAGACAACAGTAAAGTTAGCCCAATTTTTTTTATATTGTGAAAGATAATGTTACACCAAGTAAACTGATACCCAACATGTCACGCTTCAAAACTGCGCCCGTTCGTGGAATGGTGACAAACTTTTACCCTTAAAAATCTCCATAGGCGACGTTTAAAAAAATCTACAGGTTGCATGTTTTAAGTTATAGAGGAGGTCTAGGACTAGAATTATTGCTCTCGCTCTACTGATCGCGGCGATACCTCACATGTGTGGTTTGAAGACCGTTTTCATATGCGGGCGCTACTCATGTATGCGGTCGCTTCTGCACGCAATTTCGGCAAGACGGGGCGCGTTTAACATTTTTTTTTTCTTATTTATTTTACCTTTTATTTTTTATTTTTACACAGTTTTTTCTTTTTTTTTTTTTTTTTAAAAATGGTCACTTTTATTTCTATTACAAGGAATGTAAACATCCCTTGTAATAGAAAAAAACATGACAGGACCTCTTAAATATGAGATCTGGAGTCAAAAAGACCTCAGATCTCATATTTACACTAAAATGCAATAAAAAAAATTAAAAAATAAAAATTTGTCATTTAAAATTTTTTTTTTTTTTAAATGGCCCTTTAAGACCTATAGGCGGAAGTGACGTTTTGACGTCGCTTCCGCCCAGCAAGTGACATACCCAGCTAGTGACAGGACGCGATCGCCTCCACCGACGGGCACCAGATCGCGGCGGTAGGGGGGGGCCCCTCTGCCACCCCCGATAAAAGTGAATCCGCTGCAGGGACCCCTTTTATCTTGTAGCGGACTGCCCGCTGAAGAAGGGGATACCGGGGTTATGGCAGCCCCACTAAAGGGGCCGGGCGCCTCAATAGGGGGGTGGCAGCAGCGGCCATAGATAAATAAATGCAATGCATGAATCTATCTATTGGTGATAGAGGGGGTGGCAGGAGAGGGGGCGGCGCCCGTACGCCCTTATGGACGCAGCGCAACTCCATAGATCTCCCCGCTTTCTTACCAAAAAAAAAAGCTATGATGTAGGGAGGTGAGGGGAGGGACGGAGAAGCTGGGCCAGCATCAGAGATTAGACATCCCCAGAAAAGGATAAGGCTATAACATGGCAGGAGGGAGGGGGTAACCGTGGATGGTGGTAGGAAATGGACTCTTCTTGGAATAGTTGGATTATCGACTAAAAGAACACATTTTGTTTTATTAAAAAAAAATATTTATGGAAAGGAACAATACCGCAAAATAAGCATTTACAATACTTGATTTTTCTGTGATTTTTACTGCAAAGTGTGTGGTGGGGTCTCTTTGTGGTGTATGCAAACCCTAACGAGGAACTTCCCTGATTTGGTCCCTTTTGGTCTGCTAATTACACCATTGAAAGAGTTTAGTTATATCTGTTCAAGAGTATTCGACCGGCTGCTGCAATGTGATTGCTAGTTACAGAGGCGTAACTAGAACCTTCAGGGCCCCAGGGCAAGGAACCATGAAGGGCCTCCCTGATCTCTGGTCCCGAGGACCTTTCCAATGATCATGGGGTCCTTTTCTCTTATTAGGGCCCTTGTGAGAGGCCCCTAAGGGGGAGCTCAGTGGATTGTAATATAAAGGGGAACTCTGATGTAAGGGGTGCTCTGGAAACAGATGTAAGGGGGTCTCTACTCACCAAAGCCCCACTTACATCAGAACCCCCCTTTACATTACAGTCCACAGAGCTCTCCCTTACATTGGTGTGCTCAGAGGCTGGCGAGATAAGAGAGGAAGGAAGGGATGCTTCACTCACCATAGATGGAGGATTGGAGTTCTGCCACTGTGGATAGCAAGCAAGGCCTACTGGCTTGTGCTATACATACACATAGGCTGACAGAGCATGCTGGGGCTTGTAACAGGGGCGGCCCGTGCATTTTGGGCGCACGGGCCCCGTCCCCCCAATCCCTGCCGCCGCCTCCCTATCTATGCGCCTGGTCCCTATCAAGATGCATGGACTCTATGCTATGGCAGTGTGGGAGGGGGTGTTTTTTTTAAGCACCTGATTAGAGCCTGAGGCTCTAATAGGCTTGAAAAAAGGGTGGGCTCGGGGGCGCAGAGTACGCCCTGATCCCACCCTGTTGTGTGACCATAGCGAATTAATTTTCACTATCTTTACACCACAGTGCCTCCCCGCCAATCAGGAGGCACGTCAGTGAGACCTGTTTCCCGATTGGCCAAAGCGATGCCCGGCACTTTCGCGGCAGAGACACACAGGGGAGGAAGCTGGAGGATCCGACTCCTCCGCCGCCGCTGCTGACACAGGAGACACAGGAGGAGAGGACCCAACAGACTGGAATGGAGGAGGAGAAGCACAGGAACCATGGAGGATGCAGGAGCCATCGACTGCCCATCCCACAGCTCGCTGCCTTCACCCAGATGGGGTAAGTGCCAATCTGATGGCGGGCAAGCAGGGGGGGTCACATATATTATAGGCACAGAAGCTGCATATGGTGGGCACAGAAGCTGCATATGGTGGGCACAGAAGCTGCATATGGTGGGCACAAAAGCTGCATATGGTGGGCACAAAAGCTGCATATGGTGGGCACAATGGCTGCATATGATGAGCACAGAGGCTGCATATGATGGGCACAGAAGCTGTATATGGTGGGCACAGAAGCTGCATATAATGGGCACATAGGCTGCATATGGTGGGCACAGAAGCTGCACATGATGGGCACAATGGCTGCATATGATGGGCACAGAAGCTGCATATGATGGGCACAGAAGCTGCATATGATGGGCACAGAAGTTGCATATGATGGGCACTGAGGTTGCATATGATGGGCACAGAAGCTGCATATGATGGGCACAGAGGCTGCATATGATGGGCACAGAGGCTGCATATGATGGGCACAGAAGTTGGATATGATGGGCACAGAGGTTGCATATGATGGGTACAGAAGCTGCATATGATGGGCACAGAGGCTGCATATGATGGGCACAGTGGCTGCAATTGATGGCGCAGTGAGGCTGCAATTTATGTTTTTCTTTCAGTGTTTTTCAGAATTTTTCAGTTTGTTTGCGCCCCCCCCAAAAAAATTTTGAGCACCAGTCGCCACTGGCTTGTAATGCACGCAAGCGGGCTGCTGTGTTGGTGTTGGTAGAGGGATGGCGAGTCGGGAACCTGCAATCTGGGCTTGCTGACCCACCATCCCAGAGCAGGAGGTGGCGAGCCACATCAGAGGGCCAGCAGTTGGGCACCCCTGCTGTAAGGAATGCATTGTGTGTAAGGCAGAGCTGGCTGTACTGGGACGATCACCAGAGAGTCTCTGAGAGAGACAGACAGGTCGGTCACTGATGATCATAGAGGCGCACAGTGGCAGAGGATGTTTGCTTCCGTTCTACCGGGAGACCCGGGACTTGTCCTCCAGGCTCCAGTGCTGTGCTGCGCCTCTAATTACACTATCGGTCCGACGGAATGGCTGCCTGAGACTGAGTTACATGCTGCAGCCTGCAGAGCATGCAGACACGGAGGGAAGCCAGCGGCTGAGCGCCTTAGGCGGCAGTGTGCCCTAGGCAGCTGCCTAGTTTGCCTAGTGGTAGCACATACATGCTGATCTTTCATCCACTATCTAGCTGCAGGTTGATAGACTTTCCCTTTGCGAGGCACGCGGCTGCAAGGGATTGGAATGTGGGCGGGGTTGCTGGTACACACAGGAAAAGAAGATCCTGCACTCTCTATCTCTTTCCTCTCCTGTCTGAGTGTCGTACGAGGGCGGGGGGGCTGTCAGTGCGGGGTCTGGGCAGTGTGACAGAGAATGTAATAGACAGTCTCTGCTCATAACTGCAGCCAGCAACCCTGGACTGACATCCCGGGCTTCTGGGCCCCCCCACAGTGAAGGAACTACAGGGCCCAGTCGCAAGTGCGACTGCTGCGACTCTGGTAGTTCCGCCACTGGCTACTTAGTTAGGCCCCATTCACTCTACTGACGCACAATGGCAGGCATTGCTTATTTGCATATCTATGCTCTTTTTTTATGCGTTGTCTTGCTACACCCATAGGGTAGACCAGGGGTCTCCAAACAAAGGTCCAGTTTACTGTCCTTCAGGCTTTAGGGGGCCTGCACTGTGGCCAGTATGAGTAGAAAATGTCCTGGCATCAGATGGAGGAAACTATGCCCCGTCTTTGGTATTAGTTGGGGGGAATAGTGCCCTATCTTTGGTATTAGTTGGAGGAATAGTGCCCCATTGTCTGTATTAGTGGGGGTAATAGTGCCCCATTGTTTCAGTGGGAGGAATCAGTGTATCAGTGTATCAGTGGGAGGACTAGCCCACCATCATTGGTGTCAGTGGGAAGAATAGTGCCCCATCATTGGTATTAGTGAAAGGAATAGTGCCCCATCCTTGATATCAGTAGAAGGAATAGTGCCCCATCATTGGTGTCTGTGATAGGAACAGCACCCCATCATTGGTGTCTGTGGGAGGAATAGTGCCCCATCATTTGTGTCTGTGAGAAGAATATCGCACCATCACTGCTATCAGTGGGAGGAATATCGCCCCATTGTTGGTGTCAGTGGGAGGAATAGTGCCCCATCCCATCATTGGTGTCAGTGGGAAGAACAGTGCCCCATCATTGGTGTCAGTGGGAAGAACAGTGCCCCATTATTGGTATCAGTGGGAGGAATAGCCCCGCTATTATTGGTGTCTGTGGAAGGAATAGTGACCCACCACTGATGTCAGTGGGGAGCATAGTAATCATGGTAACCAATGGGGCATTGGTATCAGTTGTGGATTGAATAGCGTTCCAAAGGTAGAGGCAACCAAATGGCTACATCCAGCCCCTGGGCCACACTTTTGAGATCACCGGAGTAGGCCATTCATGTCATTGCGCTGCCCTACTCATGACAAAAGCATCAAAGAAGCTCATGTAACCTTTTGAGAATTAAGCTTTGTGCATTTTTTTATAACTTCACATTTTAATGTGTGTTTCTTTGTGCGGCAAATGTTACCATGTTTGGTGTACCATTGACAATAAATGGCAACACAAGCTTGACATAAATTTTTCACCCGATTTTTGCATGCATTCATGAAATGCTAAAGTGTGAATGCAGCTTTACAGGTTGCTGGCCAAGGATGGACAATATTGCCGCAGTGTGTAGTGTCTTTACCGAGGTTAGGCAGTGAAAAGCTGTCAATTTTTTCCGCACCCTGAAACCACAGTTGCAATTTAATGTAAGACTTCAATAGCACTTTAACTTTCACAAGTTTTAATCTCATATTATTGCGAGCTTTGCTGAGCTACTTCAAAGTGTTCCTCAAGCAGGTTCTATATTTTCATTGAAAATACAATTTTGGCCCATTTTTTTTTTTTTATAATACATTAAAAAAAACTGTTAAGACAAGTAGTTTTTATGGTGTGAAATGGCAATTTTTTGTCTCCGGGAGAAGGCTGCCAATAACATTTCCGAAGAGATGCATTTTATTTGCATGCTTGAGGGAATAAGAGAAGGAATTCTATTATATTTTGAAGTGGAGTGTAATCACATTGAAGGCATAAAGATTGGGCTAGGTTGGAAGCAACTGTCTTGTAAATTGTGTATTATTGTAAAAGGCAAAAAGTGGATTTTTAAACTCGAAGGGTATGAAAGATGCGGAAATGAAAAGTAAAAAAATAAATAAATAAATAAATAAAATTATATATTGTTGGCTTGAATTGCACAAACCGTGAAATATGTTGTGTCTACAGTGCACCGTAATACCAGTAAGGCTACTTTTTCTTGGAAACCTCATTTCACCCTCTGCTGTCTCAGGGGTACATTTCAAGTCATACGTGAAAAGTTGAAATTTGCATTAGCGGACACAGCCTACCAACATTGCATCTCATTTTCATTGCAATATTAAAGTGGAACTATGGGCGAAATAAAAAAAAAATGACGTACTGTATATGATGCAGTCAGTCACTAGCATTAAGGGCTCATTCACAATAGTGGTGCTCTCTGTGGTTTCTGTCTCCTCTCTCATTCGTCTGTTATCTGCACGCAGTACCAGGACAGGACATCCAGCGCTCAGGGCAAAGATGCAACATTGCGCCTCCTTCCCCCCACTATTGATGCCTGATGAAGGAGTGCGGACGCTTGCCTTGCCACACCACCTGACCTGCAGCCCCCAGACGTGGACGCGATGACAGCTTGCCTGGTTGACCGCTCTTCTGGGCTGGAGCCTCGGACACCACCGGAGCGGCCGGACCACAAGGGATTCATGCCCAGCAGGATAAAAAGGGACGCCTGTCGCCACTAATTGTTCTACATGCCTGTTTATCTTTACTAACATGTGAATTTATTACGAATAAACCTGAATTTTTCTAATACATGCTGCACTCAGATTGGCGCCGCTCTGCTTTCCCCTCTCTTCCATTACAGAATCTTCTTCTGCTCTGACAGCTGGTCGCCTATACCCCTAATCAGAGCCTTTTGGTCTGATTCAGGCAGCTTTGTGGACATTCCCCCACTGGACTCTTAAGTTGACCTTTTCCCTGTGCTACCTCCCATCGCGCCTCCCCCACCCCCCTGGCTGTATACCAGCGCTCCAGTTATGGTCCTTATCTGTGCTGTATCTGCATCTCTCGCAAGCTCCTTTCCGAATTCCTCTTCCATGGCGGCTGCTATCTATATCTCTCCTCTTCTACTATCTGGACCTTGGATCTCAGTGGAGGTTTGGATGTCCCAGACTGCAGGAAGCATCTCACAGCTTCCACCAGTTGTCACGGAACCCTGTCGCACTCTGCTTGAGTGCTTCCGTCAGTACACTGCTTCTTCCAGTCTGGACCATCAGATATTACAGCCACATATTGTAACCAAGAACCAGTCGAGACTAGCTCAGTTACAAACTGGAACATAGAATGTTTTATTGGACAGTCATGGGCTGCTCATGTGCTAATGTTTCCTTCCAGAGTTCACAGCAAATAGAATCATACCATCCTAGCAGGACCTGCTCTGATACTGGTAATCTGTGCTGTATCTGCATCTCTCGCAACCTCGAATTCCTCTTCCATGGCGGCTTGTATCTGTATCTGTCCTCTTCTGCTATCCGGACCTTGGATCCCAGTGGAGGTTTAGATGTCCCAAACTGCAGGAAGCATCTCACCGCTGCCACCAGTTGTCACGGAAGCCCATCGCACTCTGCTTGAGTGCTTCCATCAGTACACTGCTTCCCCCAGTCTGGACCTTCAGATATCAGATATTACAGCCACATATTGTAACCAAGAACCAGGCGAGACTAGCTCAGTTACAAACTGGAACATAGAATGTTTTATTGGACAGGGATACAGGCTTTTTATACACTTGAAAAGTATGTCAGTTCCCCACATACACAATAACCCAAATATTTACCCAAAACATCACACAATGTGTTGGATAACGAGGTAGGGCTAACTCATGGCTACTCCCCCCCCTCCTCTAATAACTACTAGCTGACAATAATATAATTAACATGCTAATTAATGCAGCACTTAAACCAGCCCAGGTGAACGGCCTGCCTGGCAACAAGGGTAAATCAAAGTACATTATGCATTATCCTAAGTATAAACACATCCCCCAATAGATTGCTAGGAGACAAAGGTGTGTTAATTAGCACAATTAACAACGGGTGAAAGACCCTTTAGACGAGTAGACAACAGGAGACCAGGGCTTTCCAGATCTCATTAATCAGCGTGCCTTAGTCCCAAGCTGGCAGAGACCATCATGGACTTCTTAATAATGTCCTTTTGTATTACATAACAGAACATCTTCTAAAATGCTTGTGGCTCCCTCAAATGCCAGGGCCCATAGTCGATAGGCAACAGGCTAGCATTCAGTCCCCTCCAAAAGCCTCTGTCCCGGGTGGGTCTATTACACTGGCCCTGTCTGCATGAGTCACTTCTGACAGTCTATGCCAACACCAGACAATCTTTAATTTCAATGGGCTGTCCTATGAGTGTGAAATGTGCAAAAATAGTGCAGGCACGAAAGGCTGCTCCCCGCTCCCTCTCTTAAAAAAAGGAAAGAGTTTCTCCCCACCCCCTGCACGCATGCAGATATGCCGTAGAGCTTGGGTCCTGAGGAAGCCCTGTGGCACAGCAGCGCAAGCACTGGTTTCCCGAGCCACCTGTGCAAGTGTAGGGTTTCCAGTGCATAGACTGCTAACAGGGAAGTTGGAAAACTTCCCTGTCTTTGTGCGTGCATGGAAATTCACCTGCTAAAGCGCAGATGTGCTGCTGGGCTCTGCCAGGACCTGAAGGCTTGGCAGAGCCTATGGGCACATCTGCACATGTGCCATAATGGTGGTGTCCGAGGTAGGGGGCAACCCCCTGTGATTTTTTTTTTTTTACTAACAAAACATGAAAAATCACTGATGGAGAACATTATTTACTGACAACCTGGAAAATCACAGAACTCCTATTAAAAAAGAAAACAATCAATATAAAAACCCAACAATACCCCTAACAAGTAATTTGCCTGGCTTACACTTTGGAAGTCAACACAGCGTGACAAAACATCAGCCATCCTTGGATACAGTTGAAAAACAAGTTCTACTTTGCATGTCACGGAGAGCAATGGGCATGACCAGATAGAATCTACAGTAAGAGTGGCAGTAGCTTAAAAGAGGATGATTAAACAGAGCCAACCCCTGACCACCTACCTCTTTCTGCTTAGTTAATGTGATGGATACCTGGAGTTCAAGATGTTATATTGATCACATGGATAGGCGCCAGAGATTGAGATGGCAGTCTCTCTATGGATGGGCCCCTGGACTGAAGGTGGCAGTCTCCCTATGGAGGGATCCCTGAACTGGAGGTGGCAATTTCTCTTTGAAGTGGTCCCTAGACAGGAAGTGGCAATCTCTGTATGAAGAGGACCCTGGACTGGAATTGGCAATCTCTTTATGGCGGGGCCCCTGGTCTTGAGGTAGTATAAAAAGACTGCTACCTCCAGTCTAGGGGCCCCTCCATAGGGAGACTGCCACCCTCATTCCAGGAGCCGGGGGTCCTGCCATCTATCTCCTTCTGACTTCACTTTCTGCATGCTTGTTCCTGGTCAGTAGTTCTGCAAGCATTGAGCCAACAGACAATCAAGCAACTGCTATCAGCAATGGTACCACCCTCCTCCCTATTTCCATTCAAGACAAAAATAATATGTGATCAGTGTTGTAAGTATTAATGGCAGTGATTGGGGAAAACAGCCTCCTCCTCAGTAGAGTAGAAACCTCTGGTCCGGTGCCTGGATGATCAGATCCCATCATAGACAATGTTCAAGCACACACAGAAATCCCACATCACCTAGCTGTACCCTACACCACATGGAGCCATGCAGGCCCTTTCCTCACCCCCTTATCTTCTCCAGTGTACAGAGACTCCTCTATGTGGAGAAACCCAACTGCCTGGAGTCAAACCGGCACTAATGGCCACTGCCCCTCCTTGCATTCAGACCACCCCAAGCCCAAAAAAAAGCCCGCCATCAGCCCGTCAGAGCCTGCCTGGACCTGCCCCAAGCCCAGGCCCTCCCCGAGCCTGCGCACCATTCGGCTGACTTCAGAACTGTACATGCACAGTTCCAAAGCAGGCCGCAGCCATATTTTTTATAGGCAGTTGCTGCCTGTAATGGACATTTACGGTTCAGTTTGGAAATTGGCTGATTTTTACAAACTGTCCATAAATTTACATGCGGTTGGCAACCCTGGGGCAGAGCCACCTACTAGGAAGACTGAATTTCTGCTTTAACACGCCTACATGTACGTGTGTGATGTGTTGCAGTGCTATTCATTGTAAATGTCAGCCTAACATATTGTACAGATGAGCACAATACACCGCAGCGCATTACAACACATATATCATGTGTTTTGATGCAATGCATTGTTAAAAAAAGGGTCAAGCATGCATTTTATCCATCTTAGCACGTTAGCAGCCCATTCATTTTGAATGGGAAGCCTTAATGCAATGTAAGTTAATGCATGCCATAACACACATTACCGCGCCTTCATTAACGCACCTCTACGGAATGCTTACATTTGAATGGGCCCTGGAGGTTGATATCTACCTTAGCTTCCTATTTAATTATTATACATTTTATTTTTAATATAGACAGCAATGTTCTGTTAATTCTATTTACAGATGGATCCGAGTGTTCACAAATTTCTTGAATGTATGACAATGAAATCCGCATTTCGCCTTTCCCCAGACTGACAAGTCTCGTCTAAGCGAGACATGCTGAGTTTGATCAATGACTCACTTAGGTTAACCGTGTTCCTAGAATTTCGTTCTCGTTCATCAGCCAACATTGTCATTTATCTTCCTGGGGACGATTCCACCGTAACCTTGTAATCTGATCATGGTTCACCCTATGGAATGGGGCCATACAGGTCTAATTATTCCGGATTGTGTTAGAGGAGGATTAGAAAAAGGAACCCAACGTTCAGTTATAGACGTGGAAAGTGAAAAGCTCTCTAAGTGTAATTTTATATTAGAAGGAAATATTTGCTAGAAAACATGTTGTGGAAAATTTCATCCCTGAACCAGGAAATTAATCACATACCGTGACTGTGTCATACTTTCTTGGAATTTCATACAATGCCATTTGATTCTCTAGTGAATCAGTTTACTAATTTACTGTGAACTGTAAAATCACAATAAATTGCTGGCAAGGCCACATAGAAGATGCCATCCATATTTAGGTATCACATTGTTAAATCAGAACTCCAGCCAAAATAACAAGATAAAGATGATTATCCCATTAAGCCTTTTACTGCCACTGACATATGTGGTATGTTGGTGGCAGTGGGGCACTGCCAGCTGTCAGATGGAAGCCATTCGACTGCTGCTCCTATCATGTTTTTGAGGCTCTGCACACCCAATTTTGGACCCAGAACCAGCATGGTGGGTTCTACCAGGGTTACTGACCCAGAAGCGACGTGTAATGCAATCTAGGTCTAGGTCGTGGGAAGAAACAAATGTAGTGTAATCTGCACAGCATGAGTCTCATTGGAGGACAGGGGTGACATCAGGGGTCTTTAGACCCCTGATGTCTCATTAAGGAGACCCTATCAAATATGTGATGAAAAAAAAAAGTTTAGTAAAAAGCATTTTTTTAAATTTGTTAAAAATTGAAGTTACACCCTGCTTCTGCAGGAGGAAAATGGAGAGATTGGTTCATCTATGTGCAGCTGCCCCCTTCACGCTTCCTATGCAGGTGTACGGGCCCCCTGCAGACTCCTGGGGCTGGGTCACAATTGCGACCCCTGTAGGTACACTACTGAACCAAAGGAACGGCAATAAATCTAGGTCATTAAGTTAACCATGAATAATGGGCCAAGAATTACTGATTGAATGGACATTCACCGAATGCCAAGCAGGCAAAGCTCAGACTGATCCCTCATCCCTAGATTGGATTAAGATGGTAGTGCTATCTGTGTGCTTATAAATGCCAGGATATGTTCCTGACCTTCATTAGAACTGAAGAAGCTGTCCTCAAACGATTGGTAGTGGGAGTCACACTACCCATAAAAGAATGCATTGCGTTCTGACAATGGAGAGAGTAACTGCAGTCTACAACGTAAGAAAAGTTTGTTTGAAGAATATTTCATGAAGGTTTTGCGATATTGTTGTTTAAACTTTTTGAATTATGGGTGTACGATGGAAGGACCTGTAGAGCTACCCTGGGGAGGGCCCCCTCTTCCACCCGTGGGGGCCTCGTGGGTTCCCTTTATGCAACCACTCACGTAATGTTTGGTTCTCATGTTCACTCTTGTGCTTGTATTGGCCACCAAGGTTGACCTGTCTCATTCGCGAAGCCTCGATTATGTTTCTCTGTCTCCCCCCCCCCCCCCAATTCCCCTCCCTTTTGTTCCCTATGTATTTGTATTGTCAAATGATTTGAGCATGGCAAAGATTTTTTGCAGCTCTATTTTGTGACGCTCATAAAAACTCTCAATAAAAACTATTTTAACAGAACTGAAGAAGCTGCTCGGAGAAGCTACAAAACATTTTCAACCTTACAGAACAAGTCCAGCTGAAGGTGACTACCTACTCCAAGATGTACAGTGCCTTGCAAAATTATTCACCCCCCTTTTTACCTATTTTGTTACATTACAGCCTTTAGTTCAATTTTTTTTAATCTGAATTATATATTATGGATCAGAACACAATAGTAAATTGGTGAAGTTAAATTAGAAAAATATATACATAAAACTATTTTTCAGAAACAAAAAACTGATAATTGGCATGTGAGTATGTATTCACCCCCTTTGTTATGAAGCCCATAAAAGCTCTGGTGCAACCAATTACCTTCAGAAGTCACATAATTAGTGAAATGATGTCCACCTGTGTGCAATCTAAGTGTCGCATGATCTGTCATTACATATACACACCTTTTTGAAAGGCTCCAGAGTCTGCAACACCTAAGCAAGAGACACCACTAACCAAACACTGCCATGAAGACCAAGAAACTCTCCAAACAAGTAAGGGACAATGTTGTTGAGTTAAGTACAAGTCAGGGTTAGCTTATAAAAAAATATCCAAATCTTTGATGATCCCTAGGAGCACGATCAAATCTATCATAACCAAATGGAAAGAACATGGCACAACAGCAAGCCTGCCAAGAGACGGCCACACACCAAAACTCACAGACCGGGCAAGGAGGGCATTAATCAGAGAGGCACCACAGAGACCTAAGGTAACCCTGGAGGAGCTGTAGAGTTCCACAGCGGAGACTGGAGTATCTGTACATAGGACGACAATAAGACGTACGCTCCATAGAGTTGGGCTTTATGGCAGAGCGGCCAGACGAAAGCCATTACTTTCAGAAAAAAATGGCACATTTTGAGTTTGTGAAAAGGCATGTGGGAGACTCCCAAAATGTATGGAGGGAGGTGCTCTGGTCTGATGAGACTAAAATTTAACTTTTTGGCCATCAAAGAAAACCATATGTCTGGCACAAACCCAACATATAACATCACCTAAAGAACACCATCCCATTTTCAGCAACCGGGACTGGGAAAACCGATCAGAGTTGAGGGAAAGATGGATGGTGCTAAATACAGGGACATTCTTGAGCAAAACCTGTACCACACTGTGTGTGATTTGAGGCTAGGACGGAGGTTCACCTTCCAGCAGGACAATGACCCCAAACACACTTCTAAAGCAACACTTGAGTGGTTTAAGGGGAAACATGTAAATGTGTTGGAATGGCCTAGGCAAAGCCCAGACCGCAATCCAATAGAAAATCTGTGGTCAAACTTTAAGGTTGCTGTTCACAAGTGCAAACCATCCAACTTGAAGGAGCTGGAACAGTTTTGCAAGGAGGTATGGGCAAAAATCCCAGTGGTAAGATGTGGCAAGCTCATAGAGACTTATCCAAAGTGACTTGGAGCTGTGATAGCTGCAAAAGGTGGTTCTACAAAGTATTGACTTAGGGGGGTGAATAGTTATGCACATTGACTTTTTCTGTTATTTTGTCCTATTGTTTTGCTTCACAATAAAAAAAAAAAAAAAAAAAAAATTTTTAAGTTGTGGGCATGTTCTGTAAATTAAGTGATAAAAATCCTCAGACAATTCATGTTAATTCCAGGTTGTAAGGCAACAAAACACGAAAAATGCCAAGGGCGGAAAATACTTTTGCAAGGCACTGTACCATGACCTGGATAAATGAGAACCTTCACAAACATAGAATATCTTCTAACTTCTACCAATTTTGTTTAAAACTTTACTGTAGTTCAGCTTTATAAAAGGAAAATTGTGTATGCTCAGTATGAAGAAGAGATGGCCGTAGAGACAATCTAATTAATATACTAAACAGAGATGTAAACTTGATAACTAAAATCTCATATAAGCTTCAGCATGCTAATGTCATTTCAAAAGTTGTTTTTAACCTTTTTAAATCTGCAGCTTTTGTTAAAATAATATTGGTTGATCCTGTTATAAAGGTGATTGTTCAGCCACTTCCTGTAATAAGTAGACAAATGCATTGTCACAGGAGTGATTGGTACCGATCGCTCACTGTGTTCATTCAGGAAAGGGAGGGGCCAGTAAACTACATATTTGCAGGGTGTCTTGTCTCCGCCCCTACTGTAGTTTTCTGCAAGCAGCTTGTAGTGGGTGGAGACTGCTGGAACCCTCCCACAGCTCTGCTCTCTGCACAGGCTATGTGCAGCTACATGATAATGTCAGTATTGTAACAAGGCAATACCTGGGTTCGCAAAGTCAATTGGTAGGCACAAAGTAGATTTCTATCCTTTGTGTCTGTTGAGGCCTATTTTTTAATGGGTTTTTGTGCCCAGCTTTAATTTTAACTATGACCAGTATAAAGATGTGGCAAATCTTTTTTATCCTAAAGGTTGTATGAAGCAAAACATTACAGCAGACAGAAGATTTTTTCATCAGAATAGTTTTCTTGCAACTAATAATATCCAGAGTTATAATTGCAAAGGGTGGAGTGTTTTGATACAGGGAATTGAACTAACTGACCATGGTCAGGAACCCATGAATAATTGTATTCCCATTTGGCTAAGTACGCTGCACAGCTGTCTTCTTCTGGACCAGGGCTAGCAGGGTTGTAGAGGCTAAACTTGATACATGCCATCTTTTTTTTTTTTTATAACTTATCTTCCTTCGAGAGCACAGATTTTATACTTTTTTTGGGCCCTGTTTCCAACCCCATAGGGGGTTGAACTTCCTAAGCATGGCCCCATTACCCTCTTCCCTGCTTGTCCCGGTAAATCCTAGGCTTCTGAACCCCCCCCCCCCCCCCCCCGAGAGATTTCTGTCTCTATCACTAGAGGCCTAAAATGTTGCAATGGACATAGCAGAATGTTGTGGTGGATGGAGAAGCAGAAAGTGATGAATGGGCAGGAGTTGTGCGGGCCTTTTGTTATTGACTTTTCTAATTAAAGCAAAACTATACTCGCCTGTCCTACAGCACTGCGATCCCCAGGAGATGCCCATCAGGTGCTGCCATCCCCAGCTCAGTGGCTTCCGAGTATGGATCCCTGAATGTTTCCATTGGTCAGGTCAAGATGACATCACTCCTTCATATGCATGGGACTTCAGTGATCCTGGCATTGCCGAAATTCCACACTAAGCTGCACGTGCACATGTATAATGCGGACAGGCAGAAGAGACATGAGGTTTGATTTACTAAAATTGGAGAGTGTAAAATCTGGTGCATCTCTGCATAGAAACCAAACAGTGACAAATGGTTGCTGGTAACTTACTCTTGTATAATAAGAGGGTTGGCACGTAAGAAAGAGACCATTATTGTGTCAGGAGTGGTCCTGGATCTTAACTCAGGACCTCTACGGCTTCTGGAAGTATCTCTTCTTGCTGAGTCCCCTGATATGTTGGACAGCTCCCTGCATGATCCCTTGGACAAACTTATGCCTCGTACACACGAGCGGACTTTCCAGCAGACTTGGTCCGACGGTCTTTCCGCCAAATTTTCCGGTGGACTACCTGAACAGACAGACTTGCCTACACACGACCGGACTTTCCGGCAGGCTAGGTCCGCCCGTCTTTCCGACGGACTTTCGCCGGAGTTACGGCGGACTTTCAGAATGAACGGACTTGCCCGCACACGGACAAGTCCGTTCATTTTGAACGTGACTCGGGTACGACGGGACTAGGAAAGGAAGTGAATCTCGCCGCTTTTATCGGCGAGATTGACACCTTGAGAGCCCCGTCGCGGGGCATACCAGTCCCTTAAGTCTGGTATAAATTTTAAAGGGAACCCCCTACGCCGAAAAAACGGCGTGGGGTCCCCCCTAGAATCAATACCAGACTTAAGGGCCTGGTATGCCCCGCGCTTGCCCACCAAAGTAAAATGTGTTTTTCCTATTGCAGCGAGTGCGGGATGCAATACCCTGCCCTTGCGTCGTATCTGGTCCGTCGGACCAGCATACAGACGACCGAGACGAACGGGCTTTCCATCAGGAACTGAGTCCGGCGGACCAAGATTTAAAACATGCTTCAAATCTAGGTACGGCGGACTTTTGGGGAAAAAAATCCGCCGGAGTCTACACACGATCGGATTGTGCGGCGGACTCTGGTCCGCCGGACCAAGTATGCCGGAAAGTCCACTCATGTGTACGCGGCATTACTTTCTATCTGGTCTCTGGTGAGCCTTGAGCTCCTTGCTTCTTCCATGAATTTTCTATTTAAGCCATGTCTTTGCACTTCCTGTTTGGCAGATTGTTGTGCTCTTCTCCAGCCAATATTTTTCTTCTTACACTCCTGCTGCAGTCCACATCTCCATTACCATTCGTTACTGAACTTTGGCTCGTTCCTCGACTATGCTTCCACTTATTCCCGACGTGCAGCCACTAGTTACTGACATTTGGCTTGTTTCTCGACTATGCTTCCCCTTGATCTCAACCTGCAACCATTCATTACCGACCTTCAGCTTGTCCTTAACTTTGCTTCCGCTTAATCCCAACCCACAACCACTTGTTACTGACCTTTGATTTGTTCATTGACTATGGTTCTGTTTGATCCCAACCTGCAACCACTTGTTGCTGATCTTTGGCTTGTTCCTCAACTTTGCTTCCACTTGATGCCAACCTGCAACCACTTGTTACCGACCTTTGGCTTGTTCCTTGACTATGCTTCCCCTTCATTCTAACCTGTAACCATTCATTACCAACCTTTGGCTTGTTCCTCAACTTTGCTTCCACTTGATCCCAACCCGCAACCACTTGTTACTGACTTTTGGCTTGTTTCTTGACTATGCATCCGCTTGATCCCAACCTGCAACCACTTGTTACTGACCTTTGTCTTGTTTACTGACTGCACTTCTGTTTGATCCCTACCTGCTACATCTGCTACTGCACCCTGGCTTGCTCACCCCTTGGTGGGGTGATCCTAAGGACCGCAACCTGGCATGAGCATGCTGCAAAACCCATCTCCACAATCAAGAGCTCTGGTGAAGACCGGTTAGTGCTTAGACCCTATGTCCTGGGTGAGCCTGCGCGCCTCTAAGGGAATCTGCTCATGTATTTATCCTGTTGTGTGAGCCTTTCCACTGCTATAGCCACTGGCCTCCGAACCTGACCCCTGATTGTGATATATTGGCTATTTTATCCCTACTGACCCCCTTTGAAAAGAAAGGCATTGCATCTTGGTTAAAAGAGTTCATTCTGGTGAATTTCCACATGAGTTCTCTGAGACAAGGAATTTTAAACCTGCTGGATCCACCGCAAACCCATGGCAGCGATAAACCCAAACCTCATTCCTATTTATCAGTCTCTGGTTGAGCTGTGTAAAGCTATGTAAATCTCAGGGCTGGTTGGACAGAAATACAAATCCTTTACTCAAGTAATTTAGGTTCCCTATGTGTATTTTAACTGTGTATTTAGCTTTTTGCTCAGAGATCAGCTTTAAGGCTTCGGCCTGGCACTGGCTCACAATGACTAAATTATGAGTTCTGGGTATAATAGCTCCTGAGCAAGTTCAACCGGAGCTTTTCCTCCAATTTAAATGCCTATTTCTTCAACGGCACCATAACTGGACGTATAAGCAAAGAACAATCCAAACTTCCTCATAAATGTATATCCTTTGAGTTTAAACGCTTTCCCGGGAAGCCCAAACTAAAAGGATTTATTTTAACCAAAGAATTGACTCATAAAATTTCAGAACGGAGAGAAATAGCTAAATCTGTTTGAGCCCTTCTAGACGAATAAACTTCAAATTGATTGGAATGCAGTAAAAGCCGACTCCTGTGGGTTTTATTATTCATATTGAAATACTGATTTAATGCAACAAGCAAGCTCAGAAAGTCGAGCAGTTTATCATGCGCCCACTTTTCCCTAGGAAAGAAGGCAGCAGCGGAAATATTTCCAATTTATACAGTGAAATTAGTATGTTAACACCGCCGCTGTGACACTGCACAAATCAGAATTGCAAGGACACACACTTTGTTTATGGCTGCCAGTGATAAACCGAAAAGGATGGGTTCCTCTTAATAACATTTCACCCTCCTTTAGGAGATGAATAGAATAGATTGTGTGAGAGATAGTTTTTTAACTTCTCAAAATGTAAAGTGTGTTTTTGGAGCCAATTTAGGGTATTTTAGGTTCACGAAGAGTTTAGAAGGGTTAGACATTATGTAAAGTAATTATTTTATTTTTTGCTATTTGGGCCCGGTGTGGAGGTTTCCCTTAACTTCCTGTACCAGAGATACAACAGAAAGTGCAAATCTTTCTTAAGTGTGGTTTTCCTCTTATAAAGATTTCACTGGTGGCTGCCACAGCCTTCTTGGACCTGTTTTTTTTTTTGCTAGGAAAATTATAAATTTAAAGGTGAATTTCAAGAATGGCAAACTTTGACCAATATAAGTATTTAAGTGCCATACCTGTTGAATCCCTGTGGAAAGTGGAAATCATTGTAGTAGACACTGCTACTCCAGTGATCTCCACAAGCTTTCGGGTCCCGGGCCAAGCGTCTGCCCTGCTGGTTTGTGAATACAGGAGATTGCTTGCTTGACCTGGACACCATTCAGGGAACACTTTTCATTTTCTCAATGAAGGCAACGTGTTCTCTGATTGGATGAGGTGGTTGAGGTGGAACTGTGATCTCATGACATCCCCTCGTCCGATCAGAGTATACTTTGCATTAACTGAGAAAACAGAAAGTGTTCTCTGAATGGCATCCATGTCAAGCTGGTGACCACTTGTGTTCAATAAACAGTAGTAAAGCCACTTGACACAGGACTTAGAAGCTAGTGGAGATCACGGTAGCAGTGGTGCCTACTACAGTGACTTCCAGCTTCCATGGGTATCCCACTCCTCCTTAAAGGCACAGGGGTGCACTGGACACCCAGCAATAGCACAATGGCAGCGAGGGTGTCCAATGCACCCCCCACCAAATAAAAACAAACATACGGCAACTGCCCCAACCTATAACTGGCCTTAACAGCAAGGTACACATGGAAGGGCAACGCATGTCAAACAAAAACAAAGAAAAATTTCCAGCTTAACTTACCAACCAGTCTACAACCAGCAGGGGTTTAGTTTTCACACATTTTCAAATACATGCGTAAACTGCAGAGGCCACGACAAGGCACCCCATTATTATCTGCAGTCCTAAGTCTATAAATTTTGAAAGCCTCCATAGTAGAAACACATATATAGTAATGGATGTATTGAGGGTGTCAATCCAGTTTGTTGCAGACTGGCTGGTAAGTGAGCTGGGAATTTTTGTTTTTTGACATGCTTCCATGTGCTCCTTGCTGCAAAGGCCAGTTATAGGTTGGGAAGGTTGCCATTTGTTTGTACTGTTGGTGAATTGTTGGGGGGGGGGGGGTGCACCGGACACTTTTGCTGCAATTGTGCTATTTGCTGGGTGTCCAGTGTGCCCCTGTGCCTTTAAGGAGGGGTGGACTCCCTCAAGGCAAACCTGCCATCAATCTATCCATTTCTTTATTTGTGCTTCTACTATGCAGGCTCTCAAATTGTATAGAGTTAGGACTGCAAATAATACTGGGGGGGCCTTGTAGCAGTCTCTGCAGCGTACGCATGAATTTGCAAATGTGAATCTAAACCCCTGTTTTTAATGTGAACTATTAGACAGAACAAGTTGGTTTGTTGCTGGCCGGTTGGTAAGTAAGTAGAGCTGGGAACTTTCCTTTTTTTTCTTTAACATGTGTCCCCCTTCTATGTGCTTATTGCTGTTAAGGCCGTTTGGACCAACTATGCAACTATGCATAAATAGTCCTATCTGAAATTCAACTTTAAACTGGAGGAAACCTAATTTACCTATATTCTAGGCTTGGAAAGCTGTAATTACCTCATCTCTATAGCTATATAAAGCTACTCTTGTGAGCAGGGGTAAGCTAAATTACAAAGTGTTCAGATGAGCTTTTTTAAACTTGGAAACATACCACCTCTGACTAACACTCTCAAGCCTCGTACACACGATCAGATTTTCCGTTGGGAAATGTTCGATGACAGGCTGTTGGCGGTAAATCCGACCGTGTGTACGCTCCATCGGACAATTGTTGTCGGACTTTCCGCCAACTTTTCCGAGCGTGTTTACACAAGTCTGTCGGACAAAAGTCCAAAGTACAAACATGCATACTCGGAAGCAAGGACGAGCCGGAAGCGGTCGGTCTTGTAAATTAGCGTTCGTAATGGAGAATGAACATTCGTGACGCAGCAAATTATAAAAATCTCGAAATGCAGCGCACAATTCTCTTCTTCTTTAATGGGATAATAATGAAGCTGCTTTGCTGGTGATACTGACGGAGTTATTGCAAACAAATTTTCAAAGGCTTTTTTTTTCTTGTGATATCAAGAATAATATTATTATGCTTTTTTTTTTTTTATTTGGGCAAGTTACCACAACACCATTATCCCGTAGTTTTTAGGATCAAAGATACAACTATGTTGGTGTCCCTTGTTAATGTTACATTATCAATTATATAAAAGATGCATTTATTTTGAAAAAATAGGAATATTTTTTCAAATAAATGCATCTTTTATATAATTGATAATCTTCTTTATTTGCACTTTAAAAATCCCAATTTTTTTCTACCTACTAATGCCAAGAGTTGGTGAAATCAGGGGTCCGTCATCCAGAGATAATTCCGAAAAACATTTGAATTATTCTCCTGGAGCTCTCGCAGCAAAGGCATATAAAGCAACGAATTTGTAGTCAAAGAAATCCTCCTCCTCCTGTTCCTGGACTGGACTTGGGTCAAAGCAATAACTCCAAGGCCAATAATAAATAACACGTTATCTCCTCCGATTCCACAACATGGCTGGTTGAGGAACGGCTGTTCAGAAACAAACTGAAAAGCGCAAAATGAAAAGTGCGAAATGAAAAGCGCGAATCAACACTCACCAAACTTCTACTAACACGAAATTAGCAGAAGGACCCCAAAGGGTGGCGCTAAAGAGCTGAAAAACAAAGTAATACGTCACTACGTTCGTATTTGTTGGCCAACAATTGTGTGGCCATGTGTATGCAAGACGAGTTTGGGCCAATGCCCTTCGGACAAATGTCCACGGTTTTGTTGGCCAACAATCCGTTCGCGTGTACGAGGCTTTACACTAGCTGTCTGAAGGCCCTAACTCTTTTCCAGAAAAAGCACCACACCGAACCGTATGGTCCTGCAGGTAGTGTCTACTGTGTAGCATTTTTCAACGCAAAGCACTGTAATGCCCTGTACACACGGTCAGACATTGATCATTCCGACAACAAAATCCATGGATTTTTTCCAACGGATGTTGGCTCAAACTTGTCTTGCATACACACGGTCACACAAATGTTGTAGAAAAATCCGATCGTTCTGAACGCGGTGACGTAAAACACGTACGTTGGGACTATAAACGGGGCAGTAGCCAATAGCTTTCATCTCTTTATTTATTCTGAGCATGCGTGGCACTTTGTGCGTCGGATTTGTGTACACACGATCGGAATTTCCGACAACGGATTTTGTTGTCGGAAAATTTTTTAGCAAGCTCTCAAACTTTGTGTGTCGGAAATTTCTGTGGAAAATGTGTGATGGAGCCTACACACGGTCGGAATTTCCGACAACAAAGTCCTATCACACATTTTCCTTCGGAAAATCCGACCGTGTGTACGGGGCATTAACCTTTCTTTTTAAGTGACAATTCGGGCTCTGCTTGCACCATACAGGTGTGACCAAGTGCGGGTGCATTTCTGCACGTTTTCCTCACGTTTCCAAACTGCATGACTTGGCACGCGTGTTTGCAGATGCTTGAAGGTGGCAAAAGCATCAATGGCACCGCCGCACGTCTGCTAAAGGGCAGCATGTTTAGCGCATGTTCCCAACAGGTATAGGTCCTAGCCAGGTGCAGATTAACAAAAGCCATACCATATAGTGTGAATGAGCCCTAAAGGTTCTCCTAACGCGAGGCAGCAGGGTGATCCACCACTAGGTCACCATGCTAAACGTTGAGCCGAAATAGTTAAAGAAAAGGATACATTATAACAGAAGAAATTCGATGATACCTAAATATCATATTGAATTATACAGTAACCTTGTTTCTGAGAAAACCTGATTCAGACAAACTTCTCAGAAAAGATCAAGTTATGTCAGATCGGAACAAATTATCTTGTGAAACGGAGAAGCTCCTCGAGCGTCCCGAGACTCCAGTCTGTGGTCTGTCCTGATTCTTTTATCATCGGAAAAAGCCCACCATAACTGTACTTTGTGCTGATAATACAGACGGCTTTATCCCATTCTTCTTCCAACAAGGTGAGAGAAAAGGTGGCGTTTAAAACATTGAAAAAGCGCCACATTAGGTCATTAAGTACATCAAGAGAAACATTACATTATATTAAACCATCACAAAGAAAACTTGACAGGGCAACAACGCTTTCCATAACCTTCCTAGTACAATTTATTCTTTGTATAGAAATACATACAATATATTCTACTTCAATGTAATGTATGTATTATTCACTATATTCAGATGAAAGTTTTAAGCTGTAAACACATGAATTGCCTTAGAAGGCCAGTCCTCGCGAATACAATATCTTCTGATCCAGGTAAAGTGAACCTGTCATACAAAAACACACATGCAACCAGAGTTAGTTCTAAAGAGTTGAGATGAACTAGTATTGGAAATTATGCAGTAAAATATAACTGCACAAGTAAATAGATATCAACATGTCAAGCCTAAGGCTCGGTTTCCACTAGTGCGACTTTTCATGCAACTTGGGACTGCAAAGTCGCATGACAAGTCGTACCCCATGATTTCCAATGTGTACCGTTCATATCTGTGCGACTTCAAAGTAGTCCCTGCACTACTTTGGTCCCACTTTGATGCGACTTGAGGTCCATAGACCTCAAGAATACACAGGCTTTCCTTCAAGTCACGGCAAAAAATCGCGGTAAAAACGCGACAAAAAAATCGTGGCAAAAATCGCACGACTTTGGGGTTGCAATAGTGGAAACCGAGCCTTAAAATTGCGTGCGCCGATGAAAATGACAAACTTTGGTACCCGCACTAACAGTGTATTGATACAGCCAATAACACCATTGTAATGCATTAATGCATGTGCATTGACAGGTATTATGTGATTTGTTACCCGGCGTTATGTTATGGCAGCCCATTCAAAATGAGCTATAAGGCATCAAAATGATGTAGGCGCTATCTGGAAGTACACCATGCCACACAGTACACTATATTACCAAAAGTATTAGGACGCCTGCCTTTACACGCACATGAACTTTAATGGCATCCCAGTCTTAGTCCGAAGGGTTCAATATTGAGTTGGCCCACCCTTTACAGCTATAACAGCTTCAACTCTTCTGGGAAGGCCGTCCACAAGGTTTAGGAGGGTGTCTATGGGAATGTTTGACCATTCTTCCAGAAGCGCATTTGTGAGGTCAGGCACTGATGTGGATGAGAAGGCCTGGCTCGCAGTCCCTGCACGAATTCATCTTAAAGGTGTTCTATGGGCGTGAGATCAGGACTCTGCAGACAAGTCAAGTTCCTTCACCCCAAACTCGCTCATCCATGTCTTTATGGACCCTGCTTTGTGCACTGGTCCAAATCATTTGGTGGAGGGGGGATTATGGTGTGGGGTTGTTTTTCCGGGGTTGGGCTTGGCCCCTTAGTTCTAGTGAAAGTAACTCTTAAGGTGTCAGCATACCAAGAAATTTTGGACAATTTCATGCTCCCATCTTTGTGGGAACAATTTGGGGATGACCCCTTCCTTTTCCAACATGACTGCGCACCAGTGCACAAAGCAAGGTCCATAAAGACATGGATGAGTGAGTTTGGGGTGAAGGAACTTGACTGGCCTGCACAGAGTCCTGACCTCAACATGATAGAACACCTTTGGGTTGAATTAGAGCGGAGACCGCGAGCCAGGCCTTCTCGTCCAACATCAGTGCCTGACCTCACAAATGCGCTTCTGGAAGAATGGTCAAACATTCCCATAGACACACTCCTAAACCTTGTGGACAGCCTTCCCAGAAGAGTTGAAGCTGTTATAGCTGCAAAGGGTGGACCAACTCAATATTGAACCCTACGGACTAAGACTGGGATGCCATTAAAGTTGTGTAAAGGCAGGCGTCCCAATACTTTTGATAATATAGTGTATGTTAGGCATTGCTACATGTTGTATGACACTGCAATGGATGACTATTGGAAAGGTTCATTGGTGTTCATTTCAGAATGAATGACACTGTATCACACCCACGCATGTAACATGCATTGCCACAACTTAGTAGCGTGAATGGGCCCAAAAGTAGACTTACTAGGGGAAATTTACTAAAACTAGTGCATCTGTGCATAGTAGCCAATCAGCTTCTAACCTCAGCTTGTTCAATTAAGGTGTTACTAAACCCAGTAATATGAAAAAAGTTCATATTACCCACAGTGCCCGCAGCTTCTAAATCTTCCTTTTACATTAAAATACTGCCACTATATACCTTTTTGGATGATCTGTATACCATGGTTACATGATAAACTGCACAGTTTCTCCAGTGCTGAGAGTTCAGGTAGGAGGAGATTTACACTGCAGCCTGTATACACGCCCACATGTGTGATGTCAATATCATGTGACCTGGCTAGCTCTGAGAACAAGTAAATGTTCTCTCCAGCATAAAAGACACAACTGAGCATGTGCAGGTTGCTTACCCTGCCTGAGTTAGCTGGCCTTCCCCAGATAGAAAGTGCAGGAGGGGGAGGATCTGTGCATACAGGATCAAACAGCCTTTTTACACAATGCAGAGGATTAACCCCTTAGGTTCCACAGTGAGTATAACAAGCATGCTATGCTGCATATACAGACTGATTTTTATTGTTGTGGGTTTCGTAACACTTTAAGCTTTGGCAATAAAACCTGGAAGCTGATTGGTTTCTAGTCGCACCAGATTTTGCACTCTCCAGCCTTAGTAAATAACCCCCACGTGTCACATGACTGAACTAAAGACTTTGGGAAAAGGTAAGTATATTAATGAAAACAGCATCTCATAGAGCTGGGGTCCTCCAGGCAGTGGCGTCTCCAGCTTTCATATCTAGGGGGGGGCACATGGGGGGACAGGTACAAAAGTAGGGGGGCAACTATAAAATGCAATTATATATATATATATATATATATATATATATATATATATATATATATATATATATCCTGTGGCCCTTTACTACGTTCCCACAATGGGCCCTTTCACATGTTCTGCAGTGAGCTCCCTTCCTACTGTATTGGGGGCCCCCCAGGGTGGCAGAAAACAAGAGATATATGTCACCAGCATACCAAGAAAATATAAGGATCCAAAGCAGTGGGAGAACTATCAGGGTTGCAAAGGTTGTCTTGCCACCGGGCCCTGGTGTTCTGTCACTGTGGGGTTCCCCAGCCTCCTCTTGCTGTCCTGCCCCTGCTATTGACAGCACTGGTCTGGCATCTCTTGGAATTTACAGGCTGGTTCTCCTGTCCTAAGGATGGGAGAAATCAGTCTGTTTTTTCAGTAACTGAGAGTCCTGGTGGAGTCCTTCCTGCAACTCGCTCTTCTCCCTGCCAATGAGGATGCAGGGGAAGGAGCAGATCAGGCGGCTGTGGTTGTGTGAGCGCTCACATTATGCAGTGTCAGCAAGCAGAGGGAGGGGGAGGAATCACCCGCAGGAGCTGACTGGGGACACTCTCCCTCTTGCCTTTTTGTAAAAAAAAAATAATAATTTTTTAATTGGGGGGGGGGCACATGGTGGGGCACAGCATAATGTTGGGGGGTCAGGGCCCCCTCTGCCCCCCCTAGGGATGCCATTGCCTCCAGGCAGCGATGGGGCTGATTGGCTGGCAGAAGGGCTAAGCCTAGAGTGGGGCTTTAAGTGATAAATTGTTCATTGACCGCATTTGGTATGTTCTACTTTTTTGAATTCTTGAGCCATATCTTGAGAAATGTATTATGTAATAAAAATGTAAATTGAAGCACCACACCATTGCTAAAAGGTCCAAACATGACTTTAGTCCAATAAAACTCAGGCTGATGATCAAACAAGTTGGTCTGGCAATCTATGGATTGTACCCTTGACTTCTATTGTAATAAAGTTGTGTCTGGACCTTTTAGCAGAGGTGTGGTGCTTCAATTTCCATTTTTATTATGTTACATTACAAGCCAAGGAGACCATGAAGATCTCCTGGGGTGTAGAACCATATCACCCGCATTAACACCAATACTTTAAGATAGCTATACCGATATGATAAACTTACAGGTCCACTGCTATTTTTCCACTTTTTTTTTTTTAAAAGGTATTATGTTTTGGATCAGACAACTACAAGAGCTGGTGGGGTCGCAGTTATGGCCTTCAGAAAAAATGTGCTTGAGAAGCATTTCCATGGAGCCTCGTAGAGAAATCTAATTTTCCTGAGCAGCTTTTGTTGCTCTTCAACAAGGTATTCATAAGAGTAATCATAGTCGTTCCAATAAAATGATGCTTCATTACTTCCACAAATGAAGTGCGATAAGCTTGTAATAGGCCATCATAAAGACCCAGATTTATCATTTTACCATCGGCGGTGTAATCAGTGAGCAAGGTGAGAAAACAAAGAGGCAAATATTAACGCTCTTGTTAAACTTGTCTGCGGTTTGTTTCCAATCACCATCAATACACGTCAAGCCAATCTCTGCCGTTATATAATGAGATGTTCTAAGGAACAGGGGACGATCGTAATTGAATACAATAACATTCACTCAACCTGGTGGCTCAGGGCAAAACTCATGGAGGAAAAGCATCCTTGTTACAATAGGGTTCAGTTCTGGGCCAGCTGCAAGCAAGCATTAGGAATGTTCCAGCATTAATGATTAACGCAGCAACATCTGTAAAGTGTATATGCAACCAATTTTTATTTTTTTGATAGAGTTTGGATAGGTTTGAACTGCTTTCTGAGTCCCACCTGGGGAGATTCACGCTCTCTTTTTGTAATAGTAACCGTTGTCACCAAGAAACAAGAGATGATAAAGCCAAATGTTTACTGTAGTCGCTAGATCAGATTGTGCTGCTAAGTGCTAGTGGCAATTCACTGTAACAACAATGTGTGATTTCTATATTTATTAATGGTATAATCCAGTAATTAAATTTTTTTTTGGGGGGGGGGGGGGCGCAAACAAACTGAAAAAAAAACCCTCAATTGCATCCACTGTACACATCAAACGCAGCCACTGTGCCCATCAAACGCAGCCACTGTGCCCATCAAACGCAGCCACTGTGCCCATCAAGCGCAGCCACTGTGCCCATCAAGCGCAGCCACTGTGCCCATCAAACGCAGCCACTGTGCCCATCAAACGCAGCCACTGTGCCCATCAAGCGCAGCCACTGTGCCCATCAAACGCAGACACTGTACCCATAAATTGCCGCCACTGTGCCAAACGCAGCTACTGTACCCATCAATTGCTGCCAGTGTGACCATCAATTGCTGCCACTGTGCCCATCAATTGCCGCTACTGTGCCCATCAATTTCTGCCAGTGTGCCCCATCAATTGCTGCCGGTGTGCCCATCTATTGCTGCCAGTGTGCCCAATCAATTGCTGCCAGTGTGCCCCATCAATTGCCAGTGTGCCCATCAATTGCCGCTACTGTGCCCCATCAATTACTGCCAGTGTGCCCATCGATTGCTGCCAGTGTGCCCAATCAATTGCTGCCAGTGTGCCCCATCAATTGCCAGTGTGCCCATCAATTGCCGCTACTGTGCCCCATCAAATGCTGCCAGTGTGCATCACCCTGGAGTCGGGACTTGGCTGTCTCGCAGGGGGTCACGGTGGCGTTCTCCACGTCCACGCTCCTCGATGTCTCCGATCCTCTCTATCAGGCGTCCAATCGCAGCGCCTGTTGTTTCAGCCAATCAGGTGACAGGTAACCAGACCCGAGCACCTGATTGGCTGAGAGGCGGGTCAGTGTTAGGAAATCGATTTATTCGCTTTCCAAACACAACACTGAGTAAACAGCGAACGCACAGTATTGCGCCTGCTGTTTACCAATTTGGAAGCCTATTACAGCCTACGGCTTTAATCAGGAAGCCTATTAGAGCCCACGGCTCTAATCAGGCGCTTCCAAAAAAACCCGCCGCTGTAATTAAGGTGCCCGGTGCCCGACAAGGGGCCGGACACCTGAATAGGGGGCGGCAGCGCTGATCATAGATAGATGCATGCAATGCATGCATCTATCTATGGTGAAAGAGAGGTGACAGGAGAGAGGGGGCAGCGCTCCTGCTCCCTTTATGGACACACCGCCACTGGTATAATCCAGTTTCCCTATATGTTGGGGCTAGTTCGTTTAATCCCTAGACTAGCTTTTCTCAAACTCTTTAATATGGAGGAACCCGTGAAATAACTTTCCTATCTCAGGGAATTTTCCTTACATTTGTTGTCAGTGGATAGAATCCCGCTCTTGCAGCAAGCTAAAAATTGTTGGTGTGATTACTTATCTGAGAGGCAGAAATTTCACTTTGCTCAAGGAACCCCTAGCAAGCTCTGGAAGAACCCCAGGGTTCCACGAAACCCTGGTTCAGAAAGGCTGCCCTGCATAGACCCCTCCTTTCTTTTTTTATGTTACCTAGCTGCCAGATTTCATAGCAGGCATAAAGCTTAGAAGATTATTTCTTCTTTATACATCACTTGACCCGTGAAAATCTCATGTACTGCATTTAACAAGCACAACTATGTTGGATAAAATCACAATGTCATATTGGAGAGTTAAGCTGTCTGTGAAAGATGCTTATTCAGCAGGTAGCCATACTGACTAGATGGACCAAGGTCTAAAGGAGGTATGTCAAAGCACTAATCGGAGACTGAAGCAGAACAGCTCCAATGAGGACACCTGTTCCAATGAAGTAGAAAATTCCCCTCACTTTAAAGAGGTTTCCTCTTACGTCTTGTATTTTAGCATCACCAGCAAATGTATTCCAGGATCATCAGACTACAGTCAAAAGGGAGTAGGATGGACTGGTACAAGACAGCAAAGTCAGAATAAAACACAGAAGCTGTAGGCTTTGCTCCCTGTATGTAGTGCAAGGTGTGGTATTGGGGAGATTATGCTCATTTGGTAGGTGCTTTTTCAATAGGTTGCACCAGTCCAAACTGTAATTGATGGCATGGCAAAAGTTCTTATAGACATCAGTTGCCCACACAGGGGTTCTTCCACATCATATTGAACATATTGCCTTGTTGGCAGCACTGGTGCTCTTCTTACCAGCCCCTCTGACTATGTTATCCAGCTTTACTGGTTCACTTGGCTTTCTTAGCCTTTAGCCCTGCTGCATGGCCCAATCCTGGCCTCTGGATATGGGTTCTCCTGACACACCGATAGTAGCCAACCTGACTCTTGGAACAAGACCTCCTGTCTCCTGGCTGGGGCACCTCTGACCCCTGGGTGAGACCTTCTGTCTCTTGGCTTCTGGCTGGGGCACCTCTGACCCCCAGGTGAGACCTTCTGTCTCTTGGCTTCTGGCTGGGGCACCTCTGACCCCCAGGTGAGACCTTCTGTCTCTTGGCTTCTGGCTGGGGCACCTCTGATCCCCGGGTGAGACCTTCTGTCTCTTGGCTCCTGGCTGGGGCACCTCTGATCCCTGGGTGAGACCTTCTGTCTCTTGGCTTCTGGCTGGGGCACCTCTGATCCCCGGGTGAGACCTTCTGTCTCTTGGCTCCTGGCTGGGGCACCTCTGACCCCCAGGTGAGACCTTCTGTCTCTTGGCTTCTGGCTGGGGCACCTCTGATCCCTGGGTGAGACCTTCTGTCTCTTGGCTTCTGGCTGGGGCACCTCTGACCCCCAGGTGAGACCTTCTGTCTCTTGGCTTCTGGCTGGGGCACCTCTGATCCTTTGGTGAGACCTTCTGTCTCTTGGCTCTGGGCTGGGGCACCTCTGATTCCTGGGTGAGAACTTCTGTCTCTTGGCTTCTGGCTGGGGCACCTTTGACCCCCAGGTGAGACCTTCTGTCTCTTGGCTTCTGGCTGGGGCACCTCTGATCCCTGGGTGAGACCTTCTGTCTCTTGGCTCTGGGCTGGGGCACCTCTGATACCTGGGTGAGACCTTCTGTCTCTTGGCTTCTGGCTAGGGCACCTCTGACCCCTGGGTGAGACCTTCTGTCTCCTGCAGGCTTGTGTAAATAACGACCCAGCACACCTGCGTATTCACCTGGTAAAATTCTGACACAGGATTGAAAATTCTAATCCAGAACAACAGACTCCAGAGAAAGCCAAAAACCCAGCTTTGCTGAGAAACGATTTGTCCTGAACCTCGCATTAACCCTTATTGCGAATCCTGTGTCATTTTCTCCTGCATTTTCAGTGACAGGGTCTCGGTCTGTCACAAAGGTTTATTGTTTAATGTTTATTGGAGAGTAACTCTAAAGGCTGGGATTTTAGTGTTGTTGCTTTGAGCACAGGGCTGCGAGCATATTGCAATGCCATTACCAGAGCAGACGTGCAAGACAAGGTGAGTATATAGTATACTATCTCTAAACCTAAAAAATGTGATGTGGTGGTTGCATAAGAGGTTCCTTTTTTCAGTTTTTTTTCCCTTTATTTCACCTGGTGCATCTCCAGCATCACCAACAGATGTGTTCCAGGATCATTAGATTACTGTTAAAAGGAGGTAGGATGGCCTGGCACAAGAGCAGCAAAGTCTGGATAAAAAACACTGCAATTGTCAGCAGGCAGGCTGTCCTGCCTGTGCCTAGTTCAAATCGAATTCCTATTTTATTGTTGGAGAGTACCCCTAAATGCTGGGATCTTAATGTTGTTTTTAGCACAGGTGTCAAGAAGCTAGTTCAGCCAATGCTAATTCTCATACAGCTAATGCTAATTCTTATGCAGTTACTGCTCATTCCTGTACACCTAGTGCTCGTGCACATGTACCAGCACACAGACAAACTCAATGTCCAACGTGCACTGGCATGTAGGTGTAATCCTGTGCACGAGCGCGCATTGGCACACACATCTTTGCGCATTGGCACTAAACAACCTATTTAAAGGAGACCCTGCTGGATGTTAGCTGCTGGAGGTTCTTCAGCTTCCCCTAAACCATGGTCCTGTGTTCTTACCTGTGCTAACTGATCCTAACCTCTCTCTGTGGTTTCTGACCTCAGCTTGCCTCTGACTATTCTTTGCCTGATCTGCTGGTTATAACTGTGGCTTGCTAATGGACCTTGCTCTGCCTGCTTCCCTGGTACTGACCCAGGTCTGCCTCCTGACCACCCTGCTGTCTTACAGTGCAGGGCAAGGTGAGTGAAGGGATTGAAGTGTATCTAAACCTAAAACTAAATTGTAATAAAATGGAGCAGAAGCCATGACACCCTAGGACCCTTTAAATAGGTAGATAAACTGTATTTCTAAGAAAGATAACATCTAAGTGACCTGGATTAGCTCCCATTACCCGCCAAATTGTCCAAGGGGACCTGCTCTGTTTAGCTCTCTGCAGGACTTGGGCAGATTGCGCACCTACCTCTATTAGGGAACTATTTTGCCATTTTAGGCCACGCTCATTGTCTTGGCCTGCAAACACCATTTACCTGTGACTCTATTGTAATATAGGATTGTCCACACCAGTAGTTTCTTTTTGTTGCTTTACTTGAACAATGTACAACACAACATTTTGCCGGGCTTCTTATTCCACTTCTCCAGCATTTATACCACCTGAGAAACCGGAGGTTTCACATAGCCTTTCCATAGTACAATGTTCTTCAATTTCCATCCTTAATTTAGGCCCCTTTAAGTTGGAGCATTCCACAGCCTTCCCCATAGGGATTTCTTCTCCATACTCTTTCAGACTACATTGTGACCACTTGAGACTAACTCTTCGCATTAGTCTTGTAAGCTCCACACCAAGCAGACATTTATGTAGTCAACGGACTCACCCCCATGACACGCCTCAGCAGGGGTTTAACCCCAGCCTACATGCTGGAAAAGCTGCTAACATTGCTTGAGATTGCAGTTCAGTGTCCAGTAAGTTACAAATACAATGAATCTCTGGCAGGATCAGCATGAATTTCCTGTACTTGTAGGAATGTACTTTAGTCTGAAATAACAAAACCAATGTAGACACAGCATCTAAGCACTGATAGGCTGCAATATATTTAAACATAAACCTATTTATTGGTTTGTATTTTTTGAGATATTATTTAACTTATAGGGCGTACACACGGTCGGACTTTGTTCGAACATTCCGACAACAAAATCCTAGGATTTTTTCCGACGGATGTTGGCTCAAACTTGTTTTGTCTACACACGGTCGCACAAAGTTGTCGGAAAATCCGATCGTTCTAAACGCGGTGACGTAAAACATGTACGTCGGGACTATAAACGGGTGAGTGGCCAATAGCTTTCATCTCTTTATTTATTCTGAGCATGCGTGGCACTTTGTCCGTCGGATTTGTGTACACACGATCGGAATTTCCGACAACGGATTTTGTTGTCGGAAAATTTTATCTCCTGCTCTCCAACTTTGTGTGTCGGAAAATCCGATGGAAAATGTCCGATGGAGCTCACACACGGTCGGAATTTCCGACAACACACTCCGATCGGACATTTTCCATCGGAAAATCCGACCGTGTGTACGGGGCATTAGGGATTACTTACTAGCTGGAAGCTAGGCCTGTTTTTTTCGATCTGTGTGGGCTGGGAGTGGCTCAGAGCAGCAGCTGCGACTCACAGACAGCATGACTGCACGTTTACCTCCCTCTGGCTTCTAGAGGATTCTAAAAGAAGAGGAGGGGAAATGGGGAGGAGCAGTCTGGGGTGTCTAAGGGAGCCCCGACCAATCCCCAACTAGGATTGGCAGGGGGTAGGCCTCCTTAAAATACCCAGGGTCAGCCCAGCTAGGGAGGAGTTGTTGGGTGGAAGAACTGAGGATGGAGTACTAGGCTGTCGGGGCCCTTGAGGGAGCTTCCCAATCTTAGGGGGGTGACCTTGGGCCTGGGACTCAGGTGCAGGACTGATCCCTTCAAGAACACATGGAGGAGCTGAACAGGAGGCACAGATAGGAGTCAGAGAGGACAGCAGGAGCTAGTATTGCAGGGCAAGTCTTCAAGAGGTAACCACCAGTTTGCAGCCAGGATGGCTGGTGAGTGACATGGGCAGTCGGGAGGACTGGAGAGGCATGCCAGAGAGGACTGAGAGAAAGCAGTCAGAGCTGGGTGTGGAGCCAGTGAGAATTGCATTGTCATGGGCAGTGAGGTCAGGCAGCTGCAGCCAGGAGGGCTGGCAGGGCCTGAAGAGGGCTTACTGGGAGCAGTAGTCCACTATAGGACAGCTAGCACTAAAAGACTTCCTATATCTAATTCTTGCTACATTAAAGGGACCCGCGGTCATTGCCTGCAAAAGGCAGTTTCTGAGGCCTGACTGAGTCAGGGTTGGGCCTAACCACGTGCTAGCTGTGCCTGGAGTAAGTGATGTGCTGGAGAGGGAGAGAGAGAGAGAGAGAGAGAGAGAGAGAGAGAGAGAGAGAGAGAGAGAGAGAGAGAGAGAGAGAGAGAGAGAGAGAGAGAGAGAGAGAGAGAGAGAGAGAGAGAGAGAGAGAGAGAGAGAGAGAGAGAGAGAGAGAGAGAGAGAGAGAGAGAGAGAGAGAGAGAGAGAGAGAGAAAGAGTAACAGTCTACAAGCAAGTTATGTTCTGGAGGAGACTGGAGTAAGCCAAGTGTATATAGTTGTCCCAACTGATTGATATACAATCAACCAATTGCTTGTTCTACTGGGCATCCCATATCCACTTAAAGACCAGCCTCGTTTTGGATTTTAGGTGTTTACAAGTTTAAAACAGGTTTTTTTGCTAGAAAATTACTTAGAACCCCCAAACATTATATATTGTTTTTTTTCTAACATCCTAGAGAATACAATAGCGGTCATTGCAATACTTTTTTTTGCACCGTATTTGCGCAGCGGTCTTCTAAGCGCACTTTTTTTGGAAAAAATTCACTTTTTTGAAAAAAAAAATAAGACAACAGTTTAGTTAGCCCAATTTTTTTTTATATTGTGAAATATAATGTTACGCCAAGTAAATTGATACCCAACATGTCACGCTTCAAAATTGCGCCCGCTCGTGGAATAGCGTCAAACTTTTACCCTTAAAAATCTCCATAGGCGACGTTTAAAAAATTCTACAGATTGCATGTTTTGCGTTACAGAGGAGGTCTAGGGCTAGAATTATTGCTCTCACTCTACCGGTCGCGGCGATACCTCACATGTGTGGTTTGACCACCGTTTTCATATGCGGGCGCTACTCACGTATGCGTTCGCTTCTGCGTGCGAGCTCGTCGGGACAGGGCGCTTTTTTTTTATTATTTATTTTATTTTATTTTATTTATTTTTTCACTGTTTTTTTAAAAAAAAAATTTGGATCACTTTTATTCCTATTACAAGGAATGTAAACATCCCTTGTAATAGAAAAAAGCATGACAGGTCCTCTTAAATATGAGATCTGGGGTCAAAAAGTCCTCAGATCTCATATTTAGACTAAAATGCAAAAAAAAAAAAAAAAAAAAAGTCGTTTAAAAAAATGACATTTAAAAAATTTGTGCCTTTAAGAGAGTGGGCGGAGCCGTCGTAATGACGTCGCTCCGGCCGTCACATGGTATGGAGACGGGTGGGCGCCATCTTGGCCTCACTTGTCTCCATACCTCGGCAGGGAAAGGACCCGATCGCCTCCGCCGCTACCGACGGCTCCGGTAAGCGGCGGAGGGTGCGGGAGAGCGGCGGGAGGGGGGGTGGCACCTCTCCCGCCGCCGATAACGGTGATCTCGCGGCGAACCCGCCGCTGAGACCACCATTATCGTTTACAGAATCGCTCACTGTAAAGATGGATATCTCGGTTGTGGCAGCAGCTGCTGCCATTACCGAGATATCCATCTTCAAAAAAATGACGTATATATACAGTGAGCGGGGCTGAAGTGGATATATTCCTATCCCTATCCAAGTTCAAATCCCTCAATAAAAATACAAAACAATCACATGGACTGTTCATTGTCTTAAGAGAGATGAACAGGTAAGTGAATGTTGGGCTGGGCAGGGTGACAGGTGGGCCAAAATAAATAAAATAAATATATCCTGGGGACCACATTAAAACAATTGTCCAAAGTTGGATTTAGTGGGCTTTAATCTTATTTTCAGCAGGCATTTTTAAATATTTTTTTTCAGGCAACAACAAAGACCCTCAATGTCTTTTTTCAGATTCAGTGTCCCAGAGGGGGAATGTAACTGAAATCCAGCCCTTTTTAGATAACATATCATCTGAAAAAGTTTTGAATTCATGCCAATAAAATGCACAGTGCAATATTTAGGCAAATGGTTATCATGTTCAAGAAGGATAGATATGTGCCAAATCAATTTGAAAAGTTTTAGCAGTACTTTAGTTGCGGTAGGAGATCAAGGGGTGTTCCTCCATTGGGCACAGCGTAAGTGTAAATTAACTGGCCTTGGATGAAAGAAGTGACACATACTGGCTCATCTTCAAGGAACCATTGACATGTACAATTATTGCTGGAACCGCTCCAGGGAGTATAATATATTAGAAGTTGCAGAAATAGACTGCGGCAAAACTTAATAAACGAGTATATCTGATAAATGCAGAAAAGTCGAGTAATTAAAAGGGACATTGACATCATTCAGTGAATGCTTCATAAGTATTTCCTTTAGAAAAGGCTAAAAAAGGATTAAAAAGAAAAACAAGAAGATGGTCCATTTACAAATGGGTTGGGTGACAATCTTATGTCTATGAGGTTCCTGCAGATCATTAGTTGAGGTTTCTTGATGGGAATAGTGTTCATACAAGTTAGGAAAGCTTGTTCCCCCCCCATCTACTCTACATAAGCTAATATTGATATAAGCTAATATTAAGCTAATAAGCTTTCTCAAGCTTATCATTCATGTTTAAGAACCCTAATGCCGCGTACACACGATCGGATTTTCCGACGGGAAATGTTGGATGTGAGCTTGTTGGCTAAAAGTACGACCGTGTGTATGCTCCATCGAACATTTGTTGTCGGACTTTCTGGCAACAAATGTTGGCTAGCAGGTTCTCAAATTTTCCGACTTTCCGATCGTGCATACACAAGTCCGTCGCAGAAAAGTCCACGTATGCTCGGAATCAAGTACGAGCTGGAAGAACTCGGTCTTGTAAAACTAGCGTTCAGAATGGAGATATTACATGACTATTGAACTTCCTTTTTATCGGCTCGTCGTACGTCACCACGTTCCCACGTTTGTAATTGTTGGCCAACATTTGTGTGACCGTATGTATGCAAGACAAGTTGGAGCCAACATCCTTCGAACAAAAATCCACGGTTTTGTTGTCGGAAAGTCCGATCGTGTGTACGCGGCATTAGGGTGAGGGGCCTGAGAGTGCACTTCACAGGACACTGTTGCACTGAAACATGCCCAAGTTCAAATGTCCCCCCTCCCCTACTGGTCCCATAATTACCCTCGCCCAGAATGCAACTCGGCGGAACACCTCCACGAGTTGTCTCCGGGATAGAAGAGCATCCATACGCTTCAACACGTTGCCTTTCCAACACTAACCAGTGATAACAGCGACACCCACCGGTCAGCACGGAAACACACACAACGTCAGCCAAGCTGGAACAGAGGCAAACTTAAACCTTCCTAACGAACAAGTTACTAAATTTACCTAACATGCGGTAGATTGCAAATCGACCAGCGCTACGTATTCCCCCCACTACAATAGACGTAGTCCCCAACGTCTGTCCAAAAAAATAGTGACAATGACTCCCAAGCCTCAGAGTAAGCATTTGAGTTTCTTATAACTTTGGATAGACAGAGAGAGAGAAAGGGACAGTGAAAGACACTATAAGACTTATATCTATAAAACATTATGTTTACATCCGCAAACAAAACCACAGTTTGATTGTACATAACCTCACTATCTAACTAGCTGAAAAGCCTCCCAGCTTAATATAAGATCCGATGATCCCTGAAAAGGAAACATAGTTAAACACACATATGTGTATCCTACACAACATTAGGAGCAAAGTCTCATTTAAAAATGAGACTCTCTTCCTATAACCTATACCAAAAAAAAAATATTCTTTAGGAGTCCATCCCTATATAAAATTCTTCTTCTCTCTTTTTTTTTCATGAAACAAAATCCAGCTAGCAAAAGAAAGTCCTTGGATTTAAACACTGAACAGAATATGTAGATCTTGACCATGCAGATCTCTTTACCCTGACGCTAACTAGCTAAATAACTTCAAAGTTCTTTTGCCCATAGTTACCAGTAAAACCGGGGATCTGGCAAGGTCAGTGTCTTTCCCTCTTTATCCACTGTGGTAATAAAATACACAACATTGTCCTTTCCCGGCCTGCAAATTACCACTTTGTCAGCATAGATGTGCCGACCGAAATTCCAATGTTCAAAGCATCCGTTAAAACTTTCATCCATCTTAACAGAACATCCAATCTTTCTGAAGGGCTTAGGTACAGACAAATAGTCCCAAACAGCTTCACTGTACCAAAGTTCCCGATTATTTTCAATCTCCTGCATGATATTCCGGGGCACATAGGGGAACTCCAAACCATACTCTGCCGCCACACGCTTGTTCAATTTCCTCTGTAAGCGGGCAAGTTTTGGCAAAGATCCGTCTCTCCCCATACCAGGCGGTATACAGGAATCCAATGATTTGCTCACCATAGACTGCATCAGGGAGTGCGTGACCAGGATGAGCCTAGCCAGCCCTGTTTTATAAAATTGTGCACTTCCAAACTTGTGGCAACAGTTTTCAGTTCCAATATGATGGTGGCTCTGTGCATAAAGCTGGCACCATAAAGACATGGTTTGATCAATTTAAAATAAAGGAACTCAAGTATCCTGCAAAGAGACCTGATCTCAACCCTACTGAACACCTTTGGCATGAATTGGAAAGCAGATTGAGTCAGGTCTTCTTGAACATTAACAGCCTCACAAATTATCTTTTAGCTAAATGGACACAAATTTTTAGGAACACACTCCAAAATCTTGTGACACATATCAAAATATTCTGATACAGCCCCACCGGGGAGAGGGGGGAGTAGTAGAAACTCCATATTAACGCTCATGGTTGTGGATTAGGATGTCCAAGAAGCCCATATAGATGTATTGGTCAGGTTCAGATGTCCTCAAACTTTTTTGTCATATAGTGTGTGATGTTCTGGGTACATAAAGACCCTTAGAGATATTTCTACATGGAGTTGCACTTTAAGAGTTTAAAGGTTGCCATCTGACTCTACCCCAGATTAGCAGTGATATGGTTCTTGCAACAGAACGTTTAAACTTTTAAAACATATTTTTAGTCAACCTTGAACGCTGTGAATACAAATAAGACAGAACGCTATTTTGTAAAAGATGAGCTGATAATATATCATGGAGCTACAGTGACCCATTAATCATGAAGTTCACGGTCAAGTGGTTTATAAGAGTCGTTGGGTTTTTGGAAAGTGCAGGCATGCATTTTCATTTCAGCATTGTGCGGTCTCAAAACTGTTCTGAAGAGCTCTAAATAGGGCTGCGGCTTAATCCAGAATTAATTTGAATGGCGCAGTAGTTAATTCCATAATGAGATTTGATTACCATTATCTTTGTAAATTATCTCCAAGCATTTCTGTTCTCCTCTTCAGTCCCCGCTTCACAATTACAGAGTTTTATGTTTTCCAAAGACAAAGTCACTTCATTTTTTTTTTCTACCAACTTATTTTCTAAAAATAAATATTGTCGATGAGCAGAAATCTTTACTGCTACATAAAGCAGAAATGCAAACAGTAAAGACATCAATTATTTCATTTTTATGCTTAAAACAGACTTAGACTCAGATGGCATCCTAAATTGAAATTGTCTTGGTGTCAGCAGTGGTAACAACAGTGGTTGAGTACTGGCGCCATTTGACTCTGGCAAGTGCACAATAGGGGAGATTTACCAAAATCGGTGCACACAGAATCTGCAGCAGCTGTGCATAATAACCAATCAGCTTCTAACTTCAGCTTGTTCAATTAACCACTTCCTGCCCATAGGGCATCATATGGGGACCTTAGGTCCTTAAGTTACATAGTTACATAGTAGGTGAGGTTGAAAAAAGACACAAGTCCATCAAGTCCAACCTATGTGTGTGATTATGTGTCAGTATTACATTACATATCCCTGTATATTGCGGTCATTCAGGTGATTATCTAATAGTTTCTTGAAGCTATCAATGCTCCCCGCTGAGACCACCGCCTGTGGAAGGGAATTCCACATCCTTGCCGCTCTTACAGTAAAGAACCCTCTACGTAGTTTAAGGTTAAACCTCTTTTCTTCTAATTGTAATGAGTGGCCACGAGTCTTATTAAACTCTCTTCTGCGAAAAAGTTTTATCCCTATTGTGGGGTCACCAGTACAGTATTTGTAAATTGAAATCATATCCCCTCTCAAGCGTCTCTTCTCCAGAGAGAATAAGTTCAGTGCTCGCAACCTTTCCTCATAACTAAGATCCTCCAGACCCTTTATTAGCTTTGTTGCCCTTCTTTGTACTCGCTCCATTTCCAGTACGTCCCTCCTGAGGACTGGTGCCCAGAACTGGACAGCATACTCCAGGTGCGGGCGGACCAGAGTCTTGTAGAGCGGGAGAATTATCGTTTTATCTCTGCAGTTGATCCCCCTTTTAATGCATGCCAATATTCTGTTTGGTTTATTAGCAGCAGCTTGGCATTGCATGCCATTGCTGAGCCTATCATCCACTAGGACCCCCAAGTCCTTTGCCATCCTAGATTCCCCCAGAGGTTCTCCCCCCAGTGTATAGATTGCATTCATATTTTTGACACCCAAATGCATTATTTTACATTTTTCTACATTGAACCTCATTTGCCATGTAGTCGCCCACCCCATTAATTTATTCAGGTCTTTTTGCAAGATTTCCACATCCTGCGGAGAAGTTATTGCCCTGCTTAGCTTAGTATCGTCTGCAAATACAGAGATGGGACTGTTTATCCCATCCTCCAGGTCGTTTATGAACAAATTAAATAGGATTGGTCCCAGCACAGGACCCTGGGGGACCCCACTACCCACCCCTGACCATTCTGAGTACTCCCCATTTATCACCACCCTCTGAACACGCCCTTGTAGCCAGTTTTCAATCCATGTACTCACCCTATGGTCCATGCCAACGCACCTTATTTTGTACAGTAAACGTTTATGGGGAACTGTGTCAAATGCTTTTGCAAAATCCAGATACACCACGTCTACGGGCCTTCCTTTATCTAGATGGCAACTCACCTCCTCATAGAAGGTTAATAGATTGGTTTGGCAAGAACGATTCTTCATGAATCCATGCTGATTACTGCTAATGATATCATTCTTATTACTAAAATCTTGTATATAGTCCCTTATCATCCCCTCCAAGAGTTTACATACTATTGATGTTAGGCTAACTGGTCTGTAATTCCCAGGGATGTTTTTTGGGCCCTTTTTAAATATTGGTGCTACACTGGCTTTTCTCCAATCAGCTGGTACCATTCCAGTCAATAGACTGTCTGTAAAAATTAGGAACAACGGTCTGGCAATCACCTGACTGAGTTCCCTAAGTACCCTCGGATGCAAGCCATCTGGTCCCGGTGATTTATTAATGTTAAGTTTCTCAAGTCTAATTTTAATTCCGTCCTCTGTTAACCATGTAGGTGCTTCCTGTGTTGTGTCATGAGGGTAAACACTGCAGTTTTGGTTACTGAAGCCCCCCGATTCACTCGTGAAGACTGAGGAGAAGAATAAATTCAATACCTCTGCCATCTCCCCATCCTTTGTAACCAGATGTCCTTCCTCATTCTTTATGGGGCCAATATGGTCTGTCCTCCCTTTTTTACTGTTTACATACTTAAAGAATTTCTTGGGATTTTTTTTGCTCTCCTCCGCTATGTGTCTTTCATGTTCTATCTTAGCCATCCTAATTGCACCCTTACATTTCTTATTGCATTCTTTATAAATTCTGAATGCTGTGGATGATCCCTCAACCTTGTATTTTTTGAAGGCCTTCTCCTTTGCTTTTATATGCATTTTTACATTGGAGTTAAGCCATCCAGGATGTTTGTTCGCTCTTTTAAATTTATTACCCAATGGGATACATTGGCTAATGCCCTTATTTAATATGCTCTTAAAGCAAACCCATCTCTCCTCTGTATTCTTTGTTCCTAATATTTTATCCCAATTTATGCCTTTTAGCCAGGTTTGTAGTTTAGGGAAGTTGGCTCTTTTGAAATTGAGTGTCTTTGTGTTCCCTTCATGTCTCATATTTGTGTGATTTATACTGAAACTAATTGACCTGTGATCGCTGTTACCTAAATTGCCCCGTATTTCCACATCTGTTATCAGGTCTGTATTGTTGGTAATCAGTAGATCTAGTAATGTTTTATTTCTAGTTGGTGCGTCTACCATCTGACCCATAAAATTGTCCTGCAAGACATTAAGGAACTGGCGAGCCTTAAATGAATGTGCGGTTCCCTCCGCCCAGTCTATGTCTGGATAATTAAAATCCCCCATTATGATAACACTTCCCATCCTTGCTGCTAATCCAATTTGTGATAGGAGATCCGTCTCCACTTCCTCCCTCAGGTTAGGGGGCCTATAGCATACTCCCAGTATTATTTTCCCCTTAGCTTCATCCCTTTGGAGCTCTACCCATAAAGATTCCACCTCCTCCCTAGCCCCCTCAGTGATGTCATCTCTCACATTCACTTGTACATTATTCTTGATATATAGGCATACCCCTCCCCCTTTTTTACCCTTTCTATCCTTGCGGTATAGGGTATACCCTTGAATGTTTGCCAGCCAATCATGAGAGCTGTTGAACCAGGTCTCTGAAATTCCCACAAAATCCAAATCCTCCTTGTACAACAGTATCTCTAGTTCACCCATCTTGTCCGCCAGGCTCCTGGCATTGGTGAACATGCCACATAGTTTAGACCGGTTGCATATTGTCCTCGTATTGGGTGTTTCAAGATTGCAACTTGAACTTGCTACTATACTCACCTTGCGTTTTTGTGCTTTGGTTAACCTACCACTAATGCCCCCAATACTACCCTCTGGAGTATCTTCCGCGCTGGCTATCACTGTCTCTGGACCCTCCCCCCCATCGCCTAGTTTAAAAACCCCTCTAACTTTTTGGCCATCTTCATTCCCAGCAGATCTGCACCCTCCTCATTTAGGTGCAGTCCGTCCCTTCTATAGTACCGGTTACCGACTGAGAAGTCGGCCCAGTCCTCCAGGAACCCAAACCCCTCCTTACTACACCAGCTCTTCAGCCACTTGTTTACTTCCCTAATCTCCCTCTGCCTCTCTGGTGTGGCTCGATGTACCGGTAGTATTCCTGAGAACACTACCTTGGAGGTCCTTTTCCTCAATTTAGCTCCTAAGTCCCTAAAATCGTTCTTTAGGACACTCCATCTGCCTCTGACTTTGTCATTGGTGCCAACGTGCACCATGACAGCCGGGTCTTCCCCAGCCCCTCCCAGTAATCTGTCCACAAGATCCGTGATGTGCCGAACCCGAGCGCCCGGTAGACAACATACTGTTCGGCGCTTCAGGTCTTGGTTACAGATTGCCCTCTCTGTCCTTCTAAGAATTGAGTCCCCTACCACCAGAATCTGTCTTTCCTTTCCCTTTGCTGCCCCCCCACTCTCACTGGAGGAGTTCTTCCCCTGGCAGCTAGGAGAGTCCCTCAACTCCAGCAGTGCTGGTCCCTGACTGGTTACACCAATGTCACTCAATGGAGCATACTTATTGGGATGCTCCAGTCCTGGATCGGCCTCCCTGGCACTTCCCCCTCTACCCCTCCTGACTGTCACCCATCTACTCTTTGCTAGTGCCTGCACCTCTTTGTCTCCACCCGCCTCTGTGCTGGCCCCTGCCGGCACCTGCCGTGTACGTTCCTGGCTCACCTTTAGTATGGAGGGACTTCTCAGTGCTGACAGTTGCTTCCCCAGATTCAGAACCTGGGCTTCCAGGGAAACAATGTGCTTACATTTTGCACAGCAGTATTCACCCTCAATCGGATGATCAAGGAACGCATACATGCGGCAAGATGTACAAAGAGTCGCCTCTCCACACCTGCCGTGCATCGTACCTATTAAATTTAGTGAGGATTTGGGGATTTTACCCTGTCCAAATTACCTAACAACTAGCTTCCTGGCACTAATACTCAAGACAATACACAGGTACACGACAAGACAATACACAGGTACACAATACACAAGTACTAACGATCCACACACACTACTCAGACAACACTCAGATACTCACACTACACAGGTACTATGACCCCTGTTATAACCTCCTGTTTTAAACTCTTGTTTATAACTCCCACTTAATCCAGCTCCACTTACACCAAGCTCCACAGCTTCAAACTGAGCACGCTCAACTGAGTCCTACAACAAGTTAAATAGGCACCTGGGAGCAAGTAACCACACCCTTAATTGATAGACTGATGAAACAGAAAGAAAAAAAAAAAATAAGCTATTTAAAAAGTGACAGAAAAAGGCAAGTTAAAAACTAAAAGGAAAAGTCCCCAAAATGCAACCCAGCAAACACCAACAGACAGCAGCAATACACACACCAACAGACAGCAGCAATACACACACCAACAGACAGCAGCAATACACACACCAGCAGACAGCAGCAATACACACACCAGCAGACAGCAAACACCAACAGACAGCAAGACTTGTATACTCTAACTCTTGTTTAAGTTGAAGTGGTAATATCTGAATAATGGGTGCAGCTACAGGCATCATTCAGATAGCTTTCTTTTCAGCCCGCGATTCCTTCACATGTAAAAGCCATCTTAGCGGCTATTCAGCCATTGGATTGCTTTGACAGGCAGTGGAAGGGGACGTCCCCTGCCTCCCAACGCGCTTCGGTGCCTTTCCAGGCTCTCCTGTGTGATCAGGAACCCGGGTTGCTGATCCGGCGGCAGCACCAGATTACCATAGAGCTTTTTTTTTTTTTTCAATTCAAATGCGGCAAAGTGAACAAACAAAAGAAAAATCTTCATCAAATGATTACAATGACTATTTAAAATCAGCTTTGGCTTAATTAAAACAACATTATTTCGAAATGGTACTCGATGTGTTAATAACACACACAGACTTTTATTTCAGAAACATGTTTACAGTTCGAATTCGACTGGAATTCAATGTAAAATTAGATTTGATTTCAATTCGAGTTTTGTAAATTCAGACGAGTTTCGTTACGTTATTCGGAGCAATTGGTAAACGTTGTTTATACTGTAATTCAGGTATTCGGATTTCTCTGAATCTCCGAATAATGAAAAATCTGTCTGAATATTTATTCGGAATCAAACGAACTGGACATGTCTAATAGAAGCCCAGGTTGCTTTGATAGCGGCCTTCAGCTCATCTGCATTGTTGGGTCTGGAGACTCTCATCTTCCTCTTGACAATACCCCACAGATTCTCCATGGGGTTTAGGTCAGGTGAGTTTCTGGCAAATCAAGCACAGTGATACCATGCTCATTAAACCAGATATTGGTACTTTTGGCAGTGTGGGCAGGTGCCAAGTCCTGCTGGAAAATGAAATCAGCATCTCCATAAAGCTGATCAGCAGAGGGAAGCATGAAGTGCCCTTGAATTTCCTGGTAGAGGGCTGCGCTGACTTTGGACTTGATAAAACACAGTGGACCAACACCAGCAGATGACATGGCTCCCCAAAGCATCACTGACTGTGGAAGCTTCACACTGGACCTCATGCAACTTGGATTCTGTGCCTCTCCACTACCTCCTGCAGACTCTGGGATCTTGATTTCCAAATGAAGTTTAACATTTACTTTCATCCAAAAAGAGAACTTTGGACCACTGAGCAACAGTCCAGTCCTTTTTCTCCTGAGCCCAGGTAAGACGCTTCTGACGTTGTCTCTGGTTCAGGAGTGGTTTGACACAAGGAATACGACAGTTGTAGCCCATGTCCTGGATATGTCTGTGGTGGCTCTTGAAGCACTGACACCAGCCGTAGTCCACTCTTTGTGAATTTCCCCCAAGTTCTTCAATGGCCTTTGCTTCACAATCCTCTCAAGGCTGCGGTTATCCCTGTTGCTTGTGCAGCTTTTTCTAGGGACGTAATAAACTGCATATTGGGATGATGGGATGATTGGATTATTGGCTGCAATACTGAGAACTCTCACTAGATGTCAGTGTACTATATACACATATATATGGTAATGACTCAAAATATGTTGAGAAACAACAGTCATTACCATATATATGTGTATATAGTACACTGACATCTAGTGGGAGTTCTCAGTATTGCAGCCAATAATCCAATCATCCCATCATCCCAATATGCAGTTTAGTATGTCCCTTTTTTCTACCACACTTTTTCCTTCCACTTAACTTTCCATTTATATGCTTGGATACAGCACTCTGTGAACAGCCAGCTTCTTTAGCAATGACCTTTTGTGACTTACCCTCCTTGTGGAGGCTGTCAATGACTGTCTTCCGGGCAAGTGTTACCTACTGAACCAGACTGGGAGACAATTGAAAGGTTCAGGAAATCTTTAAAGGAATTTTGAGTTAATTAGCTGATTAGAGTGTCACACCATAAGTCTACAATATTGACATTTTTCACAATATTCTAATTTTCTGAGATACTGAATGTTGGGTTTTCACTAACTGTAAGCCATACTCATCAAAATTTAAAAAGAAAGAAATGCTTGAAATATATCACTCTGTGTGTAATTAATCTATATAATATACGAGTTTCACTTTTTGAATTGAATTACTGAAATAAATGAACTTTTTGATGATATAACAATTTTTTGAGCTGCACCTGTATATGCTGAAAACCTTCACTCATTAAATGCCAGAACTACTGGCACCGAAAGCTCTTTCAGTTAACTATAGCAATCGAGCTGCCATTGCTTTATATTAATATTTGAGCATAGCTTGCTATTACCTTACCTTCTATTAAATGTGAACTACCAGCAGATATAAAAGAAAAAAAAATGCGGCTTTGTAATAATTGATACATCATTAAATGTATTTTAAACGCAAGCAGTGTAATTGGCTGCATTTGACCTGGTGTCAGCCTCTTGCACTCCCTGTACAGCAGAGCTCAGACTGGAAGAGAGAAGCATTGCAAGGAGCCAATCAGTTCATGTGATGACAAGGAACATGCTGATAGGAAGAGAAAGCAGAGTGACAGAGAGATGACTCATCACTGTTTTGCTTTTCCTTTCAACGTCCAGTCATAGGCTGGGGCAGGTCCAGGATAAGTGGCGGATGGTGTTTTTTTGTTTGGGGGGGGCGGCAAACAACCACCCCCCCGGCACTTCAAACCCCTCACCTCCCCCCCATGCTGTCTGCTGGTCGGTCAACCGGCACTTACCCCATCTAGGCAGCGGGCATCTGCGGGGATCCGAGGAGTGGCAAGGATCAGGGCACCATGCAGTGGCGAGGATCGGGCATCCGAGGAGCGTTGGGTATCGGACATCTGAGGAGCTGCAGGGATCTGGGAGCCAGGCAGTGGCGAGGTTTGGGCATCTGAGGAGCAGCGGGGATCGGGCATCCGAGGAGCGGCGGGAATAGGGGGAACCAGGCAGTGGCGAGGTTCGGGCATCCGAGGAATGGCAGGGATCTGGGCACCAGGGAGCGGCGAGGATCGGGCATCGGCGGGCAACCAGGCATCGGCCAACGGCTCTTCTTTTACTTGCTTTCGTTGTGCGTCACCTCCCCTCTTCGTCCAATAGGAGTGCCTGTCCTTTCAGCCAATCGGGTAACGGATATTAGACTCGTTTCCTGATTGGCCGGGAGGAGGATGAGTGTTGCAACAGCGAATATTCATTCGCTGTTGCAACACTCCTGGGTGGGCTCCGGACGCAATGCTCTGCACCCCGAGCCCACCCTATTTTGAAGCCTATTAGAGCCTCTGGCTTTAATCAGTGCTTCAAAAAACATCCCCCGCCATAGTAATTCATGCGCCCGGCATTCTTAAATGGATAGGGTGGGGCGCCCGTGCACCCACAATGGACGGGCCGCCCCTGTCCAGGATGACCTGGGCTCAGGGGAAGTGAGTTGAATGATTCTAGCTGAGGACACCTAGTGGTAGAAAAAAAAGTTCTACTGGGAAAATCTCTGTATTTAAGGTGGTTGTAAACCCTTACAGACCACTTTGACCTACAGGTAAGCCTAGATTAAGGCTTACCTGTAGGTCCAAGAAATATCTCCTAACCCTACACAGTTTAGGAGATATTTGCAAAAAGACAGGCACCGCTGTCTACGACGCATGCGCCGTAGACAGCGGCACGCAGGCGCACTGAGTATGCCGCTAACTGCGATACGCCGTTAGTGGCGGCTCCCGTGCGCATGCACAGGAGTGACATCATCGCGGCTCCGGCCAATCACAAGCGCTGGAGCCAGGATACGCGGAAAGAAGATGGACGCTCCATAGCAAAGGGGACAGCGGTGACATCTCTGGTATAATGGTGCAAGAATCTGTGGGGTTAGGGAAGTTACCCAGTAAAAACACACACACCATACAAAAAAATCCTTTACTAAAAAAGGAGGAACAAGGGGAACATCGAACAGCTAGAGTTTGGGACAGAACCCAAAGCTCATCCCCAGTCACTATATGTGGGACTTTGAAGGCAGATAGCAAGGGGGGTTCTCGTTTGCAATCAGTTGGAGCTTAGCTAGCACTGAACATATTCTTGTACTCCAAATCCTAACCTTTTTGTTTTTCCATGTTTAACCACTTCAATACCGGGCACTTCCACCCCCTTCCTGCCCAGACCATTTTTCAGCTTTCAGCGCTGTCGCATTTTGAATGACAATTGCCCGCTTATGCAACACTGGACCCAAATTAATTTTTAATAATTTTCTTCACACAAATAGAGCTTTCTTTTGATTGTATTTAATCACTGCTGGGTTTTTTATTTTTTACTAAAAAAGACCGAAAATTTTGAAAAAAAAAAAAGTAGTTTTTCTTAGTTTCTGTCAGTAAATTTTCTAAATAAGTAATTTTTCTCCTTCACTGATGTGCGCTGATGAGGCTGCACTGATGAGCACTGATAGGCGGCACTTACGGGGACTGATTAGGTGGCACTGATGTGGAGGCACTGATGAGCACTGATAGGTGGCACTGGTGGGCACTGATAGGTGGCACTGATATGCGGCACTGATGAGCACTGATAGGCGGCACTGGTGGGCACTGATAAGCTGCACGGATAGGCAGCACTGAAGGGTGGCACTGATGGACACTGATGGGTGGCACTGATAGGCTATACTGACTGGCATCACTGATGGGCACTGATTGGTGGCACTAATGGGCACTGCTGGGGCTTTCCTGTAATCAGGGCACTGATGATTAGTGCCCTGATTACCTGCCCTGCTCCCCCCTGCGAGGACTCTGTCAGTGTGAGGCATCAGAGCCGATTAACGGCACTTCCGCATTTACATGTGACCTGCTGTGATTGGACACAGCCAATCACATGGTTAAAGAGCCGTGTCATTGGCTCTTTACAGAGATCGGGGTCGCGCCGTGTCCTAGGAACACGGCGTCCCTATGATCGCCGTGCTGCACGCTCCTGCAGGCGCATGAGAGCAGCCAATCTGGGGCATCGTCATATGAAACTAAGGCAATGAGACAGTGCCCTGTACCTGATGGGAAACTAAAATGACAAGGCCGGCCTCTCTTGTATCTCCCGTCCGGGCTCCACTGAGAGTGGAACAGAAGGTACCGAGGGACAGGAGGACTACGAGTCCAAACTGATGTTGATAGGAGAACTTGCAGCAGGAGATGCGATCCCAAGGCTGGCAGATAATCAGGACAGGAACATCTGAGGAGCTGCAGGGATCTGGGAGCCAGGCAGTGGCGAGGTTTGGGCATCTGAGGAGCAGCGGGGATCGGGCATCCGAGGAGCTGTGCACAGAAGCCAAGCCGAGTTTAAAGGGGCACTGCAGTCCAAGACATGTGGCTTGTCAGGGCTCTCAGAAGACTTGAGGCAGGAACACTCAGCATTGCGCAGAGCTGGTAGACAAGGCAGCCAGGCAGGCACTCGAGCAGGATGGGAAACCAGGATTGGAGACAGGTGCGAGGTCAAAGGAATAGGCAGGGTCATCAACGGGCGGGCAGAAAAGTGTCAAATCATAAGCAGAGCCCAAGTCAGGAACAAAGCATGCGTGCGCCTAGCCGCTGTTCTACAGGAAATGTCACACGCATGCGCATTCCTGTGTGCCAGACGTCTGAGGAGGAACAATAAGTTGGTAAACCAGGAAAATGATTAAGAAGACTTGTTTTATAATATGGCTTGCATTTCAGTAACTTGGTGGTGGATACTAGATTATATCTGTGGTACACTGCTGGCAATATGTCCCTGAGAAAGGTATACTGTAGGAAGCCTCCTTATCTCCAATATCTTAGCTATGTGTATATGAGTTATCAGGTTCTGTCTGATATCTTCAGCTTCCATTGTGCCCTTGCTGGGTGTCTCATGCGTCCCTATACCTTTAAGGAGTGGTGGGCTTCCTCCAGGCAGACCTGCCCTTAATCTATCAAACTTCTATATATTTGCTCCAAATTGGGAGACTATAGAAATTATAGAGTTAGGACCGCAGTAAACTGGGGTGCCTTGACATGGCTGTTGCGGCCTACACATATGTTTGCAAATGTGTGCGACTAAACCCCTTGATTTTACCAGGAGCTGTTAGACGGTCTTGTTTCAGGCTAGCTGGTAAGTGAGCTGGGAATTTTTGTTTGTACTCCTATGGCAAGGCCTATCTCAAGCAGCAGTTACACCCCTCTTTTAGCAAACGGCCACTAGTGGCTGGAGTGAAGCTTAGGAAGCACCATGTCCCAGATGCTCCAGTGAGCTTCTTTATCTTTATCCACTTCCCACTCCACCTGTTCTCGCCGCTCATCCTCGATCAGGGTAAAGAGCCAATGAAAATGGCTCTTCGCCACATGACCGGCTATGTCAAATCACAGCCAGTCACATGCACTGTTTTCGTGCATGCAGCATGGCAATCGGGGATGAGGCCTGTCACTCTGACACAGCCCATCCCCGGTCAGTGTAAAGAGCCAATAAAATTGGCTCTTTACCACGTGACCAGCTGTGTCCGATCACAGCCGGTCACAAATTTGAACAAACCGCGGTAACTAGCTGTTACGGATCACAGTACACACCAATACACACCGATTTCCCCTAAAAAAAGAGTACCTGTCACACAGCCTGTCTGAGTACCTGTCACCAGCTCATCAGAGTACTCGAGTACCTCTCACCAACTCATTAGGGTACCCCAGTAGCTATCATTAGCCCATCAGAGTACCTGTCACCAGCCCATCAGAGTATCCGAGTACCTGTCAACGGCCCATCAGAGTATCCGAGTACCTGTCACCAGCCCATCAGAGTACCCGAGTACCTGTCACCAGCCCATCAGAGTACCCGAGTACCTGTCACCAACCCATTAGGGTACCTGAGCACCTGTCACCAGCCCATCAGAGTACCCGAGTACCTGTCACCAGCCCATCAGAGTACCCGAGTACCTGTCACCAACCCATTAGGGTACCTGAGCACCTGTCACCAGCCCATCAGAGTACCCGAGTACCTGTCACCAGCCCATCAGAGTACCCGAGTACCTGTCACCAACCCATTAGGGTACCTGAGCACCTGTCACCAGCCCATCAGAGTACCCGAGTACCTGTCACCAGCCCATCAGAGTACCCAAGTAACTGTCACCAGCCCATTAGGGTACCTGAGCACCTGTCACCAGCCCATCAGAGTACCCGAGTAACTGTCACCAGCCCATTAGAGTACCTGAGCACCTGTCACCAGCCCATCAGAGTACCCGAGTACCTGTCACCAACCCATTAGGGTACCTGAGCACCTGTCACCAGCCCATCAGAGTACCTGTCACCAGCCCATCAGAGTATCTGAGTACCTGTCAACGGCCCATCAGAGTACCCAAGTACCTGTCACCAGCCCATCAGAATACCTGAGCACCTGTCACCAGCCCATCAGAGTACCTGTCACCAGCCCATCAGAGTATCTGATTACCTGTCACCAGCCCATAAAAGTACCCAAGTACCTGTCACCAGCTCATCAGAGTACCAGAGTACCTGTGTCCAACCCATTAGACTACCCAAGTACCTATCTGCAGCCGATCAGAGTACCCGAGTACCTGTCACCAGCCCATCAGACTACCCAAGTACCTGTCTCCAGCCCATCAGAGTACCTGAGTACCTGTCTCTAGCCCATCCAGAGTACCCGAGTACCTATCTGTAGCCTATCATTGTCCTGGTGCTCCAGGGCCTTTAAAAGTGTGATAAGTAGGAATGAAATTAGATGTGTAATTTATGCTCCTAGAATGCCTGACGGTGCTCCCTGCATGTTCGGCCTCTGTATGTGACCAGGCTGTGAAAATGATTCATACATGTGGTATAGCCATACTCAGGAGGAGTAGCAGAATGTATTTTGGGGTGTAATTTTTGCTATGTACATGCTATGTGTTAGAAATATATTATAAATTGACAACTTTGTGTAAAAAAAAATACGTTCATTTTCTTTCCACATTTTCCAAAAACTGATATGTTCAAAAGACTCATAATGCCTCATAGAATATACGTTGGAGTGTTTGCTTTCCAAAATTGGGTTATTTTGTGGATATTTCCATTGTCCTGGTGCTCCAGGACCTTCAAAAGTGAAAAGTGAAATACATTTCTTAATTTTTCCAAGAATTGTGGGAAAAAATTACAACTTCAAAAAACTCACCATGCCTCTTACTAAATACCTTGGACTGTCTACTTTCCAAAAAGGAGTCATTTAGGGGCTATTTGTACTGTCCTGACATTTCAGGGCCCCAATAAATGAGATAGGCCATCAGTACGTCAGGTGTGATCAGATGTGATCAATTTTCAATGATTTGCTTGTAGACTTTCTAACTTTCACACAGACCTAGGCTGGGTTCACACTATCTTCGCATGCGGCTCACAGCAGGGGTCCGGTGCGTCCCTGTTCACCGTTTCAGGTCCAATTTCAGCCCGAACTTTTGGCTGAATTGGGACCTGAAACTAACCAAAAGACGCACAGGGCTCCGGAGCCGCAGCAGAGATATGTAAACCTGCTCCATAGAGAGCCGGCCGAAATCTCCTGCTATGTTGAGGTGGTGTACTGGCAGAGGGGGCTGGGAGTGTAAGACCTGTTAGAAGTATGGTGGGGCAAGTTGTGTCTAGTGGGCACAGAAGCCTCATTTTCTGCTGCAAAGTTAGTGTTGCATACTAACGAGTTAGTAAGTCAGTTGACAGTAGATTTCAGAACATCTAGAGCTGCACTCACCATCAGCTTGTAGGCAGATGCGGTCTATTTTCTCCACTGCAGGTGGCACTCAACCGCAGTGGCAGAGGGAGTCAAGAGGAACATGGTTCCTTCATGGCTTTGACTCTGGTGGCCATCTTGGGTCAGGCAGTCTATTTAAGATCCAGGCTTTTGAGTTTGTCATGCATTTAGCATCTGGGTGGTGTAGGGACAGGTCACCCATCTGTCAGGGACCTTAATAGTGGCAGGGAAAGGTTCCTGGGTGAGTAGGGAAAGACAAGGGATCCGCCACTTCTCCTGGAAACCTGCCCGCTTGGGCTCGGACCAGCCAGGCCACATTCCACCTCATAAGACAGGCGCTGTCAGTTCGGCTGAGATCTGCTCTGCTATAATCTGCTGTTAACCTGTGAGTGTTTCCGGTTGAGCTGCCTTCCGCTTGTTGCTTATAACAATTCTGAATGCAATACAAGTTCTACTTGCAACTGGACTGAGTGAGGTACTGCCGCCGCATCACTCTGCACCCTCCCACAATGTAATTTGGGAACCAGATTTGACTGATGATAGATGAGTAAAAGGAAAAGAACTGGCCTACTCTCACCTCTCTGCAGGTGACAATAAAAAGAAAGAGAACCCATAAATGGTGTTCATTGGTATTGCTTCCTTTTTACGCTCTGTGACAGCCTGATGGTGAATAGGGGCCTGGTCCTCTCTGCTGAATGGGGAGTTTACTTACACTCCCTGGCCACTTTATTGGGTACACCTTGCTAGTACCGGGTTGGACCTCCTTTTGCCTTCAGAACTACTCCTCAAGCTTCACCCCTGCTGACCGGCTCAGTCCCTGGCTTGACACACAAGGCTGCTCTGCAAGCATCACCTCCGCTCGTTGGGTCCCTGACTTGAGACGTGAGAATTGCTGCTCTGGTACTTGCTGCAGTTACTCACTGTGGTCTCTGGTAAAGGTGGTTGGTTCCTTGGCGACAGCTCCCCTTCTACCTCTAACCACGACAGGTTCTCCGGCCAGCAGGACTGACCCTGCGCTGCCCTCTTGCTTCTGGATAGGCCCTCACACAGCCTAGCAGCCAGACGCCCCTGGGATATGCCCAATCTCTGGCCTAGCAGCCCAAGGCAGATGACACACGTCCACCCAGACAGCTGTCCAGGTGGCACAGAACACAGATCACCTGACTCCACCCAAATATATAGGTGCTCCGAGCAGGCCAAAGGACTCAAAAAAACCCCTGCCCATTGGCTGAGATACCCCAAATACCCATAACCTGACCTTGCGTTGCCCTTCTCATCTCTAGTACCACCAAGTACCCGGCCATCTAGTGATAGAAGAGAAATGTGCAACAAGGCCAAACTTAGGGAGAAATCAATAGATCTCTATCAATCAACCAGGATAACTACTCCTGGCAAGTAAATTTGTGAGGAGCTCCCTGCCTAAGCTACAGGGTGCTACAACTGTATGAGGATAGGTCTCATTTGTCGAATAGGCCAACTTACCCGTATCCCGAACAAAGTGTGTCAGTTGTAAAATTTAGGAACGGAAGAGACCAGTTCTGATTTCCAGAAAACAGACACGGAGCAGAGAGACTTGTAGATTTTATTGCAAATAAAAAGTCTATATTCTCCCAAGACTCAGCTTTGAAAAGTAGAAGATCTAATTGGGCAGTGTGGGAATAAATGCTTCTAATATCCTCTGATTATTTCGAATCACAGTTCTGCCCGCCCAGGAGAGGCGACTTCACATTTATTTTCATTAGATAAAAAGAAGATTGCTTCTTCAAAGGTTTTTGTAAAATAAAGCCTGTACCATGAACAGAGAGCTATATTAAAATTCTTATGGAATGAATACCTCATTTTCACTAATTAGCCTTCAGATCTGTGATGTATTAATAATCTGTGATAGCTAGTTAAATGCGGAATAATTTATTGGAGCCTACTTTACTTTAAAATACCCAAAAAGACATGAGAAATTAAAGAGCTCTCACCTTGTACATGGGAGGCATGATATAGGGCAAAGTGACAGTGCCTCTGCTAAGGGCCCCCTGACTCTCTCTTTTATTCACTTTGTCTACTGTCAGGGCCTGGAGCAGACTCAGGGACCTCTGCTGTGTCTGATAGTAACGCTTCTCGCTAAGCCACCTGGGATGCTGGACAACTCATTGGGCAATTCCTTGAATGATCCTGACTTGAACTTGGAACCCTTTGCTCCTCTCATGAACTTCCTGGTTTAAGCCATGCCTCTGCACTTCCTGTTTGCCAGATTATTGTGCTCTCTCCAGCCAATATCGTGCTCTTGTCACTCCAGCTGCCATCCGTACCACTTGTTATCAAACTTTAGCTTGTTCCTCAACTACCCTTCTGCTTGATCCCATTCTGCAACCACTTGTTGCTAACCTTTGGCTTGTTTGCTGATTATGCTTCTGCTTGATCCCAACCTGCTTTATCTGCTACTGGATTCCAGCTTGCTCACCTCCTGGTGGGATGAACCTGAAGACTGTGATCTGGTACTGGTACTAACACACAGCGAAGCCCATCTCCACCATTGGGAGCTCTGGTGAATACCTGTTAGTACTTAGGCCCTGCACTTTGGGTGAGCCCAGGTCATCCGCCTGGGTGACTTACTTGTATACCTGTCCTGGTGGTCAGTGGGAGCCTCTCTTCTGCTACAGCTACTGGACTCCGAGCCTGACTCCAGACTTTGACACCTACTCTTCCATGCAGTTCCTTCTACAGTCACAGCTGTTGACACTACTCTGCACTTCCAGATATGAGGACGCAAGTTACCAATGGAATAGCGTCCCCCGAGTCACCTCAGATTTCAGGGCCGGCTGTAACAAAAGAAAGACGATGCCATGGGGGTGTGGGCAATGAGAGTATAAGGTGGTCGAGGGCTAAACCCTTTGCAGAAACATTGTCACCTTGCCCTATATCAAGCCAAACCCAGCTGGCTATCTGCGTCGCTGGCAGAAAACAAAAGAATCCATCTCATCTTACCCTTAAATGAGAAGTATGACTAAAGCTTTTTTTGGCCATACTTCTATGGATCACAGGAGTGCAGCTCGTTCTGCACTCTTTTGACCTGTTTTAAGCTTACAGAGGGCTAAAGCCACCCCTTCCCATCCCCTCCAAAGCCCAGCGCTCCTTTGCACAGTGAAGGGGAGAGCAGAGAGCCGGTGACCGACAGTCCCAGCTCTCTGCTCAGAGTGGAGGGGGAGAACTGATCGATCACCGATGTTTGATTACTCAGTTCTCACTGCAGAGCCGGCAGATGCAGCTTTGGGTAAATGCTGCATCTACCTAGGTAGATGCAAGTAGGTTGAAATGTTTGTTTTTTTACAATCCCAAACTTCTTTTTTAGGCCAAGTCTTTTAGTGAATGCATTCCGTATAATAATCTAATAATATATATATATTTTTTAATGCTTTTATTTAGCCATAAGTTGCATTATACATACCAAGACAACAGTGATGCAAAATACAATTATATAGGAATGCTGGAAATATAAACAACATCAGAGCCACATAATAAACATGTGCACTGCCGAAAAATCTGTTTGTTTTTGTTTCATTCGTTTTTCGGGTCATTCGTTTTCATCGCAATTCAACAATTCGAAATAATAACTAACTAACTAGCTAATAATGCCTCCTCTACGTTACTTAGGAGGATCGAATCCTCTGAGATCCTTTCTAGGGGTATCTCGGATCACGCTCCGGTATCGGTTACTATTCGACTCTCTCATGAGGTGGGTGACAGAGTGTGGAGGCTGTCTAAATACAGGATTATGGACCCTGATATTCAGGAAGAGCTCCCAGAGGCTCTATGCAATTTTTGGCTAAACAATGAAGGTACCACCGGGCCTCTAGTACAATGGGATGCTTTTAAGGCCTGGCTTAGGGGGGAGTATATGACCCGCATTGCAGCCAAGAAGCGTGATTCTGTGCGGTCTCTGAGGGAGCTGGAGGTGCGGACGAAGTTGAAAGAGGAGGAGTATATACAAAACCCGGATCCAAACCACTATGTGCCCTGGCAAGACTCTCTGAGGGAACTGTCCCTTCTAAGAGTCGAGCTAACTCGGAAATCTATGCTTGATAGTGCACAGAGAGTATTCGAATTCGGAGACAAGAACGGGAGACTATTGGCTTGGTTAGCAAAGGGAGGGCATGGTGTCACCCATATTGGAAGGGTGAAGGCGCTGGATGGTCGGCTATTGACGACCCCAGCGGACATTAATGCAAGGTTCCTTGAGTTTTATCAGAATTTGTACTCAGCGAGAGCGGGATTCAGGGGTGAGGAGCTACTCCAGTATCTGGAAAGGATTCCCTTCCCCTCCCTGATGGATGAGAAGCGTGAAGAGTTAGATAAGGACATTTCATTAGAGGAAGTCCAGGAGGCATTGGGTGCTATGCAGTCTGGGAAATCCCCTGGACCAGACGGCATCCCTATAGAATTCTATGCCACGTAACAAGAACTCCTGGCACCAAGACTTACCTCGCTACTGCTGCGGTCGGCGGAACTGGGATCCCTCCCGGATTCGTTATCCGAAGCAATTGTGGTGTTGGTGCCCAAGCCTGGCAAGGACACGGAAGACTGCGCCTCTTACCGGCCCATTTCCCTCATCAATGCAGATGCTAAACTTTTGGCAAAAATACTGGCCATTAGAATTCGTAAGGTGATGGAGGACCTGGTGCAGATCGATCAGACCGGTTTTATGCTGGGCAAGGGTACCGACATAAACATCCGTCGCTTATTTCTGAATCTAGCTGCTGCCCATGACAATAGAGGAACCAGAGTCATAGCCTCTCTGGATGCAGAAAAGGCTTTCGACTCTGTTGAATGGGAGTACTTATGGGCGGTCATGCAGAAGTTTGGAATAGGCCCTCGTTTCATGCAATGGCTCCGGGTCCTGTATAAGAGTCCTAGGGCAAGAATACGAGTAAATGATACCCTCTCGGATTTTTTTCTCCTCCAGAGGGGCACTCGGCAAGGCTGCCCCCTTTCCCCCAGCTTGTTTGCACTTGCCCTGGAACCCCTGGCGAATCCGGGAATCCAGCCGTATAGTGGGACTCAGGATTGGCCCTCTGGAGGAGAAAATATCATTGTACGCTGACGATACCCTACTTTACCTGCAGGATGCCGGGCCCTCATTGGAGGCGGCTCTGGAGGCCTTTGACGAGTTTGGGCAATTCTCGGGGATACATATAAACTGGTCCAAATCAGTCCTTTTCCCTTTAGATAAGCGGGCAAAGGAGCTGGCTCCTCAGACAGCATTGAGATGGGTGGAAGAATTTACGTACCTAGGTATAAAGATTGCTAGAGAACCCCAGGCATATCAGCGCCTAAACCTCCTTCCAATAGTCGCGCAACTAAAAGAGCACTGTTCCCGATGGGCTAATCTGCCCCTAAATCTCCTTGGGAGGATCAATGTCTTGAAAATGATATACCTGCCCAAGCTCAATTATATATTCCGAAACTGCCCAACGTGGATACCCCAAATCTTTTTTTAAAATCTGGATACGTGTATTGGCTCCTTTCTATGGAGGGGATCGTCTCCACGTATAGCTCGCACTACCTTGCAGCTCCCCGTGAGTTTCGGGGGCCTGGCTTTACCTAACCTGACGGTGTACTACTGGGCGGCTGTCCTGGTCACGGTCAGGTGGTGGTTCAAACAATCTAGAGCTAACGCAGCGGTGTGTCTTGAGGCGGCTATCGTGGGATCCCTTACTGAACTAAGCAACCTGGCCTACCGCGGGACGTCGTCGTATCCCTCCTTGCCCGTTCCCACTGAAACTACCATAAGAGTCTGGGGAGTGGCTAGGAAAAGGTTCTTAGCTGCCAGCCAGTGGTCTCCATTCTGCCCATTGTGGGGGAACTCCACCCTCCCGCATTTTCGGACCATTCCGGATCCGCAGGTCTGGGCCAGATATGGTATCAAGGTCTTAAAAGATATTATAATGTCAGGATCCCTTATTCCATTCCGTACACTAGCGACTAGGCATAATCTCCCGGGATGGATGTTTTTTAGTTACTATCAGCTGCGCCATGCCTTCCAGGCACAATTTCCGACCCCACCTATTATTCAGGCAGATGCGGTCGAAGAGTTGCTCTCAAAAGAAGCCTTGCACAAACCCTTGTCTACGCTATACTTTACAATACTTAAGAAAGGCTCGCCCAAGATGGAAGCCTTATGGGTTAAGTGGAAGACAGATATTCCGGACCTAGACAGGGAAGCTTGGGAGGAGTGTTTTGATAATGGTCTCCAGGTACTGATCTCCTCTAGGGATAAACTAATCCAGACCAAGTTTTTGCATAGGGTGTACTTCACCCCTCAGAGGCTGCACAGAGCGTTTCCGTCGAGATCCTCGAATTGTCCGAGGTGCCAATCACTGGATAGTGACTATATCCACATGTTTTGGAGCTGTCCTCGACTCTCCAGATATTGGGCTGCTATAGAGGAATTTGTACAGGTCAGACTACAGCTGCAAATTTCCCTATCGCCAGAATTGGCCCTCTTGGGTATCCAAGATGACGAACAGAGACCTCGCTACACCAAAATACTGCTGGCCCTACTGTTATTCTATGCAAAAAAGGTGATTCTGTTAAAGTGGACGTCTAGTCGTCCTCCTACAATAAGAACCTGGGAAGACTCAATTAATGCGGTCATACCGCTCTATAAATTAACTTATATAAGTAGAGGTTGTCCCCAAAAATTCGCCAAAGTCTGGCAACCATGGACTGACCCGATCTGACCCCCCCCCCCTGCTGGGTCTCTGAAGGCTGTGGAGCTGGGCAGGTCTTTGTGGTGTGTGAAGGGTATGTTGACCCCCTACCCCCCCCCTATGTATTGTGCAATGACTATCTGTATTTTAAGCTGACGTCCCCCCCCTCCCCCCCCCCCACTGCCTGGTAACACCAAACCATACAACATTTAAATGCTGAGCTAATAACGTCTACTGTATAATATCTGTACGTTGTATAACTGTACTGTGTATTTGTCACACTATTTTCGTTTTTTTTTACATTCTGTATATCATTTTCTCAAATAAAGACCAACCTTGTTGTTAAAAAACTAGCTAATAATAACCATTAAATTATAGGTATTGGAATTTCCTTTCAAATTTGTCTGTCTGTGAACGTAACAAATACGAATTTATCCGAAGTTACAAATTATTCGAAATAACGAACGCCACATCTAAACAAATGGAACAGAACAAATTAATAATAAATAATAATAATAAAACGTTTTTATTATTATTATTAATTTGTTACATTCCATTCCTTTTCGATGCAACATTCGTTATTTTGGATAATTCGTAACTCTGGATAAATTCATAATCGTTTTTGTAACAAAACGTCCCACACTCCGCTTGAGTGCTTTCGTCATATACCGTTTCCTCCCAGTCTGAATATAGATATCAGATATTCCAACCTCCAACAACCACAACCAGGACAATACTCGTTTGGTTGCTGAACATGGACTGTTTATTAGAACAATACTCGTTTGGTTGCTGAACATGGACTATTTATTGAAAACACAGCTACACAGGTAATACTCTGGACAATCCCTCCTCCCCCTTTGCATTCCGGGCGGGGTAGACTGTCCAATCAGCAGTGAGAGCTGTTGGAGGAATTTGCCCCCACCGATCTCCCAGCTAATCTACATACACATAGAATATCTTTCTAAATGCTTGTAGCTCCCTCAAATGCCAGGGCCCATAGTCGGTTAAGCAAGAGGCTAGCATTCAGTCCCCTCCAAAACCCTCTGTCCTGGGTGAGCCTGTCACAGTTACGTTCACTAACAGCCAAATTTGAAAGGAAAATCCAATACCTATAATTTAATGGTTATTATTTCGTATTTTCGCATGGTTGCATTTCCGGATTTTCAAATTTTTTGATTTTCGTTCTTATTTTCGGATTTTAATTCTGTAGAATTTTCAGTTTTATTTTCTTATTTTCGGATTTACAAATCTCAGAATTTCCAGATTTTCGAATTTTCGAATTTTCGAATTTCTGAATTTCCGAATTTCCGAATGTATTCAAATTTTAGAATTTTCGGATTTATGAATTTATTTGAAATAAAGAATTTCGATCATAACGAAAGACCTTAAAAAACGAAAAAAAAAAGAAAAAACGAATGAAACGAAAACAAAAATAAACACATTTTTTGACAGTGCACATGTCTAGTATATCATAGCAGTAAGTAAGAAAAAAAAAACTGCAGGAAAAAATTTCCAAACTGAATGGCGTGACATATAAAGGGGGGACAACAGAAGGGGACCAAATGGGAAGGAGGGTTGAGAAAGGGAGAGAGGAAACACACATAGCTGAAAACGACAGGGGCACAAGCCCAAAGTATAGAAAAAAAGAACGTAACAAGAAAAGCTGTGGGGCGAAACTAAGAACCAGAAGAGCGAGTTCTTTCACCCGAAGCCTCATAACAAGTTCCCTGGTGAATCAGCCAGGCTGCGACACCTCCTGTAAGTAAGCATCCGTGAAGACAAAATATTGCCACGAACTCCAAGTGTCACAAAAGGACTCTTCCCGATTATATAGGGTAGCCGTTAGGTCTTCTATGTCCTTGAGTTCATTATCTACCAATATTTTGAGGGACCCACATCTCTCGAAACACGTTGGATGTATCCCATTCCTTATCAATATAGGCTATAAAACTAATTAGAAAGTCATATGACTAATGATTAACATCCCCAACATTATTAGGAGGAACCTAGGACCGAAACACAGTCCCTCTACGCTGCCTTTTCCACATGGGTTTACTCCAAACGAGGGTAAACTTTTTAAACTCTTTTTATTATGATATAAAAAAAATTAATCACTTTTAATAAACTGCAATATCAGCCGACCTGCCAGACAGACTAGTCACATGACACTCTCAGACACGACCAATCACTATTCCTCCTGCCCTCACCGTTTCCAACAAAAATATAAAAAGTACAGAAACTTTTTGAAGACCCCCACGTATAATACCTATAAGGAAATAGTTTTGACCAACACTTGTCCAGCACTACTATACACCATCACATTTTTCTCTGCATGGACAAGGTGACACAGTGTTTAACCACTTCAGCCCCGGAAGATTTGGCTGCTTAATGACCAGGCCATTTTTTGCAATACGGCACTGCGTCGCTTTAACTGACAATTGCGCGGTCGTGCGACGTTGTACCAAAACAAAATTGGCATCCTTTTTTTCCCACAAATAGAGCTTTCTTTTGGTGGTACTTGATCATCTCTGCGGTTTTTATTTTTTTGCGCCATAAACAAAAAAAAGAGCGTCAATTTTGAGAAAAAAAAAAAAACACAATATTTTGTACTTTTTGCTATAATAAATATCCTCAATTTTTTTTTTAAAAAGCAAATTTTTTCCTCAGTTTAGGCCGATACGTATTCTTCTACATAATTTTGGTAATAAAAAATCGCAATAAGCGTATATTGTTTGGTTTGCGCAAAAGTTATAGCGTCTACAAAATAGGGGAAAGATTTATGGCATTTTTATTATTATTATATTTCCTTTTTACTGGTAATGGCGGTGATCAGCAATTTTTATCGGGACTGTGACATTATATCGGACAGATCAGACACTTTTGGCACATTTTTGAGACCATTGGCATTTATACAGCAATCAGTGCTATAAAAAATGCACTGATTACTGTGTAAATGTCACTGGCAGGGAAGGGGTTAACAGTAGGGGGCGATCAAGGGGTTAATTTTGTGTTTTAGGGAGTGATTCTAACTGTGGGGGGAGGGGACTGCCTGAGTGAGGAGAGCGATCGTTGTTCATACTTAGTATGAACAACGATCGCTCTCCTCACCCCTGACAGCACGGAGATCTGTCTGTTTACATTGACAGATCTCCATTCTTTCTCTGCGTGGAGCGATCACGAGTGCCCAGAGGTCGTCGCGTCTGGCGGCGCACACATGCATCGGCTCCGGTGGCGCGGACGCGCCCCCACTAGTGGTCAAAAGGCAACCCGATGTAAGGTAACGCCGTTTCGCCCAGGGGAGCCAACCTGCCGCAGTACAACTGAAGGGGTTAAAGGGTAACAACTCAGTTGTTGAGAACAAAAAAAAAAAACCTCCTCTGGGTGATCAATGTACATTGCAAAGATGGTAACAAACTTTGTAGCAGACTTTTACTTTGTGTTAGGCTCCATGCACACTGGCTTAAAAATCGTTGCTTCTACAGGAGTTTTGTGTTCTGCCTGTAGAAGCAGCTCAATGTTATCAAATGTAAACAAAGCATTTCCCCGTTCTGCCTTGTGACATGACAGAGATCACTGCTTCCTGTCATCGGGAGCAGTGATCGCTGTCATGTCAGTGGTAGCCCATCCCCCTCACAGTTAGAATCACTCCCTAGGACACACTTAACCCCTTGATCGCCCCCTAGTGGTTAACCCCTTCCCTGCCAGTGTCATTTATACAGTAATCAGCGCATTTTTATAGCACTGATCGCTGTAAAATGACAATGGTCCTAAAATAGTGTAAAAAATGTCTGATGTGTTACCTCCCAGGCAACACAGTTAACCCCTTCACCGCCCCCTAGTGTTAACCCCTTCACTGCCAGTGACATTTTTACAGTAATCAATGCATTTTAAATCGCACTGATCGCTGTAATAATGCCAATGGTTCCAAAAATATGTCAAAAGTGTCCAATGTGTCCGCCATAATGTCGCAGTCATGATAAAAATCGCAGATCGCCGCCATTACTAATGAAAAAAAAAATTATGATAAAAATGCCATAAAACTATCCCCTATTTTGTAGACGCTATACTTTTTGCGGAAACCAATCAATATACACTTATTGCGATTTTTTTTTCTACCAAAAATATGTAGAAGAATACATATCGGCCTAAACTAAGGAAAAAATGTGTTTTTTTTTACATATTTTTGTGGGATATTTATTATATCAAAAAGTGAAAAATATTGCTTTTTTTTCAAAACTGACGCTCTTTTTTTTGTTTATAGCTCGAAAAATAAAAACCGCAGAGGTGATCAAATACCACCAAAAGAAAGCTCTATTTGTGGGAAAAAAAGGACGTCAATTGTGTTTGGGTAAATTGTTGCATGTCCGCGCAATTGTCAGTTAAAATGACGCAGTGCCTAATCGCAAAAAATGCTCTGGTCAGGAAGGGGTTAAAATCTTCTGGGGCTGAAGTGATTAAACAAAGTTTTGTGAAGGTTACAGAGACCTTTTAAGGGGGGTCATTAAAATGAAAATCTGTCAATTGTTCATATTTTTCTTCTTCTGAAAGATATAGCCAGTGGTGGAATAATTTTTACCTTGGGTCCCCGGGGCTGTTTTCAGTCTATGGGCCCCCCCACCAGTTTAGAAGGATCAGGTATAAAGGGCAATGTACCGACATTAGAGATTTCATTCTGACAAGGGTTTATTTCTGAAGAATTTGGAACACAGTGTTTACATTTTAAATTGGAACTCATGCAGAGGTAAAGTCGTTGCAAATTACACATGCAATAACAGCAAATCAATACTTCCAGGTACAGGAAGCGGGCTGACTTGCATTTTGAGTATAATCATTTGATAATAATAAAGAAAACCTTTATTAAGAGAAATATAAAGACTGCCATCGATAAACTGAAAAAGAGTCTAAAGCTGACATTAACTTAAAGCGGGGGTCCACCTATCTATCGTTTTTTGTTTTTTTTGAGTTCATTCACAAACTTTTCTTCTCGGCATTACATACTCACATATTGTGTGTAATATGTCCGCCTGTGTCAGATTTCGTCGGAAAGAATAACTTATATTATCCACTGCAGGCGGTTTCCATCTTCATTGTGGGCATTTGAAGCCCACAAGCATTTATTTCCTGGATGTGGTGAATGCTGTGCGCCCAGCATTCACCGCTCGTTCCCGCACATGCTCAGTGGCATCCTGGGAAGCCTGAGACTAGCTCCCAGGAGTCTGGGAGAGGCTAGAAACACGCCTACTCCCATGGGAGGAGAACCAGGAAGTGCAAAGAAGAATAGAAAAATAAAAGGTAATTACGGCGATTTAAATTTTTTTAAACGGCATGTCAGCATCTAGGCAAGGAAGAGAATACATACAGATATTGTTCAAAATTTGGGTGGAACCCCGCTTTAATATAAACAGAACATTTTTAGCACCACCGTAGAAAGAAGCCCTATTCTGCCCTTTTAACACTCTTCCGAAAGATGTTATATAATAAAACACAGGACTTGGTTCATTTGTTAGGACTTACCTTTGTAGCCATGGCACAGCTCTGCGGGTAATGCTAGACCACCCAGTTGTGTGACATTAATATTCGCTAATGTCTTCCTTCTTCTCCTCCCAGCCAATCAGAAAGCGGGTCCTGAGACCTGACTGGCCAGGGAGTCTAATGCCCTGTACACACGATAGGATTTTCCGACAACAAAATCCATGGATTTTTTTCCGAAGGATGTTGGCTCAAACTTGTCTTGCATACACACGGTCACACAAATGTTGTTGGAAATTCCGATCGCCAAGAACGCGGTGACGTACAACACGTACAACGAGCCGAGAAAAATGAAGTTCAATAGCCAGTGCGGCTCTTCTGCTTGATTCCGAGCATGCGTGGAACTTTTGTGCGTGGGACTTGTGTACACACGATCGGAATTTCCGACAACAAGTTTTGTTGTCGGAAAATTTGAGAACCTGCACTCAAACATTTGTTGTCGGAAAATCCTATTGTGTGTACAGGGCATTAGGACTCCTGGCCAATCGGGAGTCAGGACCCACTCCCTATTCAGGCCAGGAGGAGAAGCAACGGCCTCGGCTCTTCCTTCAGCAAGCTGGAGCGAAGAGCAGCATTGGCCTCCTAAGGTAAGGCCACTGATTGCCGCCATCCCTCTCTCGGGGGGGGGGGGGACTGGTCGCTGACGTCAAGGGGGGACACTTATCTCTGCCGTCCGTCCGCGGGGGGGCGGTTGGTGTTGGTGCGAGTTAGGGGGCAGGTTTGTTTGCCCCCCCCAAAAAAAAAAATACCAGCCGCCACTGATTAGCAGCAGGTGTCCTGAACAAGCTTAAAGCAGAGTTCCACTCTAAAAAAAAATTGTTTAACCTTTAAAAAACTCCTTTTAATCTATAAACAAACATTTGGAGGAATTTTTTTTTTTTATATACTTTCCAGAAACGCCCTGTTGCTATGTAGTGCTCGTAATCTGCCACTTCCTGGTCCGCGGAGCTCCTCGTGACTTCCTCCCTCGACTGTGCTCCAGGAGTCTGTGGGCAGTACTGTCATATTGCCATAACAATGGGGTGGGACCTTCCTCCGTCGCCGCCCCTTGTTATGGCAACTTTAGGAACAATCGGCGCTATGGCCGCTAAATCACGCATGTGCGATATCGAGAGGTGCATGCTGATTACCCAGCATGCACCTCTCCAAAACTAATCCAGGAAGCGATCTTGATTGGGCTTCACATGCCCACAATCATGATGGAAACTGAGGCATAAAATATTACAGTAAGAAATGTATATTTTTGATAAATCAATGATGTTAATTGTATACTCGTTTTTGAATTTCATTAGTAATAATGCTAGGATCAAAAAAAAAATTTCAAGGATAAAGGCACCACATCCCAGAGTTAATTAACTATTTTTTGGAGATACACAAAAGGGATGCTTAAGGTGCAGAAAAATGTATCCATATACAAAAGATTATAAAATCATATACATTTTACTTTATTCTATTCTATTTGGAATATGCAGAATAAAATGTATATGATTCTATAATCTTTTATATATGGATACATTTTTTCTGCTCCTTAAACATCCCTTTTGTGTATCTCCAAAAAGTTGATAAAAATAATGTTCTTTAACCACTTCTGGACCGCCCCACGCATATGTACTGTGGCAGGGCGGCCCTTTAGCACCAAAATCACGTACCTGTACATGATTTTGATTTCGGGGTCTGGGGCGCGGGCCTCCAGCGACCAGCTTCTGCTGTGATTGGACACAGCGGGAGCCAATCAGCTGTGACAGAAGACAGAGATCTTGTATTTAGGTTAACCACTTCAGCCCTGGAAGAATTTACCCCCTTCCTGACTGCGTCGCTTTAACTGACGATTGCGCGGTCGTGCGACGTTGCACCCAAACAAAATTGACGTCCTTTTTTCCCCACAAATAGAGCTTTCTTTTGGTGGTATTTGATTGACTCTGTGGTTTTTATTTTTTGCGCTATAAACAAAAAAAGAACGACAATTTTGAGAAAAACACGATATTTTGTACTTTTTGCTATAATAAATAACGCCATTTTTTTTTATTTAAAAAAGCAATTTTTTTCTCAGTTTAGGCCGATATGTATTCTTCTACATATTTTTGGTTAAAAAAAAAATCGCAATAAGCGTTTGTTGATTGGTTTGCGCAAAAGTTATAGCGTCTGCAAAATAGGGGATATATTTATGGCATTTTTATTTTTAGTTTTTTGTTTCCTAGTAATGGCGGCGATCTGCAATTTTTATTGTGACTGCGACATTATGGCGGACACATCGGACACTTTCGACATATTTTTGGAACCATTGGCATTAATACAGCGATCAGTGCGATTTAAAATGCATTGATTACTGTAAAAATGTCACTGGCAGTGAAGGGGTTAACACTAGGGGGCGGTGAAGGGGTTAACTGTGTTGCCTGGGAGGTGATTCTAACTGAAGGGGGAGGGGACTAACTACAGGAAGTGACGGATTGTGGTTCCTAGCTAATAGGAACAAACGATCTGTCACTCCTGTCAGAACAGAACAGGGAAGTGTGTGTTTACATACACTCGTCCCTGTTCTGTGTCTCCTGGTCATGATCGCTCGTGGCCGGCGGTCATCAAGACTGTGGGCCACAAGCATCGGCACCCCCGCAGTGCAGCGCGCGCGCCTGCTATCCGGACCCTGCGAGCCAACGTATAGCTACGTGGTTTCGCGTAGGGGAGCCAACCTGCCGCAGTAAAAAAAAAAAAAAAAGCTGATCCGGAAGCGGTTAAGCAGGAACATGGATCTCTGTCTTCTTACAGTATAAGCACCCCCTCCTACAGCCCCTGATGTTAACCCCTTCCCTGCCAGTGTTTAGTACAGTTACAGTGCATATTATTTAGCACTGATCACTGTATTGGTGTCACTGGTCCCCAAAAAAGTATCAAAAGTGTCACTTAGTGTCCGATTTGTCCGCCACAATGTCACAGTCCCCCTAGAAGGTTGCTGATCGCCTTCATTACTAGTAAAAAACAATGAATTAATAAAAATTTTATAAAAACTTCCGGATGGTGATGACCTTAAAGTGAATAAATCAACACCAAGTTCACTATATGGACCCCTTATATCCATTTAGAATGTATTCCCTCTTCCCAAGAGGGAATACATTCTCTTCCTCTAATCTTTCCTCATAGCTGAGCTCCTCCATGCCTCTTATCAATTTGGTTGCTCTTCTCTGCACTTTCTCCAGTTTCCTGATATCCTTTTTGAGAACTGGTGCCCAAAACTGAACTGCATATTCCAGATGAGGTCTTACTAATGATTTGTACAGGGGGTCATAATTATATCTCTCTCTTTAATCCATTCCTCTCTTAATAAGAAAGGATTTTGCTCGCTTTGGAAACCGCAGTTTGGCATTGCATGTTATTATTGAGCTTATGATCTACTAAAACCCCCAGATCCTTCTCCACTATGGATTCCGCCTATTGTATCCCCTCTAGTATGTATGATGCATGCATATTCTTAGCTCCCAAGTGCATAACTTTACACCTATCAACATTAAACATGATATACAGTAGTACCTTGGATTACGAGCATAATTTGTTCCAGAAGAATGCTTGTAACCCAAAGCACTTGTATATCAAAGCAAATTTTCCCAAAGGAGCCAATGGAAAGTCCGATAATTCGTTCCACAGTGACTGCTGTTGTATGCAGTACCGCATGTGGCCAGAGGTGGGGGGGTGCCGGAGACACTCGGAAACTCAGAGCCGCTTGGATGCACTCAGAGACACTCGGAGGGGCTTGGAGACACTCGGGAACTGAGTGTTTCCGAGTGTCTCCGAGAGGCTCCGAGTGTCACCGGCGCCCCCACACCTCTGGCCAAATGCGGTAGTGCGCACCCCAGAGGCCTAAATCCTGCTTGTCTTGCGAGACAACACTCGCAAACCGAGTCAGGATTTTAAAAAAATAGTAGCTCTTATTGCGAAACGCTCATAAACCGCGTTACTCGCAATTCAAGATATTACTGTAGTACATATATAGTAATTACAGCAATTCCCTGTTAGTGATAGTTAGCCAGATTCACCTGGACTCGTTTATCAATGTTGCAGACCAGGGGTCTCCAAACATTCTCAACAAAGGGCCGGTTTATTGTCCTTCATACTCTATGAGGGCCGGACTGTGGCCAGCGGGAGTGGAAATTTTCCTAAGATCAGTGGGAGTAAACATTTGGTATTAGGGGGAGAAATAGTACCCCATTAGTGGTGTCAGTGGGAGAAATGGTGCCCCATTGTCAGGATCAGATGGCAGAATAGTGTCTCGTATCAGTGGAAAGAATAATGCCCCAAGATCCGGATAAAGGCAAGCAAAGGGCCGCAGTTTGGAGACCACTGTTGTAGACATTTCAACACTAATTTAAGGGGCTTTCTCACTTCAGATGAATGTCAGTAACATACGCAAGCATTTATACCCAACATGGGCAGATCAGTCACCTTAATTCAAAAACGATGGTGTCAGCCAGATAATATTGTCTTGGGATGTTTGAACATTTGAACGCTTATGGAATCACCCTGCTCTAATTAATGTAATCCAATCACTGTGGTGCTATGAAATTTGGGAAAGCATTTAATTGCTTAACCACGTCGCTACCCGGCCATAGACAAATGACGTCCACAGATGGGATCTCCCATCCTGGGTGGACGTCATATGACGGCCTGGGCTTCCCGGCCGCCTAGGGGGCGTGCGCCCCGATTGCCCGTTAACCAGGCCTGTACTGGCCATCAGGACTACAGGGAGTTTCCCGGTGGGCCGATGGCTCAGTGGGCCGGCCCAGTTGTCAGTGTCACTACTCGTCGTCTCTACTCTGAGTCTGTGCCGTGGATGGCGGATGTCACAATTACGCTATTGCTTCGCCTCCGCTCCTCCTGCACACCAGCACCGCTGCCACAACTTCACTCCCCCTAAGGTTACAGCCCCGTCCCGGCGGCGTGACAACACTCGTGGCTGGAGGCGGGATGGGAACATGGGAGGAGCGTATCATGATGAATTTACTGCCACTGGTCATGATAACTGATGAATGAATTTACTAGTGCCACTGCTGGTCATGGTTAATGATGAATGAATGAATGTACTGCACTGCTGGTCATGGTCACTGATGAATGAATGAATGTACTACCACTGCTGGTCATGGTTACTGATGAGTGAATGAATGTACTGCCACTGCTGGTCATGGTCACTGATGATGAATGAATGTACTGCCACTGCTGGTCATGGTCACTGATGATGAATAAATGTATTGCCACTGCTGATCATGGTCACTGATGATGAATGAATATATTGCCGCTGCTGGTCATGGTCACTGATGCATACACATTAAAGTGGGCCCACCCAAAATTAAGTGGGCCAGTCTGGATGAAGTCCAGTGCCAAATTTTTGTCCCAGTCCAGCCCTGCCGTTAACCGGGCCGGACCGTGGATCAGTGTGTGTAAACATACAGATCCACGTCCTGTCAGTTGAGAGGAGACCGATCTGTGTTCCCAGTACAGCGGAACACTGATTGGTCTCCTCCCCTTGTACGTTCCCGCCCCCTACAGTTAGAATCACTCCCCTAGGAAACATATTTAACCCCTTGTGTCCCCCTAGTGGTTAACCCCTTCCCTGCCTGTCACATTTACATCAGTAATCAATGCAATTTTATAGCACGGATCGCTGTATAAATGTGAATGGTCCCAAAAATGTGTCAAAAGTGTCCGATGTGTCCGCCATAATGTCGCAGTCATGAAAAAAAAATCGCGATCGCCGCTATTACTAGTAAAAAAAATAAATAAATATTTATTTTTAAAAATGCCATAAATCTATCCCGTATTTTGTAGACGCTATAACTTTTGCGCAAGCCAATCAATATACGCTTATTGCGATTTTTTTTACCAAAAATATGTAGAAGAATACATATCGGCCTAAACTGAGGAAAAAATGTGTTTTTTTTTTTAAAAAAGTGGGATATTTATTATAGCAAAAAGTAAAAAATATTGTGTTTTTTTCAAAATTGTCGCTCTTCTTTTGTTTATAGTGCAAAAAATAAAAACCGCAGAGGTGATCAAATACCACCAAAAGAAAGCTCTATTTGTGGGGTAAAAAGGACGTCAATTTTTTTTGGGTACAACTTTGCACGACCGCGCAATTGTCGTTTAAAGTGCGACAGCGCTGAAAACTAAAAATTGGCCTGGGAAGGAAGGGGGTGAAAATGCCCGGTATTGAACCGGTTAAAGAAGAACTCTCTTGATTAGTAAAAGACACAATACTGATGCATAAATGCATGTACTGGTACCTTGCTTTGTATCGGCAACCATCCATCAATGTATTTTAGAAGAAAATCTGATCTTTAATGAATGGCTTCCTGTTTCTCTGCCTCTCCCTACAAAGAAGGTCGATTTCTGGGTAGAGCTCAGCTAACATCACCCACTTGTTGCTTCACTGGGATCAGAACCTGAAATAGGCTCCTGAAAAGAGAAAGCTCACACATCTTTATTTTCCCATTCATTGAAGAACGAGGCTCATGTTCCCTGTGCTACTAACTGAGTTTTTTTTTTTACTTGGAACATGAGCTTTGTTTTGACACCCCCCTTTCCCCCTGTATCAGTATTGATGGCGCTGAGCTGGGCTATTTCTTTTGCTCTTACTGGCACTATAGCTGACATACCACCTCCCCTTCATAGCGATGCGCTTGCCTTGGAGACAATGTTAATTTCGTAGACAAAAAAAATGAACGCTAAAATATGTCTAAAACAATTCAGACGACTAAAATACGACTAAAACTAAAATGGCATTTTAGTCAAAAGACTATGACTAAAACTATATCAAAATTTGATGTCAAAATTAACACTGGTTATGTATCATAACAGCTGTCTCTGTAGTCCATGTTAAAACCTTAAAGTGATACTAAAGTCTAGTTTTTTTGGTTAAAAATAATAAACATGTTATACTTACCTGCTCTGTGCAGTGGTTTTGTATGAGCAGCCTACTTCCCTCTATTCTCGGGTCCTTCTTCGGCTCTCCTAGCCCCCTCCCTCCTGTCGAGTACCCTTACAGCAAGCAGCTTGCTATGGGGGCACCTGAGCTGAGCCACATTCAAGAAATAGAGCTGCGGCCCGGCCCCACCCCCTTTCTCTCCTCATTGGCTGACTGACTTTGATTGAGAGCAGCGGGAGCCAATGACGCTGCTGTCTTAGCCAATGAGAAGGGGAATCCTGAGCTGAGACACTCCTGCAACATCGCTGGATCTAGATGGACCTCAGGTAAGTATTAGGGGGGCTGAGGAGGGCTGCTGCACACAGAAGGCGTTTTATGTTAATGCATAGAATGCATTAAGATAAAAAAAAAAAAAAACCTTTTGCTTTTACAACCACCTAAATACCATAAATAATAACATGCTATTAGTTTTTTATTCCAGGGTATATAATGAGTTTGGAAATTCTAGAGAAATGGTTAAATGATGCATTACGATTTATCGAAACCCATTTGATTTTAGCTAAAATGTACTGGAGATTTTAGTTGACCAAAATAGGACTAAAGCACTTCAAATATAAAAGGACAATACAGTTACAATACAATAAAATACAAGAGGATTAAAAGGGCCATGCTCAGAAGAGCTTACAATCTAATAGATGTTAAAAGTAATATTTACTGGACTCTTTCTTCTATGCATTTGCAGATCCTCCTTTGCAGATTGGAAACCACAAAATATTAAAAAGAAAAATGATTATTATTATACAGGATTTATATGGCGCCAACAGTTTGCTCAGCACTTTACAACATGAGGGCACACGGTATAGTTACAATACAAATCAATACAGGAGGAATCAGAGGGCCCTGCTCGTTAGAGCAGTCACAATCTCTTACAATCTAAAAGGGATGCAGAAGATAATAACTGTGGGGGATGAGCTGATGGAGAAAATAAAAGTGCAGTTGTTAGGTGAGGGTAGGATAGGCCTCTCTGGAGAGAAGAAACCCAAAGGGTTCCAGGTGCTGGGTCAATGATACCACAGGTGTATAAGGGAAAAAAAACACTGAATTGTTCCAGATGCTACGAAGAGCGCATGGAGTAGTGACTGGACAGAAAAAAACTCATAAAAAGTCAAACAACACAAAGTACATTTATTGGGCCATAAAAGCATTAGTCATAAAAAATATCAAACAGTCAATAGCGTGTGAGCAGTACCATTACCAGTTTCCCTGGCCAAAGTGGAGGATCAGTTGAGCAGGCATACCTTCCTTCCAGTTATGGCTCACATGAGCGCTTGGACACCCCCAGCGAGGAACGCATGCTCAACTGATCTTCCACATATTTGCTTTTATGGCTCAATAAATGTACTTTGTGTTTATGGAGAAGGTCTGCTGAACGTTTTCTTCCTATCGTGCATCTCACAATGGAACTCTGGTTGATTGTCACTGACCAAGTGTCCCGAGCGCTGTTATCCCTGAGTTTTTCTCTGAAAAGAAAAGTTTTCAGGGATCGCCTAAAAGTGGACAGAGTGGGAGATAGTGGGAGATAGTCGAACAGATTAGGGCAGGGAATTCCAAAGGATAGGAGGGGCTCAGGGGAAGTCCTGGAGGCGAGCATGGGAGGAGATGACAAGGGAGCTAGAGAGCAGGAGGCCTTGGGAGGATCAAAGAGAACAATTAGATTGGTATTTTGAGACTAGGTTAGTGATGTAACTGGGGGGCTGAGTTGTGGATGGCCTTATAAGTTATTGTTAGTATTTTTTAATTTAATTTGTTGGGTCAGTGGCAGCCATTGGAGGGATTGCGCATTCGTTTGCAAATGCGTGCGGACTGAACCCCTGTTTTTAACGCATACTGTTGTGCCCTGTACACACGGTCGGACATTGATCGGACATTCCGACAACAAAATCCTAGGATTATTTCCGACGGATGTTGGCTCAAACTTGTCTTGCATACACACGGTCACACAAAGTTGTCGGAAAATCCGATCGTTCTGAACGCGGTGACGTAAAACACGAACGTCAGGACTATAAACGGGGCAGTAGCCAATAGCTTTCATCTCTTTATTTATTCGGAGCATGCGTGGCACTTTGTGCGTCGGATTTGTGTACACACGATCGGAAATTCCGACAACGGATTTTGTTGTCGGAAAATTTTATAGCCTGCTCTCAAACTTTGTGTGTCGGAAAATACAATGGAAAATGTGTGATGGAGCCTACACACGGTCGGAATTTCTGACAACAAGGTCCTATCACACATTTTCCGTCGGAAAATCCGACCGTGTGTACGGGGCATTAGACAGGTTAATTGGTTGTCTGCGAGCTGGTGGTAAGTAGGCTTGGAATTTTTTCCTGGGCATTCCCCAGGTTTTGTTGATATCTGTTTGTGGCCTTCCAATGCCTCTTACTGCGATAGCTAGCTATAAGTGAGGGTGGTGGCAAGGTTTTGTGATCACGTTGGTGTGTGTGTATTGGTCCAGCAACGCAAAAGCACCTTTGCAGCCATTGTGCTACTTGCTGGGTGTTTGGTGTGCTCCTGTACCTTTAAGAAGGGGTGGGCTCCCTTCAGTCCACCTGCCCTTACTTATCCACTAGAATGCATGTGCCTCCACTGTGGGGACACCCAAATTTTAGTGTTAGGGCCACAGATTACAGGGTGCCATGACGTGGCTCTGTGGCTTACGCATGCATTTGCAAATGCGTGCGGACTGAACCTCTGTTTTTAACGCATACTGTTAGACAGGTTAATTGGTTGTCTGCGAGCTGGTGGTAAGTAGGCTTGGAATTTTATCCTGGGCATTCCCAAGGTTTTGTTGATACCAGTGGAGGGATTGGCAGACACTGAGCGGTTTGTAAGGTGGATGAGTCTGGCAGCAGCATTCATGATGGACTGAAGGGGGGATAGTCAGTAGTCGAGGTGTGATATAATTAGGGAGTGGATTAGGAGCTTTGTTGTGTCATTGGTTAGAAAGGGGTGTATTTTGAAGATGTTGCAGAGTTTGAGGCGGCAAGCTTTGGAACATGATTGGATGTGGGGCCGAAAGGAGAGTTCAGAGTCCAGGATTACATCTAGCACCCTGGCATGCAGGGATGGGTTGATAGTTGCATCACTGATCTTGACACAGAAGTGAGGGGAAGGGGCACATGGGGGAGGAAATATAATCAGCAACCAGCTTCTTCTTCCTTGTTCCAAGTGAACCCACCACTGATGTGAAAAAAATTTAGGTTTGAGGAAGAGGTCAACTTGACATTACAGGGCTTGAGGAGTGAATTGTCACTGGGACAAATATGTTAAGAGGACATTAAACTGTATTTTGGTGACAGGTGGTTTCAAAGGCCCCCATCCCTGTTAAAGGATGGTTGTTTTAGTTTGACATAGACTCCATGGCCAAAACTTGGCCATCTACCTACAAGATGTTGGACATCCCATTCCCAAACCATGGCCGTTAATACGAAGTGGACACTCATTCTGTGGTGATAACAGCCTCCATTCCTCTGGGAAGACTTCCACAAAAATTGGAGTGTGTAGGAATCTGTGCCTATTCCGTTGAATAAAAAAAGCATTTGTGACATTGGACAAGAAGACCTGACTCACAGTCTCAGCAAAGTAAAAAAGGGATTGATATCAGAGCTCTGTGAACACCACTCAAGTTCATCCACACCAAACTCATGAAACTGTGCCATTATGAACAAACAACCCTACCGCTTTCACCACAAATTGGCCAGCCTGTAACCTCCTTGATCCCCTGCAATCAGCTGGTTGCCAAGTCCCCCGAGTTCACTCTTTCTCCACTGCAATCCACCCATTATTTGCATGGTGCATGCTATTATGGAGCTGGCTTGCCCACAGGAGCACAGTCATGCTGGAACAGAAAAGCCCCTTCCTCAAACTGTTACCACAAGGTTGAAGGCACACAATTGTCTAACTGCCTTCTTATGCTGTCCTTCACTGGAAACACCTGAAATCTATCATTTGGGGGGGGGGGGTCTCCAAACTTTTCAAACAAAGGGCCAGTTTACTGTCCTTCAGACTTTGGGGGGGCTGGATTGTGGCCGATGGGTTAGAAAATGTCCCGATCCCAACATCAGTGAGAAAAAACATGGCCTCAGGCTTCGTGGTCAGTAGAAGGAGTAGTGCCCTATCATTGGTATTAGTGGGAGGAATAGTACCACATCATTGGTATCAGTGGAGGAAACAATTTATTTATTTATTATTTCAGTTACTTATATAGCGCCATCAATTTACGCAGCGCTTTACATATACATTGTCCATTCACATCAGTCCCTACCCTCAAGGAGCTTACAATCTAAGGTCCCTATCTCACATTCATACATACTAGGGACAATTTAGACAGGATCTAATTAACCTACCAGCATGTCTTTGGAGTGTTGGAGGAAACCGGAGTACCCGGAGGAAACCCACGCAGGCACAGGGAGAACAAGCAAACTCCAGGCAGGTAGTGTCGTGGTTGGGATTCGAATCAGCGACCCTTCTTACTGCTAGGCGAAAGTGCTATCCACTACACCACTGTGCCGCCCCTAACAATGCCCCATTGTTGGTGTCAGTGGGAGGAATGGTGCCTCATTATTGATATTAGTGGGAGGAATAGTGCCCCGTCGTTAGTGTCAGTAGGAAGAATAATTCACTAGTGCCCAAACTATAACAGCTATATTAGTCACCTTTCAATACACCACAAGCAGCTATTACATTGTATATCTTCAATAGACCTTTGTCAATTATTAGTCCCAGCAGGGTGTCCTTTTGCACATAGGCTCTGGGGGTTTTCTAGGGGAGGGAGAGCCAATATCACGAGAAGGGAATGAAGGAAGGGGGGCTTCTTTTGTTTTTTGTTTTTTCTTGCACTGGAACTATTAAATATTTATATATGTGCGTTTTTTTAAATTATTAAATATTTTTGTATTAGCCTATAGTAGGTGTTAGATCTGTATTTATTTTGTTTTGGTTTGCAAATGAGATTTGGAAACACCTCCCCAAACCAATTTGGGCTTAGGAATGCAATTTTTATTTAGTTATTCCCTAGCATATACACAACTTTTATAATAGGAGGAATAGTGCACCCTCATTGGTATCAGTGCCCCTGTTCTGCCCGAAAATTCCAACTCTCCAAAATCTCCAACCACGTCACTTCCGGTGACTCTCCAGCATCAGTAATTGGAGATTTGGACGAGTTAGCTGTTTTAACAGAACAGTTTGTTATGACAAACCAGCCTAGAGGTGAGATGTGAGGTCTTGTCGACCCCATATCTCACTGAAAAGATGACCAATCATGCCATATTCCTATTACAAGGGGTGTTTACATTCCTTGTAATAGGAAAAAAAAGGGATCAAAAAATTTTTTTTTTTTAAAAGTGTCAAACTAAAAAATATAAAGTAAAATTAACAATATAAAAAAAATGTTTTTATTTAAAGTGCCCCTGTCCCCGTGTGCTCGCACGCAGAAGCGAACGCTTCCTTAAGTCCCGCCCACATATGAAAACAGTGTTCAAACAGTACATGTGAGGTGTCGCTGCGAACGTTAGAGCGAGAGAAATAATTCTAGCCCTAGACCTCCTCTGTAACTCAAAATATGTAACCAGTAAAAAAGCGTCACCTATGGGGATTTTTAAGTATCAAAGTTTGGCGCCATTCCACAAGCGTGTGCAATTTTGAAGCATGACATGTTAGGTATTTTTTTACTCGACGTAACTTCATCTTTCACATTATGCAAAAAAATTGGGCTAACTTTACTGTTTTGCTTCTTTTTAAAGCACAAAACTGTTTTTTTTTCCAAAAAAAAGTGTTTGAAAAATTGCTGCGCAAATACTGTGCAAGATAAAAAGTTGCAATGACCGTCATTGTATTCTCTAGGATCCCTGCTAAAAAAAAAACATATATAATGTTTGGGGGTTCTATGTAATTTTCTAGCAAAAAAAATGTTGATTTTTACATGTAGGAGAGAAATGTCAGAATTGGCTTGGTTGGCAACTGGTTAATAATAAATTACAGGCGGTCCCCAGGTTACGAACAAGATAGGGACTGTAGGTTTGTACTTAAGTTGAATTTGTTTGTAAGTCAGAACTCCAGTCTCAGAGACAGGAAGTGAGATTGAATCCATCTAATGAGGATACAGACAGCAGTAAAAACTTCAGTGGCTCTAACCCCACACTACACATTACTGTAGGCACTAGCCAAAACTAATAAATAAATACAACATAGACAGATGTTTGCTTGAACATATTATTTATGTTTACCTGTGCATGTAGATGCTTAACGCTCAAACATTTTCAAACACTGTACAGAACAGTACAACCTTAAACAATTGTAATGTAGAGTATGATGGGCTTGTTGAAGAGGATGGGACTGCTATTATAGAATCTGATTCAGCTGCTGGACTCTTGAAGTAGACATCAAGGGATGTTTGCACAGCGCTTTTCGTATCTCATCATAAATAGCCCTATAGAATCTCAGGCCTTCAGTAACTGTACGATAAACTTTGGTAAACCTCTCTGTATCAGAATCTTGCTCCTCTTATGTCGTATACACACGACCGCTTTAGCCGTCGGAATAAACTCCGAAGGTTTCTCCGATGGAACTCCGACGGAATTCCATTCAAGCGGTCTTGCCTACACACGGTCAATCCAAAGTCCGCCCAAAGTCCGACCGTCCAGAACGCGGTGACGTACAGCACGTACGACGGGACTAGAAAAAGGAAGTTCAATAGCTAGTAGCCAATAGCTTCCGTCTCGTACTTGCTTTAGAGCATGCGTTGTTTTTGGTCCAGCATTTGGAACAGCATACAGAGAAGTGGTTTTCCCGAAATGAATTGATTCCGTCGGAAATATTTAGAGCATGTTCCATTTCTAGGTCCGTCAGAATTTTTGAAAAAAAAAGTCAGATAAGGCACACACACGATCGGAATAGACGATGAAAAGCTTCTGTCAGACTTATTCTGTCGGACATTCTGCTCGTGTGTACGTGGAATTACTTAGCCATTCCTGCTTCAATGAGATGAAAAGCATCAGCTAACTGTTTTGTAGAAAACGTTTTCAATTTTGGCGTTTCTAGGTCCTGGTTTTCCTCCCTAAATGCTGTCATCTGCTGCTCTAGTTCCATAAGGTCTTCACTGGTTAGTTCTTTGCCATGGGAGTTGAGTAACTCGATGATATCTTTTTCACTGATGTCCAACTGCAGTTGACTACCAATAGAAACCACAGCTTGCCTGGTTGTGGCGATTTCTTCATCTGTAAACCCCAGAAATTCTTGTGTGAATTGGGGGCGCAATTTGTTCCTTTCACTTCAGCCCAAGCATCAGCAATATTTTTGATGGCATCATAAATGTGATAATTCTTCCAGAACTCTCTTAAGGTCATCTGATCCTTTTGGGTAGCCCTGACAGCTTGTGAGAATGTCCTCCGAAAATAATAGGCCTTAAAAGGAGGCTATGACTCATTGATCCATTGGCTGAAGTCCTGATGTTCACCTTTACATTGGGGTGCATGTCAGCTAAAGTGTTTGGATTTCCAGGGGCATTGTCAAGGAGAAGAAGAATTTTGAAGGGAATGTTTTCCCTCAAGCAATAATGTTCAACAGAAGGGGCAAAATGGTTCGGAAACCAATCTTCAAAGACTAACTGTAACCCAAGCCTTTGCATTTGCCCTCCAAATAACAGGAAGATATGCCTTAGTGACATTACGTAGTGCCCCTGGGTTTTAAGAAGTGATGCACTAGAAAAGGCTTGAGCTTTAAATCCCCAGATACATTACCTGCAAGTAATATAGTCAGCCTGTCCTTTGATGCCTTATGCCCTGGTGCACTTTTTTCCTCTTTTGAAAAGAAGGTCCTCTCTGGCATTTTTTTCCAAAACAAGCTAGTTTCATCTACATTAAAATTTTGCACAGTCCAGCTATCACATAAGTTACAAGTACAAGTACAGGGCATATAGTAGTGGGCAGAAAGAACAGTATGTAATCTCACCAGCTCCACAGGGGGTGTTTTTCCGGGTATGCAATCCTGTATGTGGGGTGTGCAGTACATGTAGTACTGCAGTGTGAGATGTGTCCCGTTCTGCAAGATGGCTACTTGGCAGTTTCCGGGACCAGCGTGACGTCACGCCGCCCCTGTTTGTAAGTAGGAGTCGTTCGCAACTCGGATGTTCGTAACTAGGGGAGTGCCTGTATTCAGTGTCCCATCGCTATAAAGCTATACAATATTTAATAATTTCAATACAATATACTAATTAGCGATAATCTAACTACACAATCATACACATATATGCATACATACAGTGCATTGAAAAAGTATTCATACCCCTTGAAATTTTCCACATTTTAGCTTTGTATTTTATTGGGATTTTATGTATGCGACAGACCAACACAAAGTGGCATTGTAAAGTGGAAGGAAAATGATAAATGGGTTTCAACATTTTTTACAAATAAATATGTGAAAAGTGTGGCGTGCATTTGTATGGCGCCCCCCTGAGTCAATACTTTGTAGAACCGCCTTTCACTGCAATTACAGCTGCAAGTCTTTTTGGGGATGTCTCTACCAGCTTTGCACATCTAGAGAGGGACATTTTTGCCCATTCTTCTTTGCAAAATAGCTCAAGCTCTGTCAGATTGGATGGAGAGCGTCTGTGAACAGCAATTTTCAAGTCTTGCCACAGATTCCCAATTGGATTTAGGTCTGGACTTTGACTGGGCCATTCTAACACATGAATATGCTTTGATCTAAACCATCCCATTGTTGCTCTGGCTGTATGTTTAGGGTCGTTGTCCTGCTGGAAGGTGAACCTCCGCCCCAGTCTCAAGTCTTTTGTAGACTCTAACAGGTTTTCTTCTAAGATTGCCCTATATTTGGCTCCATCCATCTTCCCATCAACTCTGACCAGCTTCCTTGTGCCTGCTGAAGAAAAGCATCCGCACAACATAATGCTGCCACCACCATGTTTCACGGTGGGGATGGTGTGTTCAGGGTGATGTGCAGTGTTAGTTTTCTGCCACACATAGCGCTTTGCTTTTAGGCCAAAAGGGTAAATCTTGGTCTCATCTGACCAGAGCACCTTCTTCCACATGTTTGCTGTGTCCCCCACATGGCTTCTCACAGACTGCAAGTTGGTCTTCTTGTGGCTTTTTTTTAACAATGTCTTTCTTCTTGTCACTCTTCCATAAAGTCCAGATTTGTGGAGTGCACGACTAATAGTTGTCCTGTGGACAGATTCTCCCACCTGAGCTGTGGATCTCTGCAGCTCCTCCAGAGTTACCATGGACCTCTTGGCTGCTTCTCTGATGAATGCTCTCCTTGCCCGGTCTGTCAGTTTAGGTGGACGGCCATGTCTTTGTAGGTTTGAAGTTGTGCCATACTCTTTCCATTTTCAGATGATGGATTGAACAGAGCTCTGTGAGATGTTCAAAGATTGGGATATTTTTTCATAACCTAACCCTGCTTTAAATGTCTCCACAACTTTATCCCTGACCTGTCTGGTGTGTTCCTTGGCCTTCATGATGCTGTTTGTTCACTAAGGTTCTCTAACGAACCTCTGAGGGCTTCACAGAACAGCTGTATTAAATACTGAGATTAAATTACACACAGGTGGACTCGATTTACTAATTAGGTGACTTCTGAAGGCAATGGGCTCCACTAAATTTTAGTTAGGGGTATCAGAGTAAAGGGGGCTGAATACAAATGCACGCCACACTTTTCAGATATTTTTTTTTTTGAAAATCATTTATCTCTTTTTCTTCCACTTCACAATTATGTGCCACTTTGTCTTGGTCTATCACATAAAATCCCAATTAAATTCATTTACGTTTTTTGGTTGCAACATGACAAAATGTGGAAAATTTCAAGGGGTATGAATACTTTTTCAAGGCACTGTACATGCACATACACACCCAGACCAAACTAAAGGTAGTGCAAAAAGAGAAATCAATAACAATATTAACAAATATTATATTAATAACCTTCAATATGAATAAGCTTCACGCCATTTTAAACGTATGACTTGCTTGTCTATAACATTTTTTTTTTGTCTAAAGTAGAACAACACACTATAAAGACAGATAGACTGAATAGTGGTTTGTTTAGCTTGTTTTGGAATAATATGAGACTGCGGAAGATTAAAATGTTTCTTTGGGAACTAATGAAGCTGCAGAAAGTGCTATTCTCCAGCGAACTATCATAAAGCAGATGGACTATTAACTAACCGCATTAATTAGCTTTTGGAGAAATTTGGACAAAGCGGAGATGTGTAAGCAGACTATTTTGTATATATTTGCACTCCAGGTTTGTATGCCAAATCTTTTCAATATGAAGAGGGAAAGGGGAAGTGTAAATTGTCTTGAGGCTATAAAAATGCTATAAACTGCAATGTAACCACTATTACTCTTTACTGCATATACTAAAACTGAAGCTGCATAGCAGACCATGATGTGAATACAATTGGGCCCAGCAAGTATGGAGTGCAGTTCTGTCCTATTAGTTAAAGAGACACTGTCACTACTCCCAACAATGCAGGCCCATGCCAACCTTCAAAAATAATAATGGAGCACTTACCTTGGTTCCCCTTCTTGAATCAATGCCTATACAGGCTCCACTGTTTGGTAGACCTTCCAATGCTCCTGGGTGTGTCAGAGAGTCTTCCAGCCTGCAGCTGCTCCTCCTGCTCTTAAAGGATAGCTCCACTTTCATGAAAAAAAAAAGGCAAATTAAAACAAAATAATATAGCATATACCAGGGGCATATATACTGTATATATACAGTATCTCACAAAAGTGAGCACACCCCTCACATTTTTGTATTATATCTTTTCATGTGCCAACACTGCCCCTCAAAGTAACTCAACATACAGCATTAATGTCTAAACCGCTGGCAACAAAAGTGAGTACACCCCTAAGTGAAAATGTCCAAATTGGGGGCAATTAGCCATTTTCCCTCCCCGGTGTCATGTATCTCGTTAGTGTTACAAGGTCTCAGGTGTGAATGGGCGGTGTGTTAAATTTGGTGTTATCGCTCTCACTCTCTCATACTGGTCATCGGAAGTTCAACATGGCACCTCATGGCAAAGAACTCTGAGGATCTGAAAAAAATAATTGTTGCTCTACATAAAGATGGCCTAGGTTATAAGAAGATTGCCAAGACCCTGAAACTGAGCTGCAGCACGGTGGCCAAGACCATACAGCGGTTTAACAGGACAGGTTCCACTCAGAACAGGCCTCGCCATGGTCCACCAAAGAAGTTGAGTGCACGTGCTCAGCATCATATTCAGAGGTTGTCTTTGGGAAATAGACGTATGAGTGCTGCCAGCATTGCTGCAGAGGTTGAAGGGGTGGGGGGTCAGCCTGTCAGTCCTCAGACCATACACCGCACACTGCATCAAATTGGTCTGCATGGCTGTCATCCCAGAAGGAAGCCTCTTCTAAAGATGATGCACAAGAAAGTCCGCAAACAGTTTTCTGAAGACAAGCAGACTAAGGGCATGGATTACTGGAACCATGCCCTGAGGTCTGATGAGACCAAGATAAACTTATTTGGTTCAGATGGTGACAAGCGTGTGTGGTGGCAATCAGGTGAGGAGTACAAAGACAAGTGTGTCTTGCCTACAATCAATCATGGTGGTGGGAGTCTCATGGTCTGGGGCTGCCTGAGTGCTGCCGGCACTGGGGAGCTACAGTTCATTGAGGGAACCATGAATGCCAACATGTACTGTGACATACTGAAGCAGAGCATGATCTCCTCCCTTCGGAGACTGGGCTGCAGGGCAGTATTCCAACACGACCCAAAACACACCTCCAAGATGACCACTGCCCTGCTAAAGAAGCAGAGGGTAAAGGTGATGGACTGGCCAAGCACATCTCCAGACCTAAACCCTATTGAGCATCTGTGGGGCATCCTCAAACGGAAAGTGGAGGAGTGCAAGGTCTCTAACATCCACCAGCTCCGTGATGTCATGGAGGAGTGGAAGAGGACTCCAGTGGCAACCTGTTACACTCTGGTGAACTCCAAATGCCCAAGAGCGTAAAGGCAGTGCTGGAAAATAATGGTGACCACACAAAATATTGACACTTTGGGCCCAATTTGGACATTTTCACTTAGGAGTGTACTCACTTTTGTTGTCAGCGGTTTAGACATTAATGGCTGTGTGTTGAGTTAACTACTTTACATTGTAGCAAAGTGTCATTTCTTCAGTGTTGTCACATGAAAAGATATAATAAAATATTTACAAAAATGCGAGGGGTGTACTCACTTTTGTGAGATACTGTATATAATAAAATAAAAATCAATACATATTAATAACATAACTTGGATCAAGCATAGTTTAAAATATCATTGAAAAGACTGCAATGGCAGATTGTTAGCTCCCTTTACTGGTTTGTGGTATTGCATTCAAACCCGATAACCCTTGATAAACACACCCCAGCTATTCTTTAGGACCCTAAGAACAGATAGTGTCTTTTTTAATCTCTAGTTTATGAATGCCCTCACCTATATACATTTTCAATTTCACTGCACAAAAGTGAAATGTAATTTACATTCCAATATGACACCAGCGATTGGGGATAAAAAAAAAAAAAAAAATGAAGCCGGCCGCAGTTATCAAATGAAAATGAAAGATTTCCACAAACGAAAAGCCAGAGGAAAAGAGAGTCACTTTCAATTTGCGCCCGCGATCTATCCCTTCAATAGCATTGCATTTTCTTCTCTGCGATATATTGCTTTTTATTAAAATATGTGTGAAATGGGATACGTCTGACTGATGGAGATACCGAGGCGTTGAGATAAAATAGCAATTATGGATGATGCTTTCAAAGTGCCTGAAAACCCTGAGCATCTACCTTAAAATGTAATGAATCTGATAACGTAGGAGGACACTAGGTGTGCCGCTATGGAAATTGATAGAGGTCTTGTGCGTATATAGAATGCTTCATACACATGGCTGATAAACAAGTATTATTTAAACAGAACTAAACTCACAAAATGAAGATTTGCTATGTTATAGAGAACATCAGGAAACATTAACTTTGCCTAAGCAATGCCAAGAAAATTGTACCCTTTCCCTCATGAAAAATAGTAGTGCGCATCCTATGCCTAGGCACTCCCGTGCCTTGAGCCTCATAGATGTACTGTATATCGGCAGTATGAGATTGTCTTCGGGAGCCTATTTTAGCCAGGGTGTCCAGACACCCTGGGGTGCCTAGAGGCTTCTTCAGGGGTGCCTTTGCAAAAGGCACCCCTGAAGGGTTGGGTCACATTAGCCGAGTGATGGAGAAAAATGGAGGGAGAAGAGAAACATTGGAATACTAGTCAGTACCAATGTGCAAAAGTGTATTTGTTTTGGAATAAATCACCTCTAACGTTGGGTGTCCCGTGTGTGGGAGTTTGCTGCATTATGTAAAACTATTAGAATAGTTTTTTTTTTTCATTTTAGAATGGGGTGCCTCGAGACTGTCCATAATTTTTAAAGGGTGCCTTGAGATTGTCCAGAATTTTCAAAGGGTGCCTTGACTGAAAAAAGGTTGAGAAACACTGGTCTATGGCATTGACTCCTCTAATTGCTAATCTCAGGAGAGTTGGAGTGAGATTTGGTTCTAACTGGGGTTGCCACCTGAAAATTACAAGCCTGGCTGGTGAAAATGGGACTCGTTGCCAAAGTTATTAATAGGAAAGACATCATAATGCCAGGATTTTTCCCCATAAAGGTAGTCAAATTTGTCACTGTTCTCCTTGCTGGAGGGGAATCTGTACCTGAGGATCTGCAATGCAAGAATCCCCCTGCTTCTGCTTCTTTTGTGCTTTCGATATTTGATTTTTTTTACCTATTTTTCTTCTTCCCAACCAGTCATTAGATCATCAGCCCTCAGGGGCCAGCTCTGACATTGAGGAAATGATGTGATATACTGTATGTACCTTAGGTGGCGTTGTTTCATCCCCAGTTATCCAGAAGGATAAGCCCCTGGTTTTGGTCACCCTTTCTTGGGCTGAGTCGTCCAATCGAGATACAGGCTCTAATCGGCTCTGGGGTTGCAGGCCTGTTCATTGATGCTGCCTTTGTATTGCAGCACTCAATTCCACTGCAGCTGGGTGACACTCCACTTTTCATTGAGGCTCTTGATGGGAGACCTCTACAGCCTGCCCATGTGACTCATGGGACGGTTCCGTTGTCCATGGCCATAGGGGCTCTTCACCATGAGATAATCCAATTCCAAGTTATTTCCTCACCTAGGTTTCAGCTGGTTATTGGTTATCCTTGGTTACAGAGGCAGAACCCCTCTTTTGAACAACTGGTCAGACCTATTACCATGGGCAGAGTTTGCTCACAACAGTGCCTTGAATTCTGCTTCCCGATTGTCCCCGTTTATGGCGAATTATGGCTTCCAACCTTCCATGTTGCCTGACTCGTTTGTTCCGCAGAGTATTCCTGCGTTAGAGGAGCATCTCCGTGGTCTTCGTTCCACTTGGGCACAAGTCCAGGAGGCTTTGCGTCATGCTAATGATAGGTACAGACTCCATGCTGACCGCAGATGCCTGCCTGCCCCTTCCTACCAGGTTGGGGACAGGGTCTGGCTGTCATCTCGCAACCTCAGACTTCGTGTTCCCTCACTGAAGTTCGCACCTCGGTTTATTGGGACCTTCCGTATTCTTCGCAGGATTAACCCAGTGGCTTACGCATTAGACCTTCCTTCTAATATGCTTATTTTGAATGCAATTCATGTCTCCTTATTAAAACCTTTGGTCTGCAACCGCTTTACCACCTCGGTGCCACGTCCTCACCCTTTACAGGTTGAGAACCATGAGGAGTATGAAGTACAGTCTATTGTTGACTCCCGTAGGTTCCATGGGCGCATACAGTACCTGATGCATTGGAAAGGATACGGTCTTGGGTCTAATCCTCGGACATACATCCCCCTGTCCTCCTCCGTGATTTCCATAGACATTTTCCCCTCAAGCTTGGTGGTCCTCCGAGGGGGAGGGGTCATTGAGGAGGGGGTACTGTCAGGGCTGGGCTCAGCCCTTCCTTCTCTGAGTTGGCTGCTCAGCTGTTGGCTAATTGCCAGCTCCCATCTCTCTCCAGTTACCCAGCTGTTAATTCTGCTCATCAGTCCTGCCTACTTAAAGCCGCCCAGCTCACTTGATCTCTACCTTCGCCTTTGTCAACATCACAGAGACTTTCTCCTGCGTTCCTGTTTGAAGACTTGCTCGGCTGACGTCCCTGATGGCTCCTGATCCTGCTTGCTGTACTATTACGTTTATCTCTGGCTTTCTGACATTGACTTGGCTGACTACCGATCCGGTTACTGAACTCTGTTTTTTTTTACTACGCTTACTCTGTTTACCATTTTATTATTATTATTATTAAACAAGTGTGATTTAACTATACTTCTGTCTCGGTCTGATTCATGGTTCCTGATAGTGGCCACCATTATTTTCCAGCACTGCCTTAACCCTCTTGGGCATGGAGTTCACCAGAGCGTCACAAGTTGCCACTGAAGTCCTCTTCCACTCCTTCATGACGACATCACGGAGCTGGTGGATGTTAGAGACCTTGCGCTCCTCCACCTTCCGTTTGAGGATGCTCCACAGATTTTCAATAGGGTTTAGGTCTGGAGAGATGCTTGACCAGTCCATCACCTTTACTCTCAGCTTCTTTAGTAAGGCAGTGGTCGTCTTGGAGGTGTATTTGGGGTCATTATCATGTTGGAATACTGCCCTGCGGCCCAGTCTCCGAAGGGAGGGGATCATTCAGTATGTCACAGTACATGTTGGCATTCATGGTTCCCTCAATGAACTGTAGCTCCCCAGTGCTGGCAGCACTCATGCAGCCCCAGACCATGACAACCCCACCACCAAACTTGACTGTAGGCATAACAGGCTTGTCTTTGTACTCCTCACCTGGTTGCCGCCACACACGCTTGAACCAAATAAGTTTATCTAGGTCTCATAAGACCACAGGACATAGTTCCGGTAATCCATGTCCTTAGTCTGCTTGTTTTCAGAAAACTGTTTGCGGACTTTCTTGTGCATCATCTTTAGAAGAGGCTTCATTCTGGGACGACAGCCATTCAGATCAATTTGATGCAGTGTGCGGCGTATGGTCTGAGCACTGACAGGCTGACCCCCCACCCCTTCAACCTCTGCAGCAATGCTGGCAGCACTCATACATCTATTTCCAAAAGACAACCTCTGGATATGACGCTGAGCACGTGCACTCAACTTCTTTGGTGGACCATGGCGAGGCCTGTTCTGAGTGGAACCTGTCCTGTTAAACCGCTGTATGGTCTTGTCCACTGTGTTGCAGCTCAGTTTCAGGGTCTTGGCAATCTTCTTATAGCCTAGGCCATCTTTATGTAGAGCAACAATTCTTTTTTTCAGATCCTCAGAGAGTTCTTTGCCATGAGGTGCCATGTTGAACTTCCAGTGACCAGTATGAGAGAGTGAGAGCGATAACACCAAATTTAACACACCTGCTCCCCATTCACACCTGAGACCTTGTAACAATAACGAGTCACATGACACCGGGGAGGGAAAATGGCTAATTGGGCCCAATTTGGACATTTTTACTTAGGGGTGCACTCACTTTTGTTGCCAGTGGTTTAGACATTATTGGCTGTGTGTTGAGTTATTTTGAGGGGACAGCAAATTTACACTGTTATACAAGCTGTCTTCAGTGTTGTCACATGAAAAGATAGAATAAAATATTTACAAAAATGTGAGGGGTGTTCTCACTTTTGTGAGATACTGTATACACACACACATGCATGTGTGTTTGAGCTTTGGGGTGCACACCCTAATGCAATAAGCTGCACACCCCTATGTGGATAAGGGTTTGATCTAGGTAAAAGCATACAGTAGTCAGAGTCAAAGGTCAGGGTTAGTATATTTAAGGGAGGGTTAAAAAAAAGATTTTTTTTACATTTAGTATTTTTTGTCAGTTAGCGTAAGTGTGTTTTAGGTTGGATTAAAAAAAGCTAAATATGCACTACTGATTCTGGGCTGTACTACAGGTAAGAAAATAACATACACAGGTGGTATCATTGCGATCGTCAGCAGCAAGAGAATTTATTTTGGGTTGGGTTGACCTATTTAAATCAATGGGACTATCCCCCCCTCCCCAAAACGTGATCCACTTTATAGGAAGGCAATTAACTCTACTAAAGTGATATTAAAGGCTTACTTTTTCTTTTTATTAATTACAATAACAAACATGTTATACTCACCTACTCTGTTCAGTTGGTTTTGCACAGAGCAGCCCCAATCCTCCTCTTCTTGGGTCCCTTGCCAACGCTCTTAGCCCCTCCCTCCTGCCGGGTGTGCGTGTCCACTCACACACAGAGTTGTGGTTCAGCCCCGCCCCCTCTCTCTCCTTATTGGCTTACTGGCTGTGACTGACAGCAGCGGGAGCCAATAAGGAGGGAGAGCCGAGGTTCTCCTGCACATCGCTGGATCGAGAGTGGGCTCAGGTAAGTATTGGGGGGGGGGGGCTGCTGCATAGAGAAGGGTTTTTTTACCTTCATCCATAAAATGCATGTAGGTAGAAAACCTTGAGCCTTTAGAACCACTTTAAGCAGTATTAAATCCAAAAGCAAACATTTATTATATTGCAGCTTACCAATTCTTAGATGTTGCGGCTGCATTTATTTTCTTTTTTAGGCTTTTTCTCCTGAGGATCTGGCCAGTAAATCTGTTGTTTTTCAACAGAACATTCTGTCCTGCAGATGTAGCAGATAGAGGCTTGAGACCAACCATTTACCACTGACAGGGGTGTTTGCGATGACCATCTTTTATTTATTTATGTAAAATCTTCATCCTAAAAGGGAAAAAAAGCTTTTGCTGTAGCTGCTTAAAATGGTTCTAAAGCCTTAAGGTTTTTCACCTTCACCTGATGCAGCTCCTCCTCAGACCCTCCCTTTTTCTTACCTGAGCCCGATCTGATCCAGCAATGTGCACAAGCCCAGCATCTCCAGCCGCTTTCTCTCTTCTCATTGGGCAGGTTGAGCTGTCAATCAAATCCAGTGACACGGGAGCGGGGGGGGGGGTCCTGCAGTCTGTGTTAATGGATGCAGCAGTGTGATTCGGGAGCGCGCCCGTACGAGTGCCCCCATGGAAAACGGCTTTTTGTGGGGGCACCTGATGAAGAGGAGGAGCCAGGAGGGCCGATGGGTGACCCCAGAAGAGGATGATTGGGGCTGCTTTGTGCAAAAATGATTGTAGTATAAAATGTTTTGCTATTTTTATAAAAAAAATTAAATAAGTGAAGCTTTACAACCACTTTAAACAGTGTGAGCTGAAGTTTGGCTTCAATTAGTGTATGTAAATCTGCTAGTACATCCAACACTCCCCTCCCCCTGACTGACAATGCTGCTATCCAAAGGTGCCTCTTGTGCTCCTTCATCCAGAGTGGAGGTACTCTAATACAGAAGGTGTTTTCAGTGGCAGCCCGTGCATTGTGGGCTGCCCCCCCCCGACTCCTCCGCCCCCCCCACCTCTTTTCATGTGCCGGCCCCTTTCAGGATGCCGGACACATGAAATACTATAGTGGGGTTAGGAGGGGGGTGTGTTTTGTGAAGCACGTGATTAGAGCCAGAAGCTCTAATAGGCTTCAAAATAGGGTGGACTCTGCTGTGTGGTATAGCGAATGAATTTTCGCTATTTTCACACCAACGTTCCTCCCTGCCAATCAGCAGGCAGGTCAGTGAGACCTGTCTCCCGATTGTCCAAAGCATTAGGCGATCCTATTGGATGCCTAACGCTTTGGAGGAAGAGGAGAGACGGCAGAGGAAGCCTGAGGAGCCGAGCGGACACAGGAGCCACAGCCACCACTTCCCGCCGAGGAGGAGAGCCGCCACTTCCCACCGAGGACGAGAGCCCCGTCACTCCAGGAGAGGAGCAGAGCCCCGCCACACGAGCGTTAAGTGCCCCTGGACTGACCGCGCGGGGGGGATTAGTGAAGTGACAGCCGAGCTGGGGGACGCACCTGGTTGCATTAGATGGGCACAAGTGGCTGCATTTGACGGGCACAAGTGGCTGCATATACTGGGCACAAGTGGCTGCATATGATGGGCACAAGTGGCTGCATATACTGGGCATAGGTGGTTGCATATGATGTACACAAGTGGCTGCATTTGACGGGCACAAATGGCTGCATATGACGGGTGCAAGTGGCTGCATATAATGGGCACAAGTGGCTGCATATAATGGGGCACAAGTGGCTGCATTTGATTGGCACAAGTGGCTGCATTTGATTGGCACAAATGGCTGCATATACTGGGCATAAGTGGCTGCATATGATGGGCACAAGTGGCTGCATATGATGTGGCACAAGTGGCTGCATTTGATTGGCACAAATGGCTGCATATACTGGGCATAAGTGGCTGCATATGATGGGCACAAGTGGCTGCATATGATGGGCACAAGTGGCTGCATATGATGGGGCACAATTGGCTGCATTTGATTGGCACAAATGGCTGCATATACTGGGCATAAGTGGCTGCATATGATGGGCACAAGTGGCTGCATATGATGGGCACAAGTGGCTGCATATGATGGGGCACAATTGGCTGCATTTGATTGGCACATGTGGTTGCATATGATGGGCACAAGTGGCTGCATTTGTTTGGCACAAGTGGCTGCATTTGTTTGGCACAAGTGGCTGCATTTGATTGGCACAAGTGGCTGCATATACTGGGCACAAGTGGCTGCATATGATGGGGCACAAGTGGCTGCATTTGATGGGCACAGTGAGGCTGCAATTGATGGGGGGGGGGGGGTCAGTATTTTTCAGTTTGTTTGTGCCCCCCCAAAAGTTTTGAGCACCAGCCGCCACTGGGTGTTTTACTGGCCAGATCACAGGGGAAAAAAGCATGAAAAAAAAGAAAACCAAAGCAGCCACCACATATAATGATTGGTATATTATATTTTTAGTTTTTTTGGGTTTAATACTGCTTTAACAACTTGTGGTCCGCCCGCCGTCTGCTGTGTAGATAGCTGCCATAACCCCAGAATATTCTTAAACGCCGGATGGTCCTCTTTCTGGTAAAAGTGGTCTCTGCGGCGGATTCACCGCAAGATCACTTTTATTGGGGCGGGAGTGGCCCCTCCCCCTCCCGATCGGGACCTCTCCCCTCTGAGACATGGAGCTGAGTGAGGGAAAAATGGCCCGCTCGGCTCCATACCATTGGATGACGGAAGTGACGTCACACGTCACTTCCATCTAATGGTCTTAAAGGGGAAATTTTTTTTTTTTTTTAAAACATTTATTTTTTTTATTGCATCTTTTTGACCTCATATCTCACATTAAAGAGGACCTGTCATGCTTTTTTTCTATTATAAGGGATGTTTACATTCCTTGTAATAGGAATAAAAGTGAACCGCAAAAATATTTTTTTAAAAGGACAGTGTAAAAATAACAAATAAAAAGTCAAATAAATATGAAAACATTTTTTTTTAAAGAGCCCCGTCCCGCCGAGCTCACGCGCAGAAGCGAGCGCATACGTAAGTCATGCCTGCATATGAAAACGGTGTTCAAACCGCACATGTGAGGTATCGCTGCGATCGTTAGTGCGAGAGCAATAATTCTAGCACTAGACCTCCTCTGTAACTCAAAACTGGTAACCTGTAGAAATTTTTAAACTTTCGCCTATGGAGATTTTTAAGGGTCAAAGTTTGCCACTATTCCACGAGCGGGCACAATTTTGAAGCTTGACATGTTGGGTATCAATTTACCCGGCGTAACATTATTATTTTTTTTTTAATTAAAAAAAGTGTATTTTTTCCAAAAAATTGCGCTTGTAAGACCGCTGCGCAAATACTGTGTGACATAAAGTATTGCAACGATCTCCATTTTATTCTCTAGTGTGTCTGAAAAAATATATATAGAATGTAAAGTAATTTTCTAGCTAAAAAAAAATGATATTAACGTGTAAACAACAAGTCTGTAAAATAGGCTCGGTTGTAAACCTTTGTGTTTTTTCACCTTAATGCATCCTATGCATTAAGGTGAAAAAACACCTGGCAGTGACTGGCCCCCCCAGCCCCCCCGTTTTACTTACCTGAACCCTAGAACTTGACCTGCCGGGGACGCCCTCTTCCTCTGCCCGGGGTTCTTGGCTCTTGATTGGATAGATAGATGCAGTGCAGCCATTGGCTCCCGCTGCTGTCAGTCAAATCCAATGACGCGGGCACCGGGGGGCGGGGCCGAGTCATACATTCGGTGGCTATGGACGCCGAATGCTGGACTCAGGAGCGTGCCCTCAAGGTAACACCCCAGGAGAGCACTTCTCCTAGGGGGTTATCTGATGTGGGGAGGAGTCACGTGAGCCACTGAGGGTCCCCAGAAGACGAGGTTCGGGGCCACTCTGTGCAAAACGAGCTGCACAGTGGAGGTAAGTATGATATGTTTGTTATTTAAAAAAAAAAAAAGGAACCCTTATGCCCCGCACACACGATCGGACTTTCCGACAAAAAAAACGTGGAATTTTGTCCGAAGGCTGTTGGCTCCAACTTGTCTTGCATACACACGGTCACACAAATGTTGGCCAACAATTACGAACGTAGTGACGTACAAGACGTACGGCAAGCTGAAAAAAAGGAAGTTCTATAGTCATGTGATATCTCCATTACGAACGCTAGTTTTACAAGCTTGAGTGCTTCCAACTCGTACTTGATTCCGAGCAGTGGCGTCGCTAGGGGGTGGCTTTTGGGGTTATAGCCCGAATCTGGGGCCCATAGCCCCGAGTCTCTGCAGGGTCCCCAAGGGGGGGAGGCTCTCTGGGGACCCTGATGTAAGTGGGGGGCTCCCTGGGGACCCTGATGCAAGGGGAGGCTCTCTGGGGACCCTGATGTAAGTGGGGGGCTCTCTGGGGACCCTGATGCAAGGGGAGGCTCTCTGGGGACCCTGATTTAAGGGGGCGCTCTCTGGGGACCCTTATGTAAGTGAGAGGCTCACTGGGAACCCTGATGTAAGTGGGATGCTCTCTGGGGACCCTGATGTAAGTGGGGGCTCTCTGGGAACCCTGATGTAAGTGGGGGGCTCTCTGGGAACCCTGATGTAAGTGGGGGGCTCTCTGGGAACCCTGATGCAAGGGGGAGGCTCTCTGGGGACTCTGATGTAAGTGGGGGGCTCTCTGGGAACCCTGATGCAAGGGGGAGGCTCTCTGGGGACTCTGATGTAAGGGGGGCTCTCTGGTGACCCTGATATAAGTGGGGAGGTCTCTAGGGATATATACACACACACACATATATTACTGTATATACATGTGTATGCCCGCCCAGGAGTATGACTTTCTTTACTACGCTGCTATGGGCTCTAGCCCCAGATCTTTTGTAGACATACCAACGCCCTTGATTCCGAGCATGCGTGAACTTTTGTGCGTCGGACTTGTGTACACACGACCGTAAAGTCCGACAACAAATATTTGTTGGCGGAAAATTTGAGAACCTGCTAGCCAACATGGAGCGTACACACGGTCGGGCTTTCTGCCAACAATCCACATCCAACATTTGCTGTTGGAAAATCCGATCGTGTGTACGCGGCATCACAATCACTTTAAGTGGTTAAATAGGGAAGGATCAGCTGCAGGCAGACCGCAGGCAATACCGGCGACCAGTCCTTTGCCCTCTGCTTCTGATTTTTTTGGGGCGCAGCTTCCAGAGTTCATCATAATGATCCCGTCCCTTGGAGTGAAATACCACAAAATACAGACTAAGCTCTTACTATTCCCCAAACGTCGCCCCTCAGCCCATTCACCATATGTCAGCATTTCTGCAGCCAGATTCCCTATCTGCAGCCTGACACGCGCTCCTAAAAAAAAAAAAAAAAAAATCGCACACTTTCCCCAAATTTAAGGTGATCCGCAGCACTCCAGCCTCCCGGCAGGGAAGATTTATACCGTCATAACATTATCTGGCACACAAGTGAAGGGAAGGCAATATTTATTCTAAAAATAAAGCACAGCCAGAGCTCAGAGGGAGATGTATGGATAGAGCACCGAGTCATACACTTAGCGGATTACTGCTCAAAGGATTTTTCATTTTAAAGCGTTTCAAACTTTTTACAGGTATGAATTCATCTTAAAGGGAAATCGCAAACTCCCAGCATCGCTCACAGCTGAGACATACATGCAGGGATTGTTTTAGCTAGCAAACAATCTGTAAGGGGATGATCCATCTCTTTTCTCTAACTATGTACACTATATTGCCAAAAGTATTGGGACGCCTGCCTTTACACACACATGAACTTTAATGACATCCCAGTCTTAGTCCGTAGGGTTCAATATTGAGTTGGCCCACCCTTTGCAACTATAACAGCTTCAATCCTTCTGGGAAGGCCGTCCACAAGGTTTAGGAGTGTGTCTATGAGAATGTTTGACTATTCTTCCAGAAGCGCATTTGTGTGGTCAGGCACTAATGTTGGATGAGAAGGTCTGGCTTGCAGTCTCTGCTCTAATTCATCCCAAAGGTGTTCTATCGGGTTGAGGTCAGGTTTCTGTGCAGGTCAGTCAAGTTCCTCCACCCCAAACTCGCTCATCCATGTCTTTATGGATCTTGCTTTGTGCACTGGTCCAAATCAATTGGTGGAGGGGGGATTATGGTGTGGGGTTGTTTTTCAGGGGTTGGGCTTGTCCCTTTAGTTGATGTAAAAGGAACTCTTAAAGGAGTTGTAAACCCTTTGCATTAAGGTGAAAAAACACCTGGCCCCCCAGCACCCCCCCCCCCTGTTTTACTTACCTGAGCCCTGGAACTTCATCCGGTGGGGACGTGCTCTTCCTCTGTCCTGGGTTCTCGGCTCTTGATTGGATAGATTGATAACACTGCAGCCATTGGCTTCCACTGTTGTCAATCAAATCCAATGACGCGGGCACCGGGGGGACGGGGCCAAGTCATACATTCGGCAGCTGTGGACGCTGAATGATGGACTCTGAAGCGTGCCCGCAAGGTAACCCCCCCCCCCCCAGGGAAGAGCGCATCTTCTAGGGGGTTATCTGATGCGGGGAGGAGTCGTGAGAGCCGCAGAGGGACTCCAGAAGACGAGGATCGGGGCCACTCTGTGCAAAACGAGCTGCACAGTGGAGGTAAGTATGATATGTTTGTTATTTTTTTTTTTATAAATAAAGCTTTACAATCACTTTAAGGCGTCAGCATACCAAGACATTTTGGACAATTTCATGCTCCCAACTTTGTGGGAACAGTTTGGGGATGGTCCCTTCCTGTTCCAACATAGCTGTGCACCAGTGTTCAAAGCAAGGTCCATAAAGACATGGATGAGCGAGTTTGGGGTGGAGGAACTTGACTGCACAGAGTCCTGATTGAACACGTTTGGGATGAATTAGGGCGGAGACTGCGAGCCAGGCCTTCTCGTCCAACATCAGTGCCTGACCTCACAAATGCACTTTTGGAAGAATGGTCAAACATTCCCATAGACACAATCCTAAACCTTGTGGACAGCCTTCCCAGAAGAGTTGAAGCTGTTATAGCTGCAAAGGGTGGGCCAACTCAATATTGAACACTACGGGCTAAGACTGGGATGTCATTAAAGTTCATGTGCGTGCAAAGGCAGGCGTCCCAATACTTTTGGCAATATAGTGTATCTGAATACCAAATAAATAAGTGACCATAGTTTTTAGGAACAACCGTTAAAGTATATCTAAAGCTAAAACCTTTTCTTAGGCTTGGATATTGTAGGGCAACATTTCTCAACTGGGATGCTGCTTGGGGTTGTCGGAAGTGCTGTGTTGTGTCTGGTATTTTTGCACAGTCATGCACACATTTCCAAATATATGTGGAAGCCTCAGTGCCTACGTCAAGGCTCCCCTGTATACTTCGGTCCTAACTCTATATTTTTGAGAGTCTCCAAGTTGGAGCATACACTCACCAGACACTTTATTAGGTACACCTTGCTAGTACTTCAGAACTGCCTTAATTCTTCGTGGCATAGATTCAACAAGGTGTTGGAAACATTCCTCAAAAATTTTGGTCCATAGTGACATGATAACATCACGCAGTTGCTGCAGATTTGGCGGCTGCACATTCATGATGCCAATCTCTAGTTCCACCATATCACAAAGGTGCTCTATTGGATGAGATCTGGTGAGTGTGGAGGCCATTGGAGTACAGAGACCTCATTGTCCAGTGGTGAGATTGGAGCTTTGTGACATGGTGCATTATCCTGCTGGAAGGAGCCATCAGTACACTGTAGTCATAAAGCAATGGACATGGTCAGCAACAATACTCAGGTAGGTTGTGGTGTTTAAACGATGCCCAATTGGTACTAATGGGTCCAAAGTGTGGCAAGAAAATATCCCCCACACTATTACACCACCAGCCTGAACCGTTGATACAAGGCAGGCTGGGTCCATGCTGTCAGAGAACTCACACAGCAAGCACCCGTCTCCGTGCAGCAGCTGCCAATCCTCGTTCTACTAATGCCAATGTGCATGCACGGAACTGTAGCCAGAGACAAATGAGATCCAGGGTGGGCATGCACAATGGCACCTCTATGCGAACGCGCACGCTAACGTGCACCCGCGAGTGCCAAAGCGCTAATGTGCTAACGCGCATGCGCATGCATGTGCGCTGGTGTGAATCCTGGCACACAGCACGCTATATAAACAGAGAGTCTCCCTAGCATCAGTGCTGGATTGTCCTCAGCTTGTTTCTGTGTTCCTGTTGTTACTCTGCCTGATTGACCTGGCTATCTTCTGACCATTCTCTTGGATCTCCCCGGCCTGCTGAACCTGCCTCTACCTGCAATACTGACCTTGGCTTGAACTTATGATTACGGCTCTGCCTCCTGATTCTGTACCCTGCTGCCCATCTGTTGCCAACCCCTGCCTGTTCCTGACTACGGTTTTGCCTTCTGACTTGGTACCCCGCTGCCAGCCTGCTGCCAACTCCTGCCTGTTCCTGATTCTGCAGTTGATCCTGATCTGGCTCCCGCTGAACAAGTTTGGTGATCAGTTTCCACATCTCCTCAGCAGAGGTTCCTGTATCTCCAAGTTCCAGCCTCCTGCCTGCAGGCACCTGCACCCTTTCGTTGCCCTCGCACTCCCTGTACCCACCACCAGGGGTGCTTGGACCGGAACCGTGCAAGAGGCCACCCTCATCATTTCGGGCTCCTCTGTAAGGTACGTGACACATGCTTTCATGTTTTACACCAAATTCTGACCCGACCATCTGAATGTCGCAGCTGAAATCGAGAGACTCATCAGACCAGGCAATGTTTTTCCAATCTTCTATTATCCAATTTTGGTGATCCTGTGTGAATTATAGCCTCAGTTACCTGTTCTTAGCTACAGGAGTGGCACCCGGTGTGGTCTTCCCACCTGCTTCAAGGTTCACCAGCGTTTAACATTTTTGATCCATTGAAAAAAAAAAAAGCTAATAAACGCTATTGCAAAAACATTAAAAAACATTGCAAGACTCACTGCAAAGCTACTGGCGTTTTTATAACATTATTTTGACATCCAGTGTGCATGGAGCCGTACAACATTGAGACTGATCAGAGGATTTTAGTAAAGGCAGAAACTCCAACTAAGTGATCAGTTGTATAAAAGTGCTGGAAAGGTCCACATCCCTAGTGGAGAAGGATCTGGGGGTTTTGGTAGATCATAAACTCAATAATAACATGCAATGCCAAGCTGTGGTTTCCAAAGCGAGCACAGTCCTTTCTTGTATTAAGAGAGGTATGGACTCTAGAGAGAGATATAATTTTGCCCCTCTACAAATCATTAGTAAGACCCCATCTGGAATATGCAGTTCAGTTTTGGGCACCAGTTCTCAAAAAGGATATCGGGGAACTGGAGAAAGTGCAGAGAAGGGCAACCAAACTAATAAGAGGCATGGAGGAGCTCAGCTATGAGGAAAGATTAGAGGAACTAAATCTATGCTTCCTTGAGAAGAGGAGATTAAGGGGGGATATGATCACCATGTACAAATACATAAGTGGTCCATATAGTGAACTTGGTGTTGAGTTATTCACTTTAAGGTCATCACAGATGACACTCTTTACGTCTGGAGGAAAAGAGATTTCATCTCCAAATACAGAAAGGTTTCTTCACAGTAAGAGCTGTGAAAATGTGAAATAGACTCCCTCCAGGGGTGGTTCTGGCAAGCTCAGTAGATTGCTTTAAAAAAGGCCTGGATTATTTCCTAAATGTACATAATATAACTGGGTACTGACATTAATGCCGTGTACACACGGGCGGACTTTTCAGCATCAAACATCAGACGGTCTTTCTGACGGACTTTCGTCGGACTTACGACGGACTTTCTAATGAACGGACTTGCCTACACGCGATCACACTGATGGATTCGAACGTGATG